>WOVY01009955.1:615000-767500 GCA_013436015.1 Rhipicephalus annulatus
GATTTGTTTCCCAGACAGCACTGCGTCTCTCTCGTTTCGTGACGGAGGGACACCAGACGCGCTCAAAGAGACATGCGTAAAAGCAACGCAGCGTGGCACGTGCCTGCGAGTATATGGCAGGACCGGCGCCTGGCGTGGCAACGCCCGCGTGACGCAACGAAATGAACGCCGGCGAGCACGCGCACCGCGTCATGTGGAAATGTATTGGTGCCTTGACTGTGGCATGTAGTCATGTTCCCACGTGGCACGCATATCATGATTATCTTGTTTGCCCCACTCACATACCTTCATCATCTATTGGCGTCACGTAATACCAATTTTGGCATATGTAAAGATAGCAGAACCACCACGAGTGCGTCATCAGTGTGGCATATAGTCATGCTGTTACATGACACGAATATCGTGCTTCTCAATTTCGGATGTGTCATTTACCTATGTTGTCCGTTCGCATCGCGTAATACCGAGTTTGGTACATGCGAAGCTAGCGAAACGGCCGCGAGCGCATCATGAGCGTGGCATTTAGTCACGTTGTTACATGACACGCGTCTCATGTTTATCTTGTTTGCACCAGGACTATACCTTCGTCATTCATTCACGTCCCGTAATACCAAACTTGGTACAAGTGAAGCTAGTGAAACGACCACCAGCACATCATGAGCTTGACATGTAGTCATGTTGTTACATTACACGCATCTCATGATTAGGATGTTTGCACCAGTAACATACCTTTGTCATCCATTCACGTACTGTCATACCAAATTTTGTATATGTGGCGCTAGTGATACGGCCGCGAGTGCCTCCTAAGCGTGGTTGTAGTCAAGTTGTTACATCACACGCATGTTTATGATTTTCATGTTAGGGTCTGTCGCTTGTATTCGTCATGCAATCATGCCATACCATACCAGTTTTGTAGTATGCAATGTGAACTTAACCACCACAAGAGCCTCAGGACCACGAAATGTAAATGATGAAGTTCATGACATACATGTCATAATTTTCTTGCTATGACTAGTCAGATATGTTCTTCATGCAGTCAAGTTATGCCGTACCAAGTTTGGTATCTCTTTCATTATTGAAACGGCCAGAAGAGCTAAAAGTCATGGGGTGTTAGATAGATAGTAGATAGATAGATAGATAGATAGATAGATAGATAGATAGATAGATAGATAGATAGATAGATAGATAGATAGATAGATAGATAGATAGATAGATAGATTCAAGGTCGCCCAAGTTGACAACGAAGTGCTTCGCAAAAAAAAGAAACGGACGGTGGGGAACTTCTTGGCCCGATTTATTTCGCTTAGCCTAAAAATAGTTGAAATATCAAAGTGAAACAATTGAGCATTTGCTGATGGTCGTCTCGTGACAACGTGGCTTTAAGTCACGCGAAGCGAAACTTAGCTGAAAGTACAAATAATAAGCAATTATGTATACTATATACGTCATTACCATCCACGCTCGCTCAAGTGCCATGCGTTGCAGCTCCAATAGACACTAGCACCTGAACTCCCTGTAAATGAAACTGTATGTCTTGCACGACCTATTTGGAATGCGTCTCTGCTGCCTTCCGCAGTGCGAATTTCACTTCCTTCTCATTTCTCATTTACGTGATTTTCGCCTCTTAAGCGCGACTGTTTTAGAGTGCTGACCTAATTCTTGGGACCGCCTTTGAAAAACTGGTGCTTGAAGTCTCGTGTAGTAAATTGGCTTTGTCATTTATGTGTAGGCAAGTTGTATTTTCATACTTGTGCTTTAACTTAAGAGAACAAAAACAAACTCACAGATTTGGTGCAAAGGCGAAGAAATAAACGCGGTAGCAACATGTTGGAAGGTCACATGTAGAAAACCATGCCCCGTGTTTTTACCGCACAAATGACGCCAGCTATGTAGTCACAGGTCCAGATAAACGCGAATAAGCGTCTCAGTAGTTACTTCACTCTGTCTGGAAAGCGCGCCCTTTTTGTAAACGGAGACTTCCCCAATTACAGTGACCTTTGTGCACCCGGTAACTACAACAGAATCATTAAAATGAAAGCGCAGAGCCGGCCAAGACGTACGATTCTCCCCATCGCAAGATAAGGGTGCGCGAGTGAGCATCGCCCCATCCACTCCACGGCGCAAAGTACGTTTGGGATATCAGAGTGCACGCAGCCGCCGCGTCTAGACGGTGTGATGACGCGAACTTATTGCGACATCTTCCTGGTAATGCTGAAAACAGAATAGTTCTCCCCGAGATGCCCGTCAGCAGTGGTAAGTGGTAGATATAGATAGCTTGCTGTTTGAACTTTGAAGGTGGTGTTCCTCCATGGCTCAGTGGCGAAAGCCTCACACTCACCATTCGGAGCTCCCAAGTTCGATTCCGCACGTTGGAATCTCTTTTCTGGATTATTTTCTTTCTCGCGTTTACATAAATATATAGATACGCATACATGTGCGGTGAATGATGGTGACGCTGACGTTGACACCGGTGGCAAAATCCAGCCGAGAGTGTCTGTATAATTGCTATTGCAATAAAATGCATGGCGTAACAAAGGTAGCAGAAGTTTTAGCAATCACAGTACGTGGTGTAGTTAATGATTTTCTGGAAGAATTAATCAGATCGCATCCCTATGTTTCGCCTTCGATAATCTCCAGTGTATTTCCAATAAACTTGAAGATAACGATTTTTTTACAGAAGGACATGCTTTACAAGCTTAACCTCAAAGCTCATCCACTGAGAAATTCATACGAGCTCTTTCAGAGAGCATGAGTGTGAAAGTCTTAAAGGAACCTTTATATATATTCAAGCGCCAGACTCATCAATAATAAATACTCATATTTCCTTTCTAGCTGTTATTATTATTAACTTCCCGGTATTATCTGTCTCCTTCTGTATAGGCTGAATTTCTCAGCCATTGAAGTTTTAGGGAGCCCTTAGGGACCAGTGTAAATGATGAGAGCGCTCAGTAGGAAATAAAGTATGGTATAAATTAACGCCGCACGCAGCGTGAAAGAAGTGCGTCATCAGAGCGCAGCTCTTCGAGCTCTTCTTTGCACCAGTTAGTGCGAATGAAAATTATCATCATCATTCAATGGCTCCACTCGCTTCGTCCTCTTTAACTTATGCCTCGCTCCCGCAATACGTGCGCCAATTTGTCTGGCGTGGAATGAAAAACCTGTAATGGGCGCGTCTGTTACGTAACAAAAAAACACGTAATGTAACGAAACATTGCTCAATTGTTCAATGTTTGAAGTGGAAATATGTTGGACATTGTATTTGTGTTCGCGTGTGTGATGTTTCTGGTATACTTGCAGGTGAAGCATCAAATAAAGTTGAAAGTTGCGCCTGCCCGGTCCTCTAGGTCTTGTGTGTGTGTGTTTCTTGCGCCGCTCGAAATTGCCGTCAACTATGTACTGACTCATCGAATCGTGTCTCGTCGAATCAGCTTGTCTGCCGCTGTTAGAACGTCGTCTGAATTGTCGGCGATGTGTTGTAACGAGATGGTTTTGTGCTCTCCTATAGTGGTGTACCAGATACTCTAAATTGTTCAACATTTTTTTTCTAAACACAACAACAAGTATTCAATAACATAACATAACTCACATTACTGAAATCAGGTAGCGTTGATCAGAGAACGTGAAGTGATGTGACTAGAATTATGTAACATAAGATGCTGGCGCGACTAAAAATTCTGTACCATTAGTCACGTGCCTGGAATATGCAACAACGCGTAATTGCTAGTCACGGGACATGTCTCCACCAGAAGCCAGGTAACAGTTACACATGTAACGAAACCGGCATCCCGGGAATTGTAATAACGCGAAATCTCTAGCCAAGTGTACCCATACTAAATACTACTAGAAAATTAGTATCTCTACGAGAAGCTGGGCGTTACTGGCAAAACTTAGCTAGGTCGAACGATAGGTCCGCTAATTGTTCCAGCCTTTCGCCACTGGCGAAAACTGCGTACTTTCTTTATTTCGCCTAGGCAAAAAATGGTTGATGTTCCGCGCCAATTTTATCTCAACAGCTTGTCAATAGGTCTAGATAGATAGATAGATAGATAGATAGATAGATAGATAGATAGTAATAATTAATAGATAGACAGATAGATAGATAGATAGATAGACAGATAGATAAATAGATAGATAGATAGATAGATAGATAGATAGATAGATAGATAGATAGATAGATAGATAGATAGATAGATAGATAGATAGAAAGATAGATAGATAGATAGATAGATAGATAGATAGATAGATAGATAGATAGATAGATAGATAGCAGTAGGCTGCGGCTGATATGCGACTTCAATCATGGAGTACAAATGAGCGCGGGATCTAGATAACAGCTCGGGATTATGACCCAGAGTATATCCAGACTCGTTCCTCACAGCTCCTCCCCTCGTGAGCCCCTTCAGTTTTCCGGATGACCTGACTGAAGGCAAAAGAGCAGGCGCAGCGTGCATCATCTCCGAAGGTGATCTGCCCATCACCATTGAGTGGCTGAAAGACGGGCTGCCGCTGGATCCGGAGTTAGAAGCGTCCGTTGCCAAGGCCAACGACTACACCTCATTTCTGTCGTTCACTGGAGTGCGCCAGCTGCACTCTGGGAACTACACCTGCGTCGCGTCAAACCCAGCAACCTCGTCCAACTACAGTGCAGAGATGATTGTCCGAGGTGAGGGCCGCTTCCTTTTCGAATGGTTATGTACGCTCGCTTTGCTGGATCCGTGTGGCTGCAGTGATTTACAATATAGTAAAGTGACTTGGTGAGTGCCTTGGTGAATGGTCCTACTGGGGATGACATGTTTAGTCTACCATACTTATGGAACATAACTTCTAGCACCAATTTATTAAACTATTTATTGACAACAGTTCATGTTACCAGTTCATTTTAAACTTAATTAAGTTTAGCAGTGGTACAGGATAAACATTATTTGTTCCCACGTCGTGTGACTGGAGCCTCCAAGATTAATTACTCGCTGTTGTGCGACGAGAATAGCAGTACGAGAGCCTCGGCGATGGGACAGGGCGTGTGTCGATTGAGTGGTGAAAACATATATTAAACAATAAATCTTTTAAAAAATGCAAATAGGTTTCAGACGTGTTATCCCCCTCTCCTCACGGTAATAGGTGAGAAAGATTTTCTCGTTTCATCTTTTAAAGAAAGACCACTTGTGTTTACAGAAATTTATTCTCACGAACAATGAACATTAACTACAATCCAAGTGGACATCACGACGGAACAAAACAGCCACAGACACAATAAGAATTGTTACAAAAAGATATGTTAACATATGTACACGGAACACAACATACCCAGATACACAAGAATTCTTATAAAAAAGATATGTTTGCACATGTACAATACATGGTAAGCGAAGAACACACAAATGGAATGTAGAGATCTATATGTTAGGTATTTACAAGGTATTTGTGCCAGTGATAAACAAAGATTAACCTACCAAAACCAGGCAGGCCGCTTAAAAAAAACTCATCCGTATTCGCGACGTGAATACTGAAGATGGGGAGAAGTAGTGCGCATCATAACACGAATTGCGGCCTTCTTTTTTGTTTTGGTTGACAGTCTTATTTCTTTCTTGTTAATGTTTTGTTTTGTAATATTCTTGGATTGATTGGTTGGTTAATGCCGGTGCTTTCTTGGTGTTGTGGTTTTTTTGTTCTTGTTGACAGCATTTGGATAATCTTTTGTTGTTCACCAATGTTTGTTTCGGTTTGTGCAGATGAGCTACGTTTGCTGTAGACTCAGGGCAGAAATTTATGAGCGGAGGGACATTGTGCGGTCTTGAAGTGCTTCGCCCCTAAAAAATAAGCGTCTTTGGAACTGATTATCTGTGCTATGCAGTGTGAACCTACAGATTTTAATAATTTGAAATGCCGGCTGTGCGAATAAATATAATCTTGGTGCATAGTTCTGCTTCACCCACGTAACAAGTACGATTGTGAAAGACCGTACATCTGCCTGCGGTGTTTATTCAAAACAGTTCCTCCTATGTGGAGACAGGAGCCAGTTGACAAAGCTGCCGTGATGGGCCAAGCGGTGACGTTTGACTGCCAGGCAGATGGGTTTCCTGTACCCGTTATTCGATGGAAAAAGGAACATAGTAAGTAAAAAAAAGGATATTCATCACTTTATGAGAAATTTACTTATATTCTACAAGTCATTCATTGTTTGAGTGCGAGTAAACCTGAAGCATATAACCAAATTGAGGAGGCCATCGACCATTACCTATGAAGTTCATGTACCTGCTCACTTTTCATTTTTTTCTGAAAACAGTCGGGCAACCTAGATTGTTTTTTCTTCAGACTTCAGAGTTATTTTACGTTTTCGCAAAATTATGCGACAAAGTGTATTTAACAGAAGCAGCTTATTTTTGCGTGTGCCCGCAATCTTCTCGTATGCATAAAAACTAAACGACATGCAGAAGTTATGCAAGCACACAAATAAAGCTCAGCATAGTTGACGTGTCTCTTTTCTTTTTTTTCTCGTTTCATTTTTTTCTTTTTACTGGAACAATTAGCGTAGAGCTGTTCAGCGTGCATTTGACGTGGCTTGCAAGCTCGGCTTGCCAGTCTCCACGTGGGACTGAGACGGATGTGTGTTGTGTTTCACTGGACCGAATATAGTGGTGTAATATTCAATAATATCTGCTTCTCTACAATACTGTAAACCGTATCTATGAGGCGTGGAATCTGCGTGTTACCTTGATGGTATCATATTTATTACGACACTGGCACTTTTTTGTCTTTTTATCAATAAATGGAATGCAGAATACAGAATAGTTATGCTTATCCCTTATCTTCATGTAAACATTAATATTATGTAAATAATTTCTCCCCGCCCCATTGTCTTCCAGGAACAGAGAGTGGTCGGGAGTTCGCGGTGATTATCAGCAACGCCAACGTGCAGATTTTGGAGAACGGTTCACTCAGCATCCGTGAAGCTGATCGCTTGGACGCTGGCCACTACATGTGTCAGGCATTGAACGGAGTTGGACCCGGAATATCGACTGTGGTCAAGCTAGACGTGCACGGTACGTGCATAACGTATTTTGGTATTCGGAAGTTCACGTGAGGTTCTCGCGTTTCCCTTGGTGTGCGTATTAATGAAAAGACGAAGAAAGCGTTCTATTAAGTCTCTGTGGCTACGCACAATCGCACGAATGGGGAGGATGCGCACGATCGATAATATTATAAGAAAATACTTTTTCTTTATACTTCAACGTTTGTCGAAACGAGGTCCAGCAGGCGAACGTGTTATTTAGCTGCTGTCTGGAATACAATGATGGATAGGTGGACGATAGACTGAAAAGGGCACATTGCGAAAGCTATAGATGCCGCACATTCCGAAAGTGATGTCCAGTAAAACAGAATCTCGTGTTGAGCTCTACATTTAAGGATGTTCGAAATTACAGCCGCGTCCATAAGGTTCTCTCAGCCTACTGTCATTTTTATGGCCTCTAGCGTACAGAGCAAAATGAATGCTTAATGTGTTCCACCTTAATTGTTCGCCAATTTTGCCGTATATTTCTTTCAACCTTGTATAATTAGGATGCTTTGTGTCGTTTTTATTCAGAGCCAAAATAAATTATATATTATGTCCAAAAACGTTTGAAAAGCTTAGAAAAAACTTGGACTATCTACGCCCTAACGGTATGCGAAGCGTCAGTGGTACGCACGGCGCTGACCCGGTTGAAACAGGTGTCGACGAGGGTGCTGAAAGAACGGTTTCAAGCGAAACTTGAACGTCGTTTGCTCGAGTAGCGTTTACTCGAGTAAAGGACGTCACCATTCGTGAACGTGCTCGGCTTCCCTAACCCTCGCAACGCCGGCGACGGCCAGGTTAGGCGTAAGCGCGTCAGCGGAAGTTTCAGTGGGCGAAGAAGCATCGTCTTCCGGCGTCCTCTTCATTGCAGATAAACGAGCCGAAAGTGTGTTACCAATCGATGTGTGCTCGAGCATTACGAGCGGTGAAGAGAGTGAATCAAGAAGGAGGTGACACATAGAGAGATATTTTAAAGCGTACGTTAGGCGCGCGTCAGGTTTTTTGGGCGGGAACCAACGAGTTGGTGGTATTGCGAACAGCGGTTGTGGTAGCTGCGCAAGTGCGCTGCAGGCGAGGAAGAGAGTGACGTCATTGCGCACTACAAAGGGAGTGTGACGTGACTTTTACGAAGGGACAGCGTTACACAAGGCGGTCAAAGAACTGCCTCGTATCTAAAAATTAGGGGAAACAAGAATGACTGCTCACAAGCTTCGGTTTTCAGAACAAATTTCGACTCAAAATGTGTTTTGCTTGGCCACTTTTTTCCCCCTCTGGGGCCCTTCGTCAGCACACGTTAACTATCTTTTACAGTAATTGTATTGAAATTCTGCAATTGGTGTCATTGTGTCTCCGGTATCGTTGCCAATATTATATTCGTAAATAATGTCATGACCTATGACCGCATTCAATGATGATTATTTTGGGCCGGCCTCCACCATTCTGTGCGACAGCACGTGACGGCGTGTTACCTCCGTCAGAGGCGCAAGGCACCTATTCTACTGCCTGATGGTAGCTCTCAGCCCATCTAAATACCAGATAAACCCTTTTTTCCGAGTCTGCCTCGATCTGGAATGAATGATTGAACGTTCTTTACTTCATACATATCTGAAACAAAATATGCGCAAACTGTATGGGCTTATAGGCAAAGGCTAGTGCGTGTCATATTGGAAGTGTACATAACAGAAACTACTTTATATCTAGTTTTTATTGGCAGAAGTAAACAATTCAAGTTTGATATGATATCACAAGAAATGATGTTCATCTGCAAACAACACTCACTTAAATTTGAAAGAGCAGACAAAAAAATCACAGCAGATCCACGGAGTCAATGATGATGAGTGTAGCGAAGCGTCCGTCCAATTATTCGTCCGTGTGTCCGTTTGTCCGTGCGTGCGTCAACGTGTCCGATCGTTTTCGAGAATGCAGACGGTGCACTCGTGACACCGATGAAACGCGAGCCAAAGAAGCCCAGCGCAAACGTGTTCAACGCACCGGCGCTCTGCATCGTTCGTGTCCCACAAATGATTCACCACGTAAAGCGACTATCCAGGAGAACAAGAGACGTACTCGTTCTCCGCGAATTGAGGCAAAGCGCGCGCAGCAGTCAATGGTAGAGTAGCGTCACTTCGGAGAGTAGTGGCAGAGTAACGCCATCTAAGAAATGAGACGAGAAATGGTCATCCGTTTCTTTTTCCGTCTTTTCTTTCTTGTCTCTTCTTCTATTGGTTACCCGTTACGCATGACAAGGTTAGACTCAGAGGAGCTTCGGCTCTAAAAAAGGATGTACATAACTTAGAGTTTACACACATGTTTGGTCATTATGGGCGTACGGAACTGCAGAATGAATCTTGCAGTTGAAAGTAACAATAATATGGTGGTGTTCTAGTAATAGTGCGACAACTTCAGGAAGAAACAAAAAGGACAGGAAAGAGCGCTGTCCTTTTTTATACCAATAATAGGTAAAATATAGAGTTTATTTGAAACAACAAAAGTATTGCTACACCCAGAAAGGGAAACACATTATTCCAATATCAATATGCACAGTGATAAAATTACAGCCTGAAGTATCAGTAAACTGATGCAGAGAAAAGTACTTCAAAGTAGTATTTTTTAGTGAACACGACAACGTCTAGGTATTTTTTATATAATGAGGTATGCCATTCCAAACTTTGACTCCCGTGTATTGTATTAGTCGTTTGTTATAGGCGTTTTTTTGTGGGAGGTATATTGAAATCGTTAAAAGTTTGGTGCCCCGTTAGGCGTTGGTGTATACACAATAATGAATCGGGCAATGGTTCATTGTTTTTAATGATACTGCTAATACATGTGGGTAATCTTAATTCCCGCCTAATGTCGAAAGGTAAGACCTCCAACCTACAGGACAGTGGTTTGCTATGCTCGTGGTAAGGTGAGAATGTGATCGTGCATATAGCGCGTTTTCGCAGCTGTCGTACTGGCTCGAGATAGCAGTCGTATGCCAAAACCCAGAACTCCACGCGCTACCGAAGATGGCTGTTAACTAAAACAAAGTACGAAATGCGCAAAATTATAATAATAAAATATTCGCGAGCTTGCAAAAAAGCGTAACAACTTGGTGCTAGCTTTGAGCAGACTGTGTCTATCTAAATCTGCCAATTCAAACAGCTGCCCAGAACAACACTAAAGTAAGTAAAAGAATCAGTACACTCAAGGCAGCAATTATCGATGTAAAATTGTATATCATGTGGAGTAGGACTTATACCGGAGTTGAATAAGATGTATGTTGTTTTTGTTTTTTTGGCACTGAGGGTAAGAATGTTAGCTACAAACCAATCAACCGGCTTGGCTAGTTCGGTAGTCATTTGTTTTTCTATGTAGGACAAATTTTTTTCCGGTAACAATTAGAACATTTTAATCAGCATACAAAATCTCGGCCTTTTTCCCGCACCAGTTACTGGTCAGAAATGAGTGGCCGTTGTGCGGACTACGCAACGCGGTATGCCGTCACACGAGCGCTTCGCACCAACGGCGCTACAGACGTCACCGATTTCATTTTTCATGACATCATCTTGCGCCATGGTGCTCCTCGTCAGTTGATTACAGACCATGGTCGCTGTTGTTTATGTAGAGTAGTCGACGACCACATGCGATCTTGTTCGACCACTCACAAGTTCACACTACAGTGTACCACCTGCAAACGAACGAACTCACCGAATGCCTGAACCACGCTCTGGCAGATGTGCTCGCAATGGACGTCTCGGAGGACCATAAAAAATGGGACATCAACCTACGTTTTGTGAAATTTGCATATAACTGTTCGCGTACGACACAACTGGTCTTTCACCTTTTTGTCTACTGTTGGGCTACGACCCATCGTTAACCATCGATACCATGTCTCATTTTGACGCTGACTCTGACTGCCTACGCTCGTGATGCGCTATAGCTCGCGCAGAAATCGCCCGAGATCACTTATTTGCCTGGCAAGCTAATCATAAGTGTTGTTGCGATCAGCGACACCATGATGTACAGTACTTACCAGGGTCATTGGTCTTACTGTGGTTACTATCCCGACGTGTTGGTCTATGAAAAACTGATGTCCAGATACGCTAGCCCTTACCGGGTCATAGGAAAGGTCACTGACGTGACCTATTAAATAGCCTCACTGAACCCTAGGTCAACGACTACCTCAACTACGAGTGATATAGTTCATGTATCACGGCTTAAACTGCACCGCTCTCGCTCCGAGAACTGATTGCACCGGGATGGTGCTTTTGCCGCCGGCGGTTATTGTCACGGGTGAATATGGCAGAGGAGGACGACGACGAAGTGCTCAGCGAAGCGCGCTTGGTTGCGACAGTGTTGCACGTATTTTAAAGACGATAGTCTTTCTTGGGCACCTTCGACTGAAAAATTTTGGTCTGCCTTTCTGTCTATACATTTGTCTGTTTGTCCGCTCTAACGATACCTCAAACGGCACTAAACGGCCAACCCTATCCGCAGTGCCCACCAATATTGCTCAAGGTCTAGCGTTCATAATTGTGCGATTGTCAATTAAAAAGCAATTATTGCGCATATCTGAGGCGTCGCAACAACGCTTCGATGTTTTCTATGTCTGCCTTTATACAAGAAGAGGCACACACAAGTAACTCTAAGGATTGTGGCGTTTAATCGCGCTGCGCTGACAGTGCAACGCGATGCTCAAAAAGGTGTTTTCAACGCTTTGCTACGATGTCACAGTGGTGGCACCTACCACTCACTTTGCGTTCTACACCTTATCACCTCCGAGGCTGGCGCGCATCTTTCTCCGCGGGCTGCACGCCTTCGTTTTCGAAGATAACAGCCAGATGGCACTTGTGTCTAACGTGCCTAGATGCACTCGTTCGCCTCCGCCACACGCTCGAGGCACTCTAACGCAGCGCCTGCAGAATACCATTCACCGATTTTCTTGCGCAGAACATTAAATAAACGTTTTGTTCACTCTCTCCAGATGTAAGACTATCATCTTTCGACATTTACACTGTAACATGTGGATTCGGCCTAATTTTTTGTTAAATATACGGTGCGTGCATAGTTTCGTCCAAGTAAAAGAGAAGAAGTGTGCAATGCTGTGTTGCAGCGGAGTCTGGGGTTCGTGAATTCGTTCTTTTTCACGTAAACGCAGCTCTAAATGTTTACTATTTTCACACTATTTCCCCCCCCCCCTAAAAAAACGCCAGGCCTGCCTGGAAGGCGCAGCACAGAAGCGTGGCATCCGCTAAACACTTGAAAGGAATTTCGTGCCAGCTGTTCATGCAGTGGCTGACAACGATGAGAAAGTATGGCAGTCGATTCCATTCGTGAAGCGATAAGATTTTTTCATGAAGCTATATCAGAATTACTTGAAAATGTTCGGCCGAGCCTTTTTGAAGAAATATGAGTGAAGGCTTGTAACATACTGTCTGTGTTTCTTTTTCCTTTTTGTTTAACACGTAGTGGCTCCGCACTTCGAGCGCAAGTTCCATGCTCTCACAGTCCGTCGTGGCGACAACGTTGCTCTGACTTGCCGCGCTGTCGGCGAGCCGCCAATAACGGTTACGTGGTTGCGAGACAGGAATGGCTTCAGCCCTGCGTTGGAGCCCAGGTACGTACCTACTGCTTTTTTTTTTACCCCACAACGATGGTCTAGTGGCTAAGGTACTCGGTGGCTGACCCACAGGTAGCGGGATCGATTCCAGGCTCCAGCGGCTGCATTTTTGATGGAGGCGAGAGTGCTGTATACGCCAGTGTGCTGAGATATGGGTGTACGTTAAAGAACCCCAGGTGGCCGAAATTTACCGAGCCCTTCACTACGGCATCTCTAATAATTTGATGGTGGTTTTTGGAAGTTAAACCCCGCATATCAATCAACCTACTGCTTTTCGTGCAGGCAGCGAATTGAAAGCAAGATTAACTGCATACCCATTGAACGCAGTGATATCGCCTAAACAGTCGTAATAATATTTATGAGCTCTTTCTATTATATATCACTACACATGCCGCAACCACTCATACACGTGTGTGTATGTCCGTGCCGCTAGAGCAGGTGCTGAAAGAAATGAAGGAAGCCGCAGGAGTGTTAATGCCAATTGTAACACATCTACCCCAAATACTTGCACACAAGAAACCACCACACACATAAACACAGATGTGCGTACAGATAGACACACACAAACACAAAAGCGCGCACCCATAAACACACACACACACACACACACACACACGTGCAAATATGAACAAACACACTCCCATACACACACACGCGCGTGCCCCGAGAGGTTTCACGAGAATGGAGCTAAATGCCCTTCCATGCATGCATCGTTTCTTGTTTTTATTATTTCGATTAGCTTTCATTCATCTATTCGAACAACGGAATTGCAAATGTCGCCTCGAATAATTATTGCAGTTTTACGTGCTACTGTGAGAGGCGTCAGAGTACAGATGTCTACGTGGAGAAGCAATTTCAGAGCAGAGATAACAATGTAAGGCCATTCCCTGTTGTGCATCGACCCCTACATATTGGAGCACGCGCCCGTGAGAGGAAGTGCAAGCGTCTTTCTGTTTGCAATATGACCTTTTCCCTTAGCGCATAACGTTGCAAAGCTGGTGAGACGTGAACGTGACAACCCAGTGTATGCAGTGAACTTGTGTGCTCGAAATAGGCACACCAGGTGAAGGGTCTAAAAGATTTAAAGCTTAATTACCCAGTTGGCTCGAATATGAAAAGTCGACCAGCCAAATTTTAGGTTTTTCTATGGTAATAATCAACTCTAATTTGATTGATTGATTTGTAGATTTCATCGTCCCAAAATGACCTTCTGATTATGAGAGACCCCATAGTGGAGCGCTCCGGGAGTTTCTACCACCTGGGGTCCTTTAACGTGCACCCAAATTTGAGCACACGGGCCTACAGCATTTTCGCCTCCATCGAAAATACAGCCACCGCAGCCGGGATTCGATGCCGTGGCCTGCGGATCAGCAGGCCAGTACATTAGCCACTAGACCACCACGGCTCGGCACGAATAAACTCTACAGTCACTTTTCACCTCAGAACGTTACTTCTTAATATATTCATAAATAAAGGAATTATTAAATAATACCCACCGGGAATAATACCCACCGGGAATACCCACCGGTTGAATGATGATGAGTGGGCGAAGCTGCGAAGGTACAACGGTAAACCTTGTATTGTCTGTTCATTCCATTCGTCTGTCCATTCGCCAGTCCATCCATCCATCTGTCCGTTAGTTCGTCCATCTATCAGGCTAAAGCACGCGTTTTCTAAGTTTTCCAGTGATGGATGGATGGATGGATGGATGGATGGATGGATGGATGGACGGATGGATGGATGGATGGATGGATGGATGGATGGATGGATGGATGGATGATGGATGGATGGATGGATGGATGGATGGATGGATGGATGGATGGATGGATGGATGGATGGATGGATGGATGGATGGATGGATGGATAGATGGATGGACGGACGGATGGACGGGCGGACGGACGGACGAACGAACGAACGAACGGACGGACGGACGGACGGACGGACGGATATGGCTGTACCTTTTAGATCGGGCGGTGGCTAGCGCCACCAAGCCGTAATACTTAATGAACCAAAAACAAGATTTTTTTTTCTTAAATAGTGAGGTTGAGAGTTCGTACTTTGCAGTGAAAGGTTTAATTTTCACTTGTGCCTTGGCTTTAGCCACCAATCAGATAACCTCCTTTGAGTTAATTCTACCCGTTTAAAGTTTATTTTGCCCTCCCTGTCCCTAAACCCCAGTGCTTTGAAAAATTTTGCGCCATCATACTGAAGTATAGGCTGAAACCCTTTACAGAACATTATCAAGTGTTCGGCAGTTTCTTCTTCCTCTCCACACGCACTGCATACCGTGTCTACCCCTTCGTATATGGCCCGATATGTCTTGGTTCGCAATACTCCCGTCCTGGCGAACTCTCGAGTGGAGCGAACGCTGCAACATCATTTAGCGAGCACTCCGACTACTAGGGGTGGCTACGAAGAACGACGAGGGACTTGCCTACATCCCAAGTAGCTTCGCCCCTTAAAAAATAACCCTTCCTCTCCATAATGTTTTTGCTACATTTCAGCTGAGCAAGTCAAAGACAGATTTGCTAGTGAAAAGTGATTGTTGTTAGCCTTTAGGCATGTTCGTCAGATGTGTTCAGAGATAAAGTACCCTTGAATTGTTTTAAAGCTAGGCACACGTAATTTCCAACGTGATAAATTCTCATAAGAGTAGTTCTAGCAAGAGAATGTCATGATATGTTGAATTGTTATTCAGGTTAAGGGTGTCTATATAATACATTCTTATAAACACCTGTTAATTGATATTTTTGTTTCAATTGTTCATGTCAGCAGTGCCTCCTTGTTACGATGTCCGCCTCGTCACTCGCTTTCGCATTGGGGCAGCGGTTCCAGTTGGTTCTCCACAAACTTGTGAGGCAGCGCTCGTTGCCTTACCTACTTCCGGCGGCAGCGTAATGGGGGACGTCCGCCAGCATGGTGTTGCAAGCACCTCCGTGACGGTCAAGTGTGATGACAACCTCACGAGCAGCATCACGCCAGCTTTGTTGCAGCCGTTCGCCGCACGCGTCCCACGTTCCCATCCGCGGAGAAAAAAAGAGAGAGAGGATGTGGAACCAGGTTAACTGACCACGTAGAAGGTATATAGGACAGGGGGCATTGATGTCAGATTTGCAGGCACTGCGCCGTGCTCCTGACCGGGCTGCAGAAATTAGGTGCCTTTTCTCATCTTCTAACCACTACCACCACCATGTCAGATTTGCTGTTGAGGCATGACTTCAACACGCCATAATCGCATGCAAAATTTGTGAACACTGCTTTGAATGTGCATACAGCGTTGATCGCATACCCTCTATGGTTGCCTTGTGGTTATGGTGCTTGAATGTAGACCAAAAGTTCCTGGAATAGCGTTTAGGCAGCGGCGGGCGCGTTTCCATGCCGTAAAATTGCTTGAGCCACGTGTGTTTAGGTTCAGGCACATGGCATAAACCATAATGCTCAAACGTATCTCAGGCAGTGGGTCGCAGTCACAAAATTTAGTCTCGGAAAGGCCGGATCCAGAATAGAATGTGACAGCAAGGAGGGGATGGGATGTTATAGTTTGTGCAATTTGTGAGCAAACGCTAACATAGAAAACAAAAAAAAAACTTTACAGATCTCATATAAGGGTTATTTCTGAAGGAGACTTGGGGCCAGCATTCCACCCAACAATATATGAATACTGATCTCCAAGATGAGCAAACTCGGAACACTGATTCTGAAATACTGTTTTTGTTTCAAGATCGCGCTTTATCACATGATGACTAAAAGGGGGTGATTCACAAAAACAATGCTTGAGGCCAGACATGCCTGTGTAGCTCACGAGGATACTTATTATGAAAAAAAAAAAACATGGAACGAACGTAGCCCAGTGCGGGCCGTGGGCCGCAAATGGGAGGTTCGCGGTCCACGTGTTTGAGACCGCTGCGGTAGACAAACCTGTATGGTTGAAACTTCTAGAGCTCTACACTAACGCGTCTCTCAACATTTAGCACTCCTATTATACCATGTTGTCCGTAAACCACACTGCGGCACCTGTGGAATGCGATTGGCGCGTTTTTACCACTGTGTCCGCAGCTCTTTCAAACTCTAGGCGGAATCTTTCTATTTTTCTTAAGGGAGGCTGCTCTTCGGGTCACTGGCTCGAATGAACAGTCCTTGAATGATGGACCAGACCACGACTTCCTAAAGATGTAGGACAGGAGGCTCTTGGATGTGTAGCATTCCAACATAATTAGATTGGTCTGATGAAAGTCCTCTCCTTTAATCTGGAATCATACCATGGTTTGAAATGTAAATTCTGAGCAATGATTACTATTGGCGCTGATCACTCGCCCTATACTTTCTGCCTAGTGCTTGTAACTTTCATTAACATGGCTCTAACACTTTGAGACAACCACCCTGACCTACTTATTATAGGTACGTGGTCGAAGAGAAGACTGGTGCCGACGCCCTCGAGTACGTGCTGCGCATCCCGAGCGTGGACCGCAGAGACTCCTCGTTGTTCAGCTGTTTCGCCGAGAACGCTTACGGCAGAGACGACACAAGCTTCCAGGTCGTCGTCCAGGGTGGGTGCGTGTGTGTCCACCGATGATCCTGCTCACGTGCACACCCCACGATGACGGCATTTCTTCAATGTTTACACTACCTGTTAAACACCTAGTATTCATGTGAACCATAAGTCCTTTATGATTTATTGTTAGAATAGCATTTATGAGAACCATTTATTAGAATACCAAACTGACTACGATGACACGGGACGTGTGACTCAGGACCTCAGGGGCTTCGCACCTACAAAATGACAGCATATCCGTGGGATAATTGATGATGAGTGGGGCGAAGCGCCCGTGCGTATGTCCGCCCGTCCATCCGCTCGTCCGTTCGTGCGTCCATCCGTGCGTTCATGCATCAGTCCGTGCGTCGTCCATCCATTCGTCCGACCATCCGCTTCGCCCTATTCGTCATCCATCGCTTCGTGGATATGCTGTGATTTTTTTACTTATTAAGAGGGGTCTTTCCATGCAAAAGAAACCAAAAGTAATTTACGAAGTTTATTAGGGTGACCACATCTCTTTTGCAGACGTAGGCTGCTAACAAACCAGGTTGGCCACCTACATCAGCTTTACGGACGCACGCTGCGAACCGTTTTTGCCGAGATGCTGCGGACGCTTAACGAAAACTGTTAAATATGCGAGTGAAAGAACCTCGCCTCTCAAATGTATTACATGCATGCCATCGACATGCCACCTCTTTTTAATTCAGCGGCCGTGGACATGCAGTGGCGGAACAGGGTACCGCGTTTCTTGTTCGTTGGACCAAGGGACAAGGTATAGCACCGCTCGTTCGGAAAAATGCTACCGCGACGGGGATCAAGCGCCGTTACACAGCTATACGAGATTCTTCCGAACCCGGAAACTTTGCTTGATGGCGGTGCGTAACAATATACTTCATCATGTGCAGTTTCTACTCCACGGCTAGCCAAATCCGTGATGTCGGCGAGACTGCCGTAGTAGTCGGCCATTCAGCTTGACGAAAAAGCGAAAGGCGCCCTTGGAGTATCCATTAGCTGTACAGTACTTACTGGTAGTTAAGTAGCAATAAGTTTATCTTAACTACAAGGTTTCTTTTTAAAGCTCATCCACCTTCATTCCCCTTCGTGTATTACTCCATCAAAAAAAAAACGGATAGCATTACATGGAGCAAGACCTTCAACTATTTCTTGGTGCAACCGCATTCAAGCACGTGCGTGCGCGCGCACATAAACGCACACACACACGTGTGTTTTTGTCTGAATATATGCATTTAAACGGATAATTTTAAGAGATTCTGTGCAACTTTTACAGATCCGTACCATTATGTGAAAGACGAATCTGAACTCAAAGTACTTAAATCACGTTGGGGGACGTCGCCAAGGTGGTTGCGTAATTGACTTTTTCATTCTAGAGCCCCCGGAAAAGCCCCGTGGCCTGGAGTTGTCTCAGTCTACAAGTCGCTCGGTCACAATCTCTTGGACAGCACCATACTCTGGTAACAGCGCTGTGACAAAGTACCGCCTGGAATTCAAGCACAGAGATGGTAGGCACAAAATATGTTTGCTTCCTCTCAAGTGAAATGCTGAATACCTAACGATGTAATTGGCAGGGGGGATAGTAGTGTGTGTCGAATATATCTGCCAGCAATGTTGTGTACTAAAAAACACAGCAACATCTAATGCAGCTACGTAAGCCTAATGCAAACGGCCCCGGTCACGTTAACTACTAGTGCGTTTCTTCATTGGAGGTGCAAACACATAGTACGTCATAGTAGCACTAGAAGCCTGTATAAGTGCATTTTGTATACGTACATAATTTATTGCGCCAATAAATTTTAGACGTCTACCCTGTATTCACCTAACGCAGATAGGCCCTCCTGATCAATCATGTTCATAAGTGTCACTGAAGGTTTATGGATACGGACCGGTATTCTATCTGCCTTCTAAAATAAGAATAATCTTTATTTTCGCTTCTGCAACCCTTCACGAGTTAAAAGTTAGAAGATTATACAAAAGGTATGTTTGTGCATATGTAAATTTGTCGCTTTCCAATTTGCAGGAAGAGACAACGTGCGAACACAAGAACCTTATTCGCCCCTCACTGCCCTCTAGTCTATAAAGCAGCTGACAATTTATTCTAAATCAAATAACAGATTCCAATAGTGCAGTCGGCAGAGTGCCGGGCGCTCTTCGTCGTTTCTCAAGGAGTCAGAGGTTTGACACCCGGCGGCGGAACGTTTAAACAGCGCTGTATCTTCTTTGTGCTCGTGTCTCTAGCACTTTGCTGTAAATGAAGTTCACAATAAATCCCAACCAACAAGCCCAACTTGCCGTCTTATTATAACAAATTTGCCTTTTATTTGTCTTTTCCTTTCCTTATTTATTGATGTAAAATGCAATAGCTTGTTCTCCACACACATTTCGAATTTTCTTTCGCGTGCACTATGACACTGAGCCACATTGCGAAATCCGTCATGCCCTGTTCCAGGCACTTGGAAACGCGACTCGCGCGTGTCGGTGGTCGACGCATCGGAGACTTCGCACGTGATTTCATCGCTGCGGCCAAAGACCGCCTATGAGTTCCGACTCAGGGCAGAAAACGCCATCGGGCTCAGCGAATTCAGTGATTCACTGATGGTTACAACCGACGAAGAAGGTATAAAGCATCCTCTTTCTCTTCATTGTCTTCCTACATGTTTCACTTCCACTCGTGGAGCCACAATTGACGTTATAAAAACATGATCTTTTGACGACAATGAACGCTTAAAGTATGAAAAGGGTCCATGTTACGAAAAGTTTAACCATTAATGGTTATATATATATAGCACAAATAACATCATACAAAGTGTCAGACCATAAAGATGGTGCTTACTCTCTACTTAAAAAACTATAATGTGTGGTAAAAAATAAAACTTATAACATACGCCACAACACGCTTCATGGTAATATAGTTTACCTGCATGTCATTAGGGCTAACTGACTGCATTTCCAGAGAAGGCAAGCGGCTTAGGGGGAGACAGAAAGTTAGGTGGGCAGATGAAACTTGCGGGTATTAAGTGGCAGCAGCGGCAAGCCTAGGACTGAGTTGACTAGCAGAACATGGGAGAGGCGTTTGTTCTGCAGTGCACGTAGTCAGGCTGATATGATGATGATGATGATGATGATGATGATGATAATGATGATGATGATGATGAAATTAGTATTCAAAGAACTTGTGGTTTTTTTAATGGAATGTTAGAAACTGGGCCGGTGATTCTACAATTACATCACGTATACAATATCAATCTGTACCGCTCAGCTTACTCTTGTGCATGTCATCATTTCTCTCAATACGTTTTTGCCCTTAACATTTTGTTTTATCTTGTGAAACTTTCAAGTGCTCTCCTGTTGTAATCCAGCATGACGAGTGTTTTAGGGCTCGTGCAAATGGTGCCGTTTCTCAGTGGCAGCAGCGCGCTCTGCCGTAACTGTAAACGATCTATCTGAAAAGAAGGAACTCATATCTGACTAACTAAGAAATGTATTAAAATATATTCGCAGTTGCAGTATTCGTGACCAGCGCGAACAATCAGATGAAATTGCAATATCGTGTCAGAGAGCGTCCGGATTTCCGGCATGCTTGGACGTAGTACAAAACAACATTGAGAGTATCTTGTGCCACACTAAAACTTAACAATATGTCTGGTAAACTTGCACGAATTGAGAAACACTATACAGAGATCGCACAAAGGTGTCCCGGTAGATTTTTCTGATAATTAACTGTGAGTAAACTCGGCAAGTAGTATTTCTTACTAAATATTTTTGTGTGTGTGTGCATGTTTAATGCAGCTAGTGCGTAAAGAGAGGGAAGGGTAGGGACGCTGAAAGATCGCACTACATGTTCAACATTCCCAAGGTTTTAGAATGAAGAGGACCCCTTGAAGGCGCACATATCGGACTTGGTTATCTCTCATAGGCCACTTTCTTCTCTCACTTGACTCGCGAAATCTCTCCAGTGCAAAACGCTTCCCTTATTGCGCGTGTATCACTTTCTCCAGAAAAGTTGAAGGCATGAATACACCTTTAGCTAATGTCTCTATTCAATCTGAAGCTCGATAGTTGAATAAGACTACGGCAAGGCAGAGTTGTTCTACTGGCAAGGAAAGCTCTCCTTAGCCTTTGCGGGCATGGCTTTCAAAATACTGCCAAAAAACTTTTACAAAGTCAAAAGAAATGCTTTATTCTCATGCCTAAAACGCCCCTAAAGTCTCGTTTTTGTTTAGCCACAGTTATAAACTAATTGCTGTAGGTTAAATTAATAACACAATACTTTTGTGCTTAAAACGTATAACGATGGCGCCAACTCATTATGGTTTGATTCAGCTCCCAGTGGGGCTCCACGTGATATCAAGGTGACACCCACGGGATCCAGGAGCATTCGCATCACCTGGAAGGTAAGCTGTCAACACAGTTTATAGACACAATACATTTTTCTGTAATGTCTCAAGATCCCCACGCAAGTATAGGCACTTGTGATATGAGAACAACATGAAAAGCGACGTTCATGGTGGTCAAAAACGGATCACGACGTAGCACGAGCAGAAACAAACTTACAAACAGCAATAAACTTCTGCTGTTTTCGAAGATTGCTGGCTGCCATGCGCTTCTTCTTGCCTACTACGCTGTCTTTTGTTTCCCCGAGAATGTCACACCAACTATCAAACAATCCACTATTACAGCGAAAGCTGTTATGGAATCACAACACGGGTAACGCGTAGCGCTGTAGTTATTCTACCATTGAACCGCGCCGATGCTTGGGAATTGTTGGCAAACTTTCCTTAGGCAGGCTACATGTAGAGAAAGGAGTCGCACTGATATAAGTTATGAAGCGTTTTAGAACAGCAAAGGAACAACCTTATGTCACACAATGTAAATCGCGTACCTAGTGGGTCATCAAAATACTCCTACACATTACAAAAGCTTGTTTTCATCACCTATTAACTGTGGCAAATACCCATTTAAGGCGTAATTTTTCATCGTCGTCAGCCATGTGTGCTTCTATCATTTACCCATATAGTGCTTAGAAAAGGCCGTGTAAGGCCGCTCTTCATACATTTGCGTTAGTGGTGCCGCGCCTTCCTCGCAGGCTTGGTGTTTTTTGTTTTTTGAGATGCATTCATAATGTAAAAGTGTAATAAAATTTCAGAGCTTACTAAGAGCGTCATTGAGGGATTGAGCGAACATCATTAAGAAGCACTGTCTTTCAAGAAAGATAGTTATGGATATACTTCCATCTCAGTCTCTTACACGGTCCCTTGAATCCTTCATATTTGAAATAAAATATCTACAGTTAAGGGGGAATTTTATGGAAGTGTATCTAGTTTCTTTTTTTATTTCAGAGCCAGTGAGCAAATTCGCAGTGCAATGAAGCCTTTATCTCTATCACAGGGATTTGTTGTTTATATGCCGTTCAAATATATTGTGATCGCAGGACATCCATTGGCCTATAGACGTAAAACTGCGCCTACAGTGCAACCCAGTCATTTCTAATTCCTTGAACTTCTTTTAGGACCAACATCCATAATCACAGTCACCATTGATTTGTCTAAAACAACTACAAGGTGAAGATAATCTTTTTATTTTCAAGTCGGATGCGTTGATTCAGCTTTTTTTATTTTTAATGGTACCTTCCAACCATCGCTTAATGTCCATCGTAGTCACCAATAGCCTGTTCAAGCGACCTTCGTGTGTGAGATTCCTTCGCTAATTTGTTCAACTTACATTTGAGGGCATTCAAAGCGCCGTGCGTTAGGTGGCAATCACGTAGTATTTTTTAAATTTTGTGCACTTTATACAAACCCTGGAATGAAAATTAACCAGCATTGTTATCTTACCATAAATTGAAAATTTTGTTGTTTCTACATAACAGCTACAATTCTTGTACTGAATTTTTTTCTCTAGAGTCAGTATTTAAAAAGTTCACTTAGCAAATTTTATTAATTACTGTGCTCTGCGGATCACAAAAGATATTATGACGTGCTACATACCGCTAAGAACAATACTGTGCTAGCTGGAGCCACGTAGTAGTCATATTTAATTTTTTTGCTTGCTGCTTTTTAGCAGAAACACCCTGTATATCAGCTGTCCTAAATTTCGTTGAGTGCGTGAAAAGATGTGTGTTTGGAAAAAGTTAAAAATTTAGCGTTCCTAGTACTCTACTATGGGAGAGCAAAAAGCCATCCCGTGGGCCCTTGTGGGCAATTCGTGGCAAAAGGATGTGTTCAAGAAAAGTGGGTAATGATTTAGAGTACTAGGTACTCTACTATGGGAGAGCATGAAGCCGTCCCCTTGGAGATTTGTTGTGAAAAAGTTTGGAACAATTTAGAGTACAGGGTACTCTACTATGGGAGAGCATGAAGCCGTCCCTTAGGAGATTTGCTGAGAAAAAGTTCGGAACAACTTAGAGTACAGCGTACTCTACTATGAGAGAGCATGAAGCCGTCCCTTTGGAGATTTGTTGAGAAAAATTTCGGAACAATTTAGAGTACAGGGTACTCTACTATGGGAGAGCATGAAGCCGTCCTTTGGAGATTTGTTGAGAAAAAGTTTAGAACAATTTAGAGTACAGGGTACTCTACTATGGGAGAGCATGAAGCCGTACCTTGGAGATTTGTTGAAAAAAAGATCAGAACAATTTATAGTACAGGGTACTCTACTGCGGGACAGCATGAAGCCGTCCTTTGGATATTTGTTGAGAAAAAGTTCAGACCATTTTAGAGTACACGGTACTCTACTATGGGAGAGCTTGTGTGTGTTTAGAAAAAGTGGCTAACGATCTTGAGTACTAGGTACTCTACTATGTAAGAGCATAAAGCCACTCTGTGCGCAGCCAGAGGAAATAATTGAAGTTTAGTAACAATGTCGTGGTAACAAATTCTAGATGCAAATGCGGTGAGATACAGGCTGGCTGGCTGAAATGTCAACTTTCTAGACATCCTTAAAAGTGCCAGTTTGGGATAATGATAACAGAGGCTTTTTTGGTAAGGAGCTTGACGGAGCGCAACTGAAAAACAAGATATTTTAATGTATTGTTGGATGAATAACTACTTAATACCAGTTCCTTAGCAAATGACATCAAATAATGAAATGAGTCTTTATTTTGAAAGTGATTTAGGCTTATGCAGATGCTCTCTTTACGCTTAGTGTAATTGATAGGACTATAAAATTATGACGCCGTGGGGTCTTGTTATCAAATAACATTTATGTTTTTTTTGCAAAACTGATGTTGAGGCAAACGGTCTTTCGCATATATGGTAGCTCATTTACTGGTTCGCATTGAAAAATTTAGCCCATCTTGAAATAGGGCTGCCATACGGGAACAACAGTGTTGCTTCTCAGCCTATCTTATTTGTCATTTTCTCTTCCTTTCTTTTTAAAAGCGCAGCATTTCTTAGCGATCTTCGGCGACATTGAGCGTATCTATCTATCTATCTATCTATCTATCTATCTATCTATCTATCTATCTATCTATCTATATATATATATATATATATATATATATATATATATATATATATCCGCTTACGTTTGGGTGCTTTCGTCGTCACCCCCTTAACTTGGCGTGAACCAAAATTAGCATGGGAGGGTAAAATTGTTTGACGAATATGGCACGCTGGTCAAGACATGAATAATCTCGTCGCGTACGTCGTCAAACACTTCCCGACAGGCAGTAGCACATACCCACGGGCGGGTATGTGCCGCTTGTGATTGACACTTAGTATCTACGCAGGAATGACGAGAACACACATGAGCAATTTTAACGCGTGAGTGTTAAGCGATGCGGACATCGGTAGCGTCGACCCAACAAAGGCATAGAATAAATGTCAGTGTCAAGAAAAACCTGACATAAGCAGCGTTGACCCCCCCCCCCCCTCCCGAGGAAAGGATGGATGGATGAACTTTCTATCCTTCGGAACGTGCTTTAGTACGTTGCGTGCCACGCCCCCATCGGAACAAAAATAACAAGTCTCTTTGCTGCGTCGTGGGCCCAGAGCTTGCAATAGTCTGGAGCTTTCAATGGCACCCTCCCATTTGGACGGCATGATGACTCGCCACAGCGTAACGCGGGGCAACACCAGAGCATATATTTCAAGGTAGCTATATATTGGCAGAAAGAATATGTATTAGTTGGCTGTATTTAGGGATAAATTTGCGAATAATTAATTTCAGTGTCCCAGCATGAATAGAACCCAAGCATTCTGCGTGGCAGTCAAGCAGTCAACCATAGAGCTACGCCAAGTCCCCGAACAACTCTTGAAATAAACGCTAGTCTTCGTGAAACATCAATAGTGGTTGCAGTGCTGCCTACCCAATTTTATAAACATTACGTATGTACTCCTTTAATACAGCTGTTACGTTGGGTTACGTCAATTGTGTTTGCTTGCCATGTGGTAAAGTTGATTTATGTAGCGGTGTCTAGGGCCAGCATCCTCGCGAGAATCAGTGCTTGATATCAGCTTCTGGTGTTGCTAATAGGCATGTTCAGTTGACATCGTTGCGCGAGTGGAAAAAAACTGCTTATGTAATCATCTGCAACTCTTCAGCATATGTTTGTGTGTGCTACATTTGTACATATATTTAGCGTCAGTTTGTGACACGTCGCTCAATAAAAAAAAATTGCAACACGGTCACCTTTTTTCCACATGTTTCGCGTAACGTCGATTTCCAGGTACGTGGAATCTGCCGAATTTTTTTTTCACTTCTTTTATTCTGAGTTTTTTGTCTTTTTTTGCATCAAAATTGGCCGGAGGGAAACATGACGCGCGTCGTGTCTGCCATATAGCCTAGCCGTAGTATCCCGCAGGACGAGCAAAAGCGAGGAAGAAGAAGGAGGAAGAAAGTTTAAGCGTAAAGACAGGGAGGCTAGCCAGTTCTTAGACCTGCTGGCTACCCTGTGCTGGGGAAAGGGGTGAGGGGAGGAAGGCTATATTACCTGCAAGCAGGCAAAGCAGATAAGTGTCGCAGAGCATAGGCCGTCAGCGTCGATGGTAATTTTCACGAACAACCTCCTGGGGTTAGCCGAGCTCGAACAGCTCCGTGGTTGAAGGGTGCCTACGCGTCTCACCTGACAAATATATTCACCCGTTCTTCTCCTTCCCTCACTTCTCCTTCTAGCCTCCTCTGGACGAGGACTCAAACGACCTAGTGCAGGGTTACTACGTGGGATACCGTGTACGGGACGCTAAGGAATCGTTCGCCTATAAAACTCTGGAGAGTTCAGCTGCTTCCTCCTTACAGCAGTGTGAGCTGACTGACTTGCGACGAAACACGCGCTACAGCGTCGTAGTCCAGGCATTCAATGCCAAAGGCGCCGGACCCGTCTCCGAAGAAGTTCATTCTCAGACACTCGAAATAGGTGAGTGTCAATTAACTATCTATTATTCATTCGCGAAAGCGTGCATGATATTCGGTAATATACAGCACCGGTTTCTCTTAATATCTGAGCTCTTGTGTATATTTGAGTGTTTATAAAATTTTTACGATTCCGAGTACTTTGTACACAACTACGGAAGAGCAATGAGCCGTCAAGAAACAAAACGCAACAGACCACGGGAGTGGTTGGTAGTAAGAGGGGTGCCAATGTTTCTTAAACACAGGCGTCCTTTGTTATACACAAAAGTAGCTAGCATGATTCCGTGTTTTAAGCAAACTTTATAACCAAACATTATCATAAACATGACATGGGAATAAATGCTGTTTTTGTCAGCCTGATTTGTATCAACAAGTAAAGTTATATTTTAAAGTAAAATTTCCAATAAAAATGAAACTCTTAAAGGACATAAGGAGGTATCGCAATTTTGATTACGCACACGGCAAACATGTGGCGTTGCGATAGCGTGGAGTATGGGAAACACAGGTGAATGGCGTCTAAACAGGACACGTGGAAATTAAACGCATGTTTTTAAAGCAGCATATGTGCACAACTTCTCAAGATTTGGTGCTTTTTTTTAAGGGCGAAACTCCTTAAAGCGGCACCCTTTCATCCCGCGTAGTCGTAGTCATAGTGTGTAACAAGTGTTACATTTTGACCTGCAGGGTGGTGCCGGTGGGAGATTTCTCTTGTGCTTTGTTGAACAATAAAAAGTTCGCGGCGTGCGCGTTATCTGAAAGCCGAATGCTCCTGTCTCTCATTCTCCATTAGCAGCCGTCGGTATGTTCCAGTAGGAAACGTTAGTAGAAGTAGAAATGGTAAAAGCCGACTTTTGCTGCCTCTCATTCCCAGTAGCAGCCATTGTTTACCTCCAAGGTAGTGCCTGGTGAGATTTTTCCTTTGCGGGATTAAACAATAAAAATTTTTTGTTCAAAACGCCGTTGATTGATGAAATAAACCAATGAAAGATTCAAGATGTTTTCTAAAAGCAAAACGAAAAGACGCCAGATGGTTCTAAAGCAAAACAAAAAGAAGACGCCAGCTGCCTAACGAAAGACGCCAGGTGTTTTTTCTTATCGGGCGAATCAACAGAAGAAAATTTCACGGTATTACTTCCAGGAGCTTCGCCCAATCTCATCATCGTTCGCCTCGTGGATCTGCCGTCATTTTTTTTTGTCTCCTGTGTTGCCTCGTGTTGTTCATACATTAACAAAATTGAAGGGACTTTTCAATGCGAAGCATTTCTTAGCGGACTTCGGCGACTTTGAGCGCATCTATCTATCTATCTATCTATCTATCTATCTATCTATCTATCTATCTATCTATCTATCTATCTATCTATCTATCTATCTATCTATCTATCTATCTATCTATCTATCTATCTATCTATCTATCTATCTATCTATCTATAGAAAAGATGAACATGTGTGTTTAGAAAAAGTGGTTAACGATTTAGAGTACTTAGTACTCTACTATGGAAGTCTAGCCTTAACGGCACCCTAAAAGTAAAAAAAAACAAAGAGGCTACGCCCAGCAAGCTTACCGTGGCAACCCTTTCTGGTCTGACAGTACTAAAAGTGCTTCTTTATGTTACTAGCTTTTTCTTCTAGTAAGCAGCAAGTTCAAGGCAATTTTTATTGGAAATTAGGTCACCGATACTTGTGTCTGTAGGTTAAATCGTCAAAAACACCAACTTTTTATTTAGAATGAATCTGCGTGGCTTCCATCTTCAATTCAAAAGAGTGCGCGAGTGCCGCTCTTCTAGTCCGGCCGTGGAGGTGGCTACATGCTTCTTCGACGAATACTACTACTACTACTACTACTACTACTACTACTACTACTACTACTACTACTACTACTACTACTACTACTACTACTACTACTACTACTACTATAACTACTACAGCCCCGCCGCGGTGGTCTAGTGGCTAAGGCACTCGGCTGCTGACCAGCAGGGCGCGGGTTCGAATCCCGGCTGCGGCGGCTGCATTTCCGATGGTGGCGGAAATGTTGTAGGCCCGTGTGCTCAGATTTGGGTGCACGTTAAAGAACCCCAGGTGGTCTAAATTTCCGGAGCCCTCCACTACGGCGTCTCTCATAATCATAGAGTGGTTTTGGGACGTTAAAACCCACATATCAATACTACTACTACTACTACTACTACTACTACTTCTACTACTACTACTACTACTGTAAAGAGGTTTATTGGGCGAACCAAACGGGCAGGTGGGAGATTGGAGATAGCGACAGGACGAGGAAGATGGAGGAGCTCGAGCGCCGATCTCGTGGTGCCTTACTCTGCAATGATGCTTGCTGTTCCCTTTTGTTGTCATCATTCCTTCATTATAATTGCCCCCGTCGAGAAAGATCAAGCCATCCTGGCGATCTAACAAGTGGGAACGAGCGGGTCGAAGTACGGCTTCAAGCGGTCCACGTGAACAATATCGTGTCCACGCCGACGACGGTCACCGGGTGGCGTAAGCGGTTCAATGGCGTAATTGACGGGCGATGTGCGCTCTACCACGCGGTATGGGCCATGGTAATTTGAAAGTAGCTTGGTAGACAAACCAGGTGCACAGGGTGGTACATACAGCCATACAAGGGTTCCAGGGGCGAACTTGGCGGCAGGAGGGTGGTCGTCATCGCGGGCCTTTTTCTGGCGTTGCTGGTCAGCCGTATAGTAAACTGCTTCGCTATTTGGCGGCATTCTTCGGCGTGACGGGCGGCTTCAGACACGGTCGTGCACTCAGATACATCTGGTGCGTATGGCAGCAAAGTGTCAATTGTGTGCGATGGTTGACGTCCGTATAGAAGGTAGAATGGAGAAAAGCTGGTGGTGACTTGGGTAGTGGTGTTGTACGCGTAGGTCGCAAACGGAAGAACCAGGTCCCAGTTCGTTTGGCCAGATGCCACATGCGTCGCGAGCATGTCACCCAGGGTCCGATTAAACCGCTCACTCAGGCCATTCATCTGAGGGTGGTAAGCAGTACTCATCCGGTGTACAATATGGCACTGACGGAGAAGTGCTTGGATTACGTCGGATAGAAATACACGGCCCCGGTCACTGAGGAGTTCGCGAGGAGGGCCGTGACGCAACACAAACCGATGGAGGATGAAAGATGCGACGTCCTGAGCGGTCGCCGTAGGAAGAGCAGCGGTTTCGGCGTACCGTGTCAGGTGATCTACAGCAACGATAGCCCACCGGTTACCTGCTGTGGTCAATGGCAGTGGTCCATAAAGGTCGATTCCGACGCGATCGAATGGGTGGTCAGGGCACGCAAGCGGCTGTAGTGGAGCTGCTCCTGCATTCGGTGGCTGTTTTCGTCGCTGACACTCGTGGCAGCCGCGAATAAACTGTCGAACAAAAGTAAACATCCAACGCCAGTAGCACCGCTTCCTTAAACGCTCGTATGTCTTGAAGACACCGGCGTGAGCGCATTGCGGGTCGGAGTGAAATGATGCACAGATTGTAGAGCGCAGCTTTCGGGGAATAACGAGCAGCCACTTCCTGCCGTATGGTGAGTAATTGCGCCGGTACAAGAGGCCACCTCGAATGGTGAAGTGCGAAGCCTGGCGTCGCATTGCTCGAGTGACGGGAAGTGTCGGTACCCCAGATAAGACGTCCAGAAGCGAAGTTATCCATGGATCGTCGCGCTGTGCAGAGGTCATCGTGTCGATGTCAAGAGCGGACAGCGCGTGTTCATAGAAGATATAGAGGCAGCCTCAGTCGACAGTGGTGATCGCGAGAGCGCATCAGCATCGGCATGTTGGCGGCCGGAACGGTACACGACGCGGATGTTATACTCTTGAAGTCGCAGAGCCCAACGAGCATGGCGACCTGATGGATCCTTCAGCGACGACAACCAACATAAGGAATGATGGTCTGTAACTACAGCAAAAGTGCGGCCATATAAGTATGGGCGAAATTTCACAATTGCCCAAAGTATGGCTAAGCACTCTTTTTCGGTAACAGTGTAGTTTACCTCAGCCTTGTTGAGCGTTCTGCTGGCGTAGGCGACGACATACTCAGGGGATCCAGGCTTGCGTTGAGCGAGAACTGCACCGAGACCGACACCGCTGGCGTCTGTATGGATTTCAGTTGCAGCCGTGGGATCATAGTGGCGCAATATAGGCGGTGATTGTCAGGAGATGGCGAAGAGTGGTAAATGCGTGATCACATTCGGAAGACCATGGGGAGATGTCGTTTGTACTGCTTAAAAGTTGGGTCAAAGGGGCAATTATGGAGGCAAAGTTGCGCACAAACCGATGAAAGTAGGAGCACAATCCTACGAAGCTGCGTAACTGTTTTACAGTCGTTGGTTTGGGGAATTCAGCAACAGCGCGTAGTTTAGCCGGGTCGGGAAGAACACCATCCTTTGATACGACGTGACCGATAATGGTGAGCGTCCGAGCAGCGAAGTGGCATTTCTTGAGATTCAATTGGAGCTGCGCATTCTTCAGACACATGAGGCCATGTTTCAGGCGTACAAGGTGTGTTGCGAAATCGGGTGCAAAGACGACGATATCGTCGAGGTAGCATAGGCATATGTTCCATTTCAAACCCCGCAGAACCGAGTCCATCATGCGCTCGAATGTGGCCGGCGCATTGCAGAGGCCGAAGGGCATGACATTGAACTCATATAGCCCGTCCGGTGTCACGAATGCTGTTTGTGGACGATCACCATCTGCTAAGGGCACCTGCCAATACCCCGAACGCCAATCTAACGACGAAAAAAACTCGGCACCTTGTAAGCAATCAAGGGCGTCATCAATCCTGGGCAAAGGGTATACGTCTTTGCGAGTGATCTTATTTAAGCGCCTGTAATCAGCGCAGAAGCGAATTGTAGCATCCTTCTTCTTAACAAGAATGATAGGTGATGCCCATGAACTTTGGGAAGGTAGGATAACGTCATGCTTGACCATATCGTCAACGTGTTTGGTGATAACTTGCCGTTCCGTGGCGGAAACACGGTATGGTCGCTGTCGTACTGGCGCGTTGGAACCTGTGTCGATGCGGTGGAAAAAACTGGGAGTTCGGCCAAGGGTAGGTTGAGCAACGTGAAAGGATTCACGAAACTGGTAGAGCAGCTGAAGGAGCTCAGAGCGTTCAGATGGCGATAGTCGGTCGGCAATCGATGAATCGAAAAGCTCGCAAGGTGGTATATTGGAAGGGTTGAGGCCACTGATGGCGTCGTAGTCACCGGAACAATCTGGCAGCATGGTAAAAATTTGTTCTTTATCAATGGCATGCACGTGTCCAAGAGATTCACCTTGAAACAGTTCAACGGGATACGGAAGGGGATTGATGAGGCAAAAAGCACTGTTTCCTTCAGAAATAGAGAGGGTTGAATAAGGCAGAAGAAGTGATCTTCGACTAAGGAAGAGGCTTGATGGCTCAAAGAATGCAGCTTCGTTCCCAATGCCGTCACAGAACACGGGGAGCAACACAGCTGCTGTCGGAGGAATTTCAGTGCCTTCTTTGACGACGAGTTTGTGTACGGCGGGCTGAATGCGGCTGGTTGGTTGGTCGTAAAACGGGAAAAGTTCAAGCTCCGATCTTGCACAATCAATAACGGCATGGTTACGCGATAAAAAATCCCATCCAAGTATGATGTCGTGTGAGCATGACGACAGGAAAATAAACTCAACAGTGTAGTGGTTCTTCGCGATCATCACTCGGACAGTACAAGCGGCTACAAGCTAAACCGGGTCCCCATTCGCTGTTTGCAAGGACATCATATTAAGAGGCGTCGTCATTTTTCGAAGCTTGCGGCAAAGTTTAGCGTCTATCACGGAAACGGCAGCACCAGTATCCACTAGAGCATATGCTCGAGTACCTTCTACAAAAACTTCGACAATATTCGACGGCAATGTCCGAGGACTTGAGCATTTCGACAGCGCAGTTCTTGCCTCCTGAACTGCGGCGGTTAGTTTCCCTCGTGTTCATGAGCTGGCCGACGACGCATGGGTGACAGGGAGCGACGACGGGGTGAAGGTGAGCGACCAGACATAGTACGCGGACATTCCCGTGAAGACGAGCTTGACTGAGGGTCAGAATTTTCCAGACGGGATGGAGAACGGTCCATGAAGCTGTTCTGTGTCCGGGCGTCTGTGTATCCCGGCACGCGACGACGGCAGTAACGGGCGATATGGCCAGGGCCGCCGCACGCAAAACAGATGGGCCGGTTATCGCGCGTTCTCCAAGTATTGGCGACGAGGGGACCAGTCCATGCGGCAGACGGGTGAGTCGAGGCTGTGGTGGCAATGGGAGGAACCCAGGCGGTGGACGGCTGAGTCGGGGCTGAGGTATACGGCAGTCCCTGGAATGACGGGGGGTGGTGTCGCTGCTGCCGCTTTAGTGCCTCAGCGTAAGTAAGAGGCGCGGTGACGGTGGGCTGCTGCAAGGGCACCGGCATAGCCTTGGAAATCTGCTCCTGGACCACATGTCGGAGCATGGGAGCCAATGGTGGTGGGTGTCGCAGTGGCTATTGGTGCGAGAGCTCCTGGCGTTGAGCAAAAGGCAGCAGAGAAAGCTGCCGAGCCACTTCCTCTCGCACGAAGTCTTTCATTTGTGCGAGAAGGTTTGCCTGGTCAGTCATAGCGTCCAGTGCGGTCACTGGTTGGATTGTCTGGAATGAGCGTCGCGTCTGAGCTCGTTGCCTCCGCAATTTATCATAGCTTTGGCCCAAAGTCACTACTTCTGCCACAGTGCTTGGAGACTTCGCCAGAAGCGTCTGGAAAACGTCATCGTCGACGCCCTTCATATTGTGCTGTATCTTCGCACTCTCGCTCATGGAAGCATCGACGTGCCGGCAGAGATCAATCACATCTTCTATATATGATGTGAAAGTTTCACCTGGCTCCTGTGCCCTTGTGCGCAGACGTTGTTCGGCGCGGAGCTTCCGTAAGGCAGGACGACCAAAAACGGCACGTATTGCCTCCTTGAAGGCGGACCAATTCGCGAACTCGGTTTCGTAGTTCGTATACCACAGCTTGGCCACGTCGGTGAGATAAAAATTGACAGTGTCTAACTTAGCAGCGTCATCCCACCTGTTGGGTCCACTGACTTTCTCGCATGACGACAGCCAGTCCGCGACGTCCTGGTGTTCGGTGCCGGCAAAGATTGGGGGGTCTCACTGATGAACCGGGCCGGGGCAAGTAGCGGCCGCGAGAGGTATTGTTTGTTGGGCAGCGTCAACTTGCATGGTCGACGGCAGGGTGCGAGATCGGAGTTCCAGGTTGTAGGCGATGTGGTTACCCAGCACGATCCACCAAATGTAAAGAGGTTTATTGGGCGAACCAAAAGGGCAGGTGGCAGATTGGAGATAGCGACAGGACGAGGAAGTTGGAGGAGCTCGAGCGCCGATCTCGTGGTGCCTTACTCTGCGATGATGCTTGCTGTTCCCTTTTGTTGTCATCATTCCTTCATTATACTACTACTACTACTACTACTACTACTACTACTACTACTACTACTACTACTACTACTACTACTACAACAACAACATAGATTGCGGACGCACGATGGTTTAAGGAGCTTTGCCGCTAAAAGATCTGCCTGGTGTTACTTAGGGGAATGGCACGCATGGTTCAAAATTCTCTTTTGGCTTGGTTAGGCTGTATATGTGGCGCCATCTAGCAGAACTAAATTGAACCAAGCAAAACACGCCGCGCACGCGCCATCTTGGAGGTCATGGCAGAAAATTATTCAACGGTCGTTGCTGTTGCTGTGGCTCTTGCTACTTTTACTCTGGTGCTACTAATGTCGGTGGCACTGCAGTAAATGCGGACAACTTTAGGCACGGCAGTAGTGGCGTGAAACAAACCGCTTTCAGGTGGGGGATTTCAAGCGCGTTAACGTGATACGTATCACTAAAACAAGATTTTATTTTAAAATAAGCACCTGCTTGAAACAAATGTAGAATTACGAGATTTCAAGACTGCTATTTCAGCAAGTAAGATCGACTAAATATTTCCCTTTCGTTTCCCTTAATGAAAGCGCTCTGTCGTTTTGTGTTCCCCGTCTGGGCCATTTATTCTTTCTCATTGCGCGCTGCACCAGTTCGAGTACAACAAAGCGTGCATTACTCGTACGGTTTAAAGCACTTTTACAGTGTAAACCACAGGAAAGAACTTACATTGTTGTTGTTCGTGATATGTTTCTTCACACAGAGATGATAGGCAGCCAATCGCCATTGGCGTGAACCTTTGGCTTTCGCTGAAATACTTGCTCTTTGGGGGGTACACAGAAGTTTTCGAGCTGTATTCATAAAGTGGATGGTAAATGTGCTGTGTTCATTCATATCTAGATCCTCCAATGGCACCTCAGCTAAAGTTGATTTCATCGACATCATCCTCTGTACATCTAAGTTGGACTATCGTGAGGGATCAACCGGTTAATGGCAAGTATTCGAGAAGTATTTCATGCATTTCACTAAAACTCATAAACATTTCAAGTCATTATGTCTTATATGCACTATATGCTTTTGGCATATTATATGCTCTCTTGCTCTTGTTTGGTACCATACGTCTAAGCCTGGCGGTGAGATTAAAATGACTGCATGATCTGGCAGCCGTAATGAACGAGAAATTAAATGTAGGGAAACTAATAATTCTGACGAAACCTTTGCAACTTATTCAGCAACAATATTGTCGCTACGAGAGTGAGCCCCAGTAAGCTCAATTTTCACGATAAATTGACATGCTCGAGGTTGCTGGTTTTGATTTAACAGAAAATTGGATTGTTTTGTTTTGTTCGTGCCCTACAGAATATGACACATAGACACTCTGGTAGATTTGCCAAAATGTACTTATAAGTTTATTTGAATTTTTCAAAACTTTGAATGTATAAAAAATAAATAAATACAGAGTGGAGACAGTGCGTTATACGAAAAAAAACAATTTCAACTTCACTGTACAATCGTGCTAGTAGACAAGACTGTGGAATTACCCTAATCACAGCAGTCTGTACTGTGTTGTAATCTAACGTTTCATTTTAGGTATATGTATTTCTTGTCAAATATTTGTTGTAGTAAAGATTACAAAGAAGTACGCTTAGAAGCTTGAATGCAACTGCAAACTGCACCAGAAACACTGCTTTGGCAATGTTCTCGCTTCGATTTGGCAAAGTAAAAGACAGTTATTAGGAATAAATATAGATAGAGAGAGCGAGAAAAAGACAGAGATAAATGAAGAGAGATAGCGAAAGTACAAGTATACAGTGGTAAAGAAATGAAAAAGAGTGCAAGCATAGCCTTGTGTAATGTTGCATAGTGTAGCAAAACATGGGAAAGATAGAGAAGAAAGGGTAAAAGTGTAGCCAAGCCAAAACAAGACATGTGAATGCCAGCTCAGCTGTGTCAGCCTTGCGCGACTAAGTGCAATGTGCGCTATTTATTTTCCGTAGAACATATAATGTGACAATGATTGCCAGTACTTTCAAAGACTGTGGAGTTTAAAACAATGCGTGGATTACTGGATTTCTCTAAAGCTGTTAACGCAGCCTAAGTCACCTTTGTGTGGAAAGCCATCTCGCATATATGTAGCTATGGCGAATATTTGACTAACAAGAAGAACAGGGAAGTGATTTGAAGGTGAACAGTAGGATTCGCTTGCCATAATATTCCTCATAAAGGGTGCACAACGCTTGGTAACTAGAGAGGCTATTTTCTAAAAAAATATTTACCATCTAGTTTTCATGCTACATCATGCACTCGTTAGCTTCAATTCAGCTGCTGTGACCCAGAAAATACTCCACTGTTTTCTTTTTACCTTTTGTAGCTAAAGTTATTTAGTCACTTTAGCAAGAAAGCTGCTATTATGAATGCTCCTATCTACACATGAAATCAGTGTTCTGACAAAAGAACTTGTCTTTGTCAGGTCAGTTCAGCTGTGAGAACGTTGGTGACAGCGGCGTTTTCATTCGAACAAATCGCCATCATTCAGTCCAACACTTTGCTGCGCGTTTTGTTCCGATCAAAACGGTCCCACAATGCTATCTCGCAATCTTGAGAATAGCATGGTGAATTTCATTGCCACAAACTTGTTACATAATAACAACGCGTTAAATATGAAGCGAAATGTTTGTCGTTTGCAGGTTTCGTGCTTTTCCACAAGGTAGAGCCACCTGCGCCTGCTGACGCGCAATCAGCAGAGGACGAAAGCGAGTGGTCCGAAGTGCAGACCGGATCTGAGAGGTCGGCGTATGCTTATCGTGGTCTTCGTTGCGGTCGCAAATATTCCTTCTACGTGGTGGCCTTTAATGCCGCGGGTCGAGGACCCCATAGCAACGTTGTACACGCGAAGACGGATGGATCTGGTGAGTGCGAAAGCTTCGCTGAGGTCATATCAATATCCCATGTTAGCACGCTGCTGTGCTATTCTTAATTACTGCACCAGACTACAATTTTGTCTCTTTTCAATACTCTTGGTGGGACACAGGGTTACCACTTTCGCTCATAAGGGATCGGCTAGAGTCATTAATGAGGTTAATTAAAGTTCTCACAGGCAATGTTTTTTGGTGCGACAATGACACTGACATCTACGACGAAATTGTGAAGCACTGCGTGAAGGAGGAGGAGAAGGAGGAGGAGAAGGAGGAGAAGAAGGAGGAAAGAAATAAGCAGAAAGACAGGGAGGTTAGCCTGTTCATAGACCCGCCGGCTACAATGTGCTGGGGAAGAGGTTGCGGGAGTAAAAAATGATAGAAAATAGATTTTACAAAGAGATCTATAGTGATTCATAAGTATGACTGCAACACGCACGACTTACCACACGGGCACAGTTCTTTAATATCGTGCTGCTACATCATTGTAGTTATTCACAGGGGCTTCCACTATTGCTGAAGCAGAATTGCTTTTCGTTCTGTGCAGTGTAAAGTGCTTAAAACTCAAATTGTCTTAGTTAAGGTTAAAATAGTGTTAACTAAGGTATTGAAGGATATAGCCTATTTTTATAGAATGCATGGCGAATAATGAAATGTGTAGAATATAAAGATGCATTTCCTCTTTGGACTATATATGGGATAGACATAGAGAGCGAACTTTAATAGAACCGGAGAAGTTACTGCGGGATCCTCTAACGAGGGGCCGTTGTAACCGCTGGCTGCGCCCACGTAGAGGACAAAACGCCGTGACACTCCACCCGTTCCTAGGTCCTCTGGACTGCCTGGCGTTGCCTGCTGAGTTTCGTACTTGTTATGGCCTCCTCCCATTCGGTTTCACTTGAGAGAAGGTTGCTAGGCAGCGCGGGACATCGTCAGAGCACGTGAGCCATAGAGCAGAAGGTTTCATTGCAGTCAGGACCGCGAGGGTAAATCTTTGTTTCATATTCCCTAAAATATTTTTTTGTGTAAATCACATTAACGTTTGGTTACGTTATCCAAACTGTGTTTCATTTATTGGTCAAACATATTCCTTATTGATGTTGTTGCCTTTTGATTGTTGAAACCTTGTATTCAAATTTAAAGTTTCTTCAGGTATTTTACATGTCTTACATTAGTGTTTGTTTATGTCCTCTACAGTTTGCTTCATTTGTCGGACACGCATATGCTTTATTGATTTCAGTGCCTGCGCAAATCTTCGCCAAATTATTTTCCTGTACATGTTTTGCATGTAGAAACTTATTTATGCTTAATTTCTTATCGACTCTTTACTTTACACTGAGCACTGTGTTATTTTGGTGGGTTTTGGGTTTACAGGGGGCAGGCGCTTTGTCAGGCTTTTATGCCTTTTCGCCGGTCCCCTAGGCAAATTGTACCTTTCTTCTTTTTTTTTGCTTTTGCCTGAAATAAACTTCAACTTCAACTTCAAACGTCCGCGTATATTTTACTTGGGAATCACCGCGACCGGAAAGACCCCGTCTGCAACATTCTCAAGGTAGCTGACTGCGCTCTGCTGAGCTCCGCGTTAGGAGTAGAATAGATTCTTCTGTCAAGTCGATAATGCGTGGTTATTTTATTAAATGTGAGTATTTCATCGTTCTGCTTAGTCTCTTCCTGCCCCTCCGTATCCTCCAGACCGTCGCGGTGCGTAATTTCTCGCGCACGATCATGGGCCAGCTCGTTGAGGTTTGAGAAGTCTTGGAGAATCTTCTTCCCCCTGTCTGCGGGAAACCAAGTGATAACGTGATAACCTGGAGAAGCCCTCTTTTATATAATGGAGGTCACCTCTCGAGCGACGTTGCCCGATTGGTGAGGTCTAATTGCGTCTCTTGAGTCGGTGTAAATATAGGAACGCTCTGGGTCAGACAAGGCCAGCGCAACCACAATTTGCTCTTTTATACCCGGGGTGGCCGCCTTTACCGAGGCGGAGGAGTGAAGAACCCCCCTCTCGTTTATAATCGACAACGTGAACAATCTACTGTTACCGTACTACGCTGCGCCGAAAAACACAGTGGAGTCAATGCCATTCCCTAACTCTCTTCAGGATGACTCGTGCACGGGCTTTGCACCTACCCTCGTTATATATGTTGTAGATGTACATTTCGCGGGACGGGGCCCTACCCGGTAGGTCGCCTTTGTTTCCCGACTGAGTGTTGATCGCCATTCCTCTGTAAGCCTAGGAGACATGCCAACCTCCTCAAGGATTCTCCTGTCTGTCGAGGTCAACTATAGCCTAACCACTTGGGCACTGACCTGTGACTCTATGATCTCGTCGATGTTATTGTGCATAGATAGTTCACCTAGCTTGTCAGTGCTCGAACAGATCAGCAAGTCAAGCACCTTCTTGATGTTATTACGCATGATCGTATTTAACTTCCTCTTTTCTGTTTTGGTCCATACTAGAGCAGATGCCACATAGTTAATATAACTCATGAGAAACGCGTGGTACATGCTCAGGAGGTTGTCCTCACCTAAACCCTTCTTTCGGCCGGATACCCTTGCGATAAACCTCAGCATGCTCTTCGTTTCGGCGGTAACGTTGCTCATTGTTCTGGCATTACAGCCGCTCGCGTCTATGAGCAGGCCTAAAATCCTAAGTCAACTATAGAATAATTTTCGCCCACTCACGCATAATGCCACAGATAGCTGGTTAGTAATAGCTCTGATTTACTGGGGGACAGCTTGAGACCCTCTGGGCACCAAATGATAATGTCATCTGCGTAACGTGCGTGACTTATGCCCCGGAGGCCACACAGTCTGTCTGAAAGACCCTTCATCACTATATTGAAGAGCAGTGGCGAAATGACTGATCCCTGGGGGGTACCCCGAGGCCGCAATCTGTACTCTGTCGACCGAATCTTTTCCATCTGAATACAGGCAGTTCTGGTCATAAGGAATGACCTAACGAAGGCCTGGAATTTGACTCCAAGGCCTATTCCCGCCATGGCCTGCAGTATGTATCGATGGCACAATGTGTCAAACGCCTTAGTGAGATCCAGGGCTAGAATATCTCACACGTTCCGACAGCCATTATCAAATATTTGCTTCCTCGGCTATGAATATAACATCTTTCGTTGATAGGCCGTGTCGAAAACCCACCATATCTTGCGGGAAGGGGCCCTTACGCTTTATATACCCGGAAAATATCTTCAAGATCACGTGCTCTGCTACCTTGCTTATGCATAAGGTTAGCGATATCGGTCACTTGTTGTCCACACGGTTTTTCAGGTTTTCTATTTTGTATAACCATGACCACTTTCCATGCGTCAGGCACCTGTCCTTCCTCCCATACCCTGTTGACATCCGTAGTTAAAAGTTCCACTGCTTTATTGTCCAAGCTACGCAACAGTCTGTTAGAAACCTGATCCGGCCTCAGAGCCGACCTGCTGCTTAGATTGTGCAGCACATCCCTGATCTGTGATTCTGTGAAGAGTGCATCCAGCTGCTCCACATTCACTCACTCGATCTGTGGATAACCTTCGTCCTTTGTCGGCCTTGTAGGGAGGTATTTATTCACAACTGCATTCAAAAGGCACTCTTCAGTACCACCTTCCTGTTTGTGCCTGTGAATGATCTTACAAATTGATTGTCTTTGATTCCCCTTAGAATTGCACATTATTCAGCTGCGTACATTATACATCATGTTGTGCTTTGTTGTCCTTGTTCCTCACAGTTCCATTGGCGCCTGAGCACCGTGATCTGGTGGAGTCCAACGTGACGTCAGTGACACTGCAGCTTGGAGCCTGGAAGAGTGGCGGCTGCCCCATCTCGTCATTCACCATTCTGTATAAGCCTCAATCGAATAAGGACTGGTCGCCAGCAACGAGCGCCCACTTCGTGCCCGACCAGCAGCAGCCAGCCGTACTCGTCATACCTGACCTCATGCCCGCCACCTGGTACGATCTTCTGGTAACAGCGCAAAACGACGCGGGAGCTACAGAGGCCGAATACGTGTTCGCCACGCTGACCCTTTCTGGAGGTGAGACAAGCACAGTTTGTTTCTTCAAACAAGCAAACGTAGCTTAAGCCCATAAATTTGGTCTGCGCCTACTTCACAGTAATTGTGCGTGGTCACTTGGTCTGCCGCGAAAAGTAGAAGCTGCTGCTACTTTACACATAATAAATCCAAAGCATATATAAAACATTTGGAGAATTCTCGCGTGTTACAGATTTGGATGAGCTGTAAAATATGGAGCTAGCCATTTTTGGTGATGTGCTAAGGTGACTACGGTTGCTAAAATGGCTGCTGGGCTTGTTGTAAAATACGGTTGAAATTGAAAGCGCACAAGACCAGGAAATAGAAAAGACGATACACAAACAGCGCTCGTGTGTCTAAAGCGCACTCTCTGTTTCCATCTTGCGTACTTCCGTTTTCTATCGACAAAATGATTTCAGTCTCTGGAATCCATTTATGTAGGCTAGTATTAACGTGCCAAATTCATAGTGTGACCTAAATATCACTAAAAATATCACATTTAAAGATGGAATTGAAATAATCTTTAGTGTAACGAATGAGATGGTGAAGTAACATGGGCGCAGCCCTTTTAAGTAGACCGCTATGGTCACAGCGGAAAATACTTGTACTTCTGTCATCCTTATATTTACAGCGAGAGATCAGGTCACAACAACGGTTGTTTTTCGCACCATAGTTGTCTGCCGCTGCCACCGGTGTGCGTAAACACTATCTTGTTAAAAAAAAGCTAAGAAAATAAAAAAATACCATTCACATATTGTGATTTGAACCCGTATTCCCTGCTTGCCAGCGAAGTAATCTACCACAGAGCCGTGCCGTTTTTTTCTTTTTTCTTTATAGCTACTGAGCCGTCCTTGTGCTCGAAACTCCGTTGCCAACTGACTTTAGGGGCTGCAACTCCGCTCCTTGAGGTGACCAATGTCACATTGCCAGACAGCCAGCCATTCATGCTGGCGGCCTCTTACGGTAAAAAAGGGAATTGTGATAGTTTCGGTTTTCAAGCGAACCAGTCCGCACGTCACTCGCATTGCTCCGCAGCCATGGAGCGGGTACGCGGAGCGCGTTATTCCGCACCCGGCCGGTAGTGTTTCCTTTTCTTTCTTTCGTGAGTGCGGCTTCGCACCGCAAGGTGCCGCCAACTGAAATGTCTCCGTCGGTGCATGTTATTTCAGGGCCGAAGTTCCTTAGGCCGCGGGTTGTTCCCTCCTCTGCAGTCGTGGTGGTATGTAGCCACCTCTAGTTCATGAGTTGCTCAATACATGGCATCGCGTGTATATGTCCTTCAGGAAAATAGCCAGATAGTAGTTTTCACAGCATATCCACGAAGTGAATGATGATGAGTGAGGTGAAGCGTCCATTCATCCTTCCGTGTGTCCAACTGCGCGTGTGTGCGTCCGTTCAGCCGTCGATCAACCCGTCCGTGCTTCCATCCATCTGTGCGTACATTTATCTGCCCGTCGATCCTGGATGGACGAATGGATGCTTCACCTCACTCATCAACATTTACTTCATAGATATGCCGAGATTTTTTGGTATTTTATGGTACGTTATCTCGATGCTTGCAAACGCCCGTTCAAACGGGAGGTTCGGCTCCTAAATATTTCTTCCGCATGAGACACGCCACCTTACAGCATATTTTATGGGCATGCACACAGATACAGTAAGTAATTGCAGTCTCCCCAGAACAGCCTGGGGTGTGGTGGAGAGCCGCGCTGATCAGCTCAGATCGGGCAGATCATATATGAGCCATCCAGTGAGCACGGGAGGTGGCTGATAGACAGGGTCTCTCCACCACCCCTGGCGCGGCTCAGGCCCACGCCTCAATCCGTTGGTTTCAATAAAGTTTGTTCACTCACTCACTCACGCACTCACTCACTCACTCACTCGCGCATAAAGCAGGCTTCATGTCGGAAGTGAATCAGAATACAGGAGTATAATGAAGTCTAGAATTGAAAAGGAACAACCTGGCGTTATTGCGTGACCAGTAGGTAGTCGAACGCTCCAACTGATTACAAAAGCCTCTGGCATATTTTTTGATCGTCGTCAGCAGCAGCCAAAAAAAGGAACTGCGCAAAATTTCTTTTTGAAAGTGTGTAGTGGGTACCACGCTTCTGCGAAGAATGACCAGGAATGGCACAGTAAATGGATCCTATACCTACACAAAAAGTATGACAATTTGCGGTGCTGTAGGTGTCCTTCAAGTGCGTTACAGTTACAGTTTTGGTAACAGTACCGAAAAAGTGTTTAAAAACTGGATACATAGCTGTATGTTTCACTGCAAATGTCGTGCAATGAATTGTCGTGCAATGAAAAATGGTGAATGGAATTCCCACTCTTTGAGCGTTCACTGTAACTGAGCTTATTCGTTGTGCGCAGGCCTGTCGTTCTATTTTTTGAGAGAGAGAGTTTAAAAAATTGCATGTCTGAAAAATTCGAGGTTTCCGTTTGAATATCTAATTTACTAGATGATATGTGGAATTTAACATCCCAAAGCCACCTTTGGATTATGAGACGCCGTAGTGGAGCGCTCCGGAAATTTCGCCCACCTGGTGCTCTTTAACGTGCTCCCAAATCTGATTATACAGGCCTGATATCTAATTTACTTAGAGGAAATTCTTGATTTTATTCTGTGTCATGATTTTGCTGCTTGTGTTTTATGGAGTGATTGTTGATACGCAGGCACAGTACCACCTCCTCAGTGGACGCAAGCTGTGGATGCACAGCGCCGCCAAATCCGCTTAATTCTTCCCATTGTGTCCAGTTTGCTGGTTCTGGTGCTCGTCTCGGCCGTTGTGTGCTACGTATTTTGCCGTAGGAGACTCTCGGCAACGCCGCGAAGGCATTCAGGTTAGTCCTTGAGTATTGCTAAAAGGTAAATTGATAAACGTATGGCAAGCTTTTTTTTGTGAAGTACGCGAAGACTACCGCAAGCAAGAGACAGACTTAACCATTTTGTGACTGAAAGAAAGAAATAAAAAGCTGGTAAACGCTTGAGCTTCACCATCAGGCGCAGATTGTATAGCTTAGATGAGCGTCGTGCGCATCGCCGTCTCAACTGCCACACTTCTTCGCTTCCCAGTACATGCCTGAACCGTGCTATAAGGGAACGAACTAATGCACGCGTAACATTGGCAGTTTTAAAGTATCATGTGGCGAGCACAGTTAAGTGCTCTCTACGCCATGATTAGCCCTTTTGTGAATGAGGAAAGGGTGCACTACGCGTCCGTTGGGCAGCGTGCGAACCTATGATAATATGCACTCTGTTGATGGTTCCGGTGCTGCTGAGGATCAGATCAGTCTTAGCGCTTGATTGTGCTGGACCTTTAAAACAAGCTCGTTGCTCAATTCATTTGATTTGGCGTCTTGTGCGATTTAGTGTGTGATGTCCTGAACTGTCACACGAAGATAGGCCTGTAAGTGATGGGGAAATGTAAAGAAGGTGAAGTGTCTTTTATTCTTTGCGCCGAGACGTTGATTTTTTTTCTTTATCGCAGAAGACTTAGACGAGGCACAGCAGGTGACAAAGCCTATCGATACGATGCCAATGAGTGTATGGGAGAAGCCCAATCAGCAGTCAAGCTACAAGGACCAGGAGCAACATGCAGCCATGGAAAGGGAGCAGCTGTACTACCCGTCTCCCTACGATGCCGGAGGTCGTCGCTTGGCGCCTCTGTACGCGCCTGAAGGATTGCACACTGGCTGGGCGTCGGCGCAAAGCCTGAATGGTGCAGCGGAAGAGCCGGAGGACGAAAGGACAGGGCCGCATCACACGTACGACGTCCCTTTTTTGCGCAGTCTTCCAAACTGTCGGCAAGATTTGGAACAACAGTTGCAGGTACGTTGAGATCAGTTACGCAGTATGTATTTCTGTAAACTGCATTGATGTATTGAGTCCTTGTAAGATAGCCTCTGCGTATATGATAGGCTGATACCACTTTATCACCTTTGCATTGTATTTAGATTTATATCTTATTCTATGTGTTCATTTAGAAACAAAAAACATGGCCGCAGTTTCCCGAGTGGGAGCACTGCCTGGTTAGCATGCGGAGCATATATGTTGAACTGCGATAAATGTGGTTTCTAATTTGCGACATGCGTGTGTGTTATGAGTGAGCACGTGTGAACACGAGTGTACACGCACGCACGTATGCTGCGAAAGACGATGTTTATTGATGAGACGCTTTGGGTATTTTGAGCAAGATGGCTTTATGGTACGTGAAGTGAAGGGTGAGTGGGTCTGGTTGCAGCGATCAAAGGTCGAAATTCGCAAAGACGTGGTCGATGCACGTCCCGCGAACCGTGGTCGGATGATGTTTGCCGTCGTGCATTGCTCGTTTCAGCGAGTGCCGCGACTCCATGTAGTCGACCACCCAATCGTCCTTGATGACGACGTTGAAGTCGCCAACTATCACGAAGGCTCGTTGTTTCAGGTATTCTTCCGCGGCTTCTTCGACGTACTTCTCCGCGGCGGCACGCGATAGGTTGGGGCGACGTATCCCAACGACGTATCCCTGCCGTTGCGAGACATGTCCTGACGCAGAAGAAACCAGGCCGCTTTTTGCGCCGACATTTCCACGCCCTTTAGCATGGTGACGCCGAGCATGCGCAGAACAGATTCGTACTGAACGTCCGGATTTTCGTCGAGGATTTGCACGATCGCCTTATGAAGGTTAGACATGACACGGTCGGCCTTGTTTACGTAATCGACTACGTACGTAGCGCACGCGTAGTGGTCCAGTATGACTTAGCACACATTTTCATCAGCGACATTGAACGTGGAGTGACCGCACAAACCAACCGAAGGGCGGCGCGCCCCGACACTCGGTTATTTATAGCGAGGGCCGGCCCCGGCCTGCGCATGCGCGCGTTAGCACACAGCTGGCGCTCGTAAAACTAAAGGTCGCGCGGCGCGCAGAGGGGAGAAGCGAGCGCAGCGGGCACTGTGTTGAGAGGAGGAAGGGATTCACAGATGGCTGGCGGAGGAGGAGGGGACGCTGCGGACGATGGCGGCACATGACTAGCCCCTAGTATAACATGCTCCGCATGTAAAAAATGACAACAGAGACACCTTCAGTCTGCAAGCTTCGAATAACATCGATTCCCAAGCTCCTAAAGCCATGGTGTTTTTCCATGCATTTCTGTGACCGGTTCGTAACCACCTAGTTTTATGACTCACTCAGCAGGCATCACTAGTGTGAGTGACAGACAGACAGCAGTGGAGTGACATGTCCACAGAGCCAATGGGACGAAAATTAGACGCGTTGATAGCGCCGTCTGGATAGCGGCGGCAGTTGTACAAATATGAGAAAATTACAATTTTCCTGACAACTGAACAAGTTTTTTATGATATTCTGCACTCAAATAGCTTCTCTAAACAAATAATAACTAATTATATTATTTGTGTATTTTATAATGGCGTATAAAACGAACTGGGTTTCAAAGCGCCAGAGCGTTCTGATAAGACGGCTAGCCGTTCGCATAGCAGACAACGTCATCGTCGTCTGCTTCTGCGTCATGGCTGTCCCTCGCTCGTTAGAGCACCTTCCTGTCTGAATTTCTCTCGTTTACTTATGGTACAATGCAGTAAACCACTTATTAGTAGCTCACAAGTATCTTGCATACTTACTTTAGCAAGTGAGTGATGTCGCATGCAGACCGAGCGAAACGTCAACGCTGATCACACAAACTTGCGGCAATAAATTCCTTCATTGCAAGTCAATCGACGTTTACATAAAACAAAGGTCACGTAGTAACGTTTTACCATATACAGCAGTGAACAATATGCGTGCATCATTGTGCAAACAAGGTACGTACTACGCATAGCTCCAACGCAGATGCCCGGAGCACAGAAGCAGTCCAGCGCTGGCTGATATATCCATTGCACTCCACGAAACGTTCGCTGCCGTAAGTAAAGGTATACTGATAACGTTCCAGCACTTCTGTAGCTTGAGATGTCGTAACACCCCGTTGACAGTATTCGGCAAACTTTCTGTCATTAATATCAGCGTATCCGCGTGCCTCTCACGAGCAGTGTGGCACGACTGTTTTCTCGTCCGCGCTGCCACCTAAATTGCATCACTTTTCAATTTTCCAGAGGTTCGGACCACGCATGCTTCTGAATGCCTAAAACTAAATGAGAAACGGTTTCTTATGCTTACCTTTCTCAAGTCTTGCAAATTAAATTGCCAATAAAAGGCTCAGATGGCGTACGTTTGCCATCGCCGGTGGTGCGCTGTCGTCGTTTCGATGATGGCGACGCCTCACGGTGCGGACGCGAAGCTCGAAACATGCCACGGGCCTGGCTTCGCCTCACTTGTCATCATTCACTCCGTGGATATGCTGTGTTTGTTTGTTTTTCCGATCAAGAAACTCACTGGCAGATGCTGGCTGCGTCAGCGTTGCGAGGCGAGAGAGAGGGGAGTGTAGAAGAGTATTGAGGGGGAGGGGACGGGATTGCGCAGTGAATTGTAGACACCACAAGACTGAGAATAAAGGGGTACAGCACCTGGTATAAGATACTACGCATCTAAAACTGCGAACATCAAATGCGTCTTTTTTTGTACATCAGAGCTGTAATGCCCGGGTTCGATTATATGGCCCTACCGTCTCGCTTAAACTAAATGCTTATCTCCGCTGCTTGCGTAAGTTCGACTGACGAGTAAACATCCCTTGTGTAGCTGTACGCGTTCGCCTGCGTGCGTATAAGCAATATGTTTAACTTTGTAGTATTCACTAACAAAAACAAGTATTACCACGAAGACCACGGCAAAATAAAGCTGACAAGACTTGTTAGTTCTTTTGAAACGAACGAGTTAGTCAACGTGGAAAAACTATATTATTAAAGAGACTAGCCTAATGAAAAGCAAAAGAGCAAACAACGCACACAACTTATTTTGCTGGCTGTTACTGTAGGGACTTCGACAATCGAATCCAGCTTTATTGAGGTTGGCGGGTGCTTTATTGCGGTGGACGTTGTGTGATATACCTTGTAGATATTTATCGCAAGATTTTTCGTTATTTACTAATCTGCTCTGCTATCTCCATGTTACGTAACCGATCATCTTCAGCTGCATTATGAGGACACGCTCGCGATACATGGTACTCCGATATAACTACCACTAGTGTACTTTGTATCAAGTTTCTTGTCGTTAGCAGTTTGTCTCCTTCTTGGTTAAATTTAATTATTATCGGGAAATATTTTTGTCTTGCTCTGCATACGTGCTCTATGCGCACTGCAGGGCAGCTGCATCATAAGGAAAAGTAGCCCGTGCAATGTTACAACGTCGCAGGGCTAAACTTAGTTGGGACTTACCTTAGGAAGGCTGGAAGTACTAGGTAAAAGAGAGGCTGCAGTGTTTTTTTTGCTTTTTTGTATATATTTTCGCACTTTTTAACGCTTAGTTATGCCGTGACAGCATGCCAACGACACTTGTGCCGCATGCAGGTGATGTTCAACGCATGACTCACACGAGGGTATGTGTATTAGAGATTTCGATTATTAAGTGCAGTACCAGAGAATGCAGTGAGAACATTTTTTTAGAAACTTGATGCGCTGATTAGTTGTCACTAGAAAACAAAAAAACAGGTAGTCTTATCACCTGGAAAGACAAGTTTTAAATTATGCGAAATCATGAAGCTGCATGTCAAGCACGGGAAGCGTCTCATGCGCCAGTGATTGCTGCATACAAATGCACGTTTCGTGGCGGCTGGCAGTAAGCTTACTCAATAATTATAAGGGCGTGCCTTGATGCTTACGCTATACGTGCTATAGCGTAACCATTATTCAGTTGTTCCAGCCACTAGTGTGGCATAATATATAACTAACGTACATTTACGAGGTCAGTCCTTTATATAAAGCAACCGTTTATTTCTGACGTTATTGGATAACAAGCTCACCGCTTCGAAACTCTGGTGTTACGTTGTTTGCGAGTGAAAAAATCAGCGATGCTTTTGTGCGCATATTATAGATACGCCAAATACATAAATAGTAAGTTCGGATTCAGTCAGAATCGGACTCAGGTCAACTGCGTGGTAAGCACGTGAGCCGTGCCATTGGTTGAAACTGCACCAAAAAAAAAACAAAAACAGGAATGTCATGTTTTGAGAGAGGTCTGGTAAATGCATCAGAATCCCGACAGGCATCGAAACACGTTCATTCGTCAACGAGTGGGTGTGTTCTAGGCCCACTCATTAGAAAATGGGCAGACATTCGCAATAATCATCGCCAGCAAAAGCATCAACTGTTCACGTGTATACTTACGCGTGCGTACGGGGCCCGTAGTTGATTGGCAAAAGGAAGAATTGGGGTGTAGTAGGCAATGCGCAACAGCACTTGCAGGAGGCATTCTAGGATAGTTTGAAATGGCCAGTATTAAGCGCACAGACGATCGTTTCCTCATGGCACGGTTGCGGTATACTCGTAGAACTGAAACTAGGCTAGCAATTGAGAAGACGATGCGCAACGACGTGCACCGGACCCTCTTGCCTAAACGCGTTGTCTTCTTCGAGGCGAAGCTCAAGCATGCTTGAAGTTTATAAACATACCCTGGCTGATTAACAGCTAAATAACAATTTTTACGGTTTCTCTTTAACACTTTAATGAAATAATAATGGAGTATGCGAACAAAACAGAATTTATTTTTGTGTTTTTCAGCGTTACAAAGCAATCTTGAATTGATACCCCGTTACAAAATGATCTAAAAATCAATTTTAGTGCATACCTTTGGGTATGGCATGAAATCGCGATATGCCTGAGAAGCGGCTATCTTGCAACTAGAACGTATTTCCGAACGGCATAACATATCGTGTGCCAAGTCTTGGGTGTGTACACACCGAATAAACGGAATTTTTGATGATTGAACATACGTGACGTAGCCAAAAACGACCGATGTGTGAGCTTTATATAGCACCTGCTTTGTGCTCTGTGCCATCAGCTATAAAAGAATTGGTTACATCATACTCTAGACGAGATCGCGCTAAGGTTTTTTTGCTGAAAGCTATGTTTCGCTGAGGACTTGACTGCCGGGAATAAAGGCGTCACGCATGTCGTGACTTGCTTGCTGGGTGTTTTTTGGTATGTATGTAATTCACGACACTCGGCAGTAAAAGGTCAAATTAGGCCATCGTGGCTATAAGATATCTCTAAACATACAGTTTACGCATTCCAATATATTGCTTTCTTTTTTTTTACAGATGAACGCAGAAGATGAGTTGATGTCTTCAACAGAGCGTTTTGAGAAACACATCTATTCTAAACCTGGTGAGAAATAGGACTTGCCGATAATTAGATTCATTCGACTCATTCATGGTATTTTATTGCCATCTATTTCATTTAAATAACTGATTTTACTCTAATGGCCACACTAATTTATTTCCCCGAAGCGACACGTACTGCTATATGAAATTTAGGCGTGGGAGTTTTCTCTATTATGCATGTTGTTAAAACGTTCTGTATTAGCCTGTAGGCTCTTCTAACTTCATTTGGCTTCTAACTCGCCGTTCGTAACACCTGAGTTCTGTGTATGTTTGGCGAACCAGAACGCCATTTATGCAAGAATACACAAGCCAACTTTGTTGCCATGATTATACATGTGTAAATAATCATGCTTCGTGGTATCTTCTTGCGCCGTTTCTCTTTTTCTTATACCTTTTGCTGTTCTTTTGGAAACGCACGTAAGATGCTAGACATGTTTTTGCGCAAAGCTTGAGAGCTCACACAAAGAACGACAAGTTAGGACAGCTTAGACAGCAACTAACTCTATGACAGGTTATTCTACAATACGCACTATGACTCTTGCAAACGCTTCTTTGATATTTTAAGTTTGCAGTTTCATGAAAAAAAACTCTCTACATTCAGTCTCTAGAAGCCATTATTCATACACACTAGATTCCAAAATAATCTGAGGCACATTCCGCAGTTCACTAAACGTAGATATACTCCATATAATTATTTGAAAAACTCTGCAGCACACTTTTTGTATATACTTGCAAAACTCTGCAGCACACGTTTTTGTTTGCTACGCAGCCATAGTATACATGTCACCAGAAAAGTGCAGTAACCTCAGAAAAACCCTTCAAGCCGGGAACATCATCGAAAGCTATCCCAACGGAAACGCCTCTTACGTTTATTCGAGACCCAAGAAAAAGCACTGGAGAAATCACGATGAAGAACTGCTCTACGCTGACCACAAACTTCGCAAGCTGTCGAGGTTGGTGTGGACAAAAGGCACATCATATTTCTATTGTGAAGTGCTCTAAATTTAGTTCAATGTGAATGTTTAAGCACTATTTTACCGGGTATGATGCAATATGTACGCGTATATCTCCGAGGAGAATGCATTCACGTTATCATAAGCAGCAATTTTTCACGCACCCGACTTTTCCTCAATACAACAACCTATTTGCCGCTAACGAGTGGGCTTCAAGCTTCAATATAGATTTTCAAAGGTTGCATGCTGAGGGAACCGAATTTCTTAAGGCCGCAGGGTAAACCTCACATCTCCCGTGCAGTTCAAGACTTCTTCAAGGGCCACTTTCTCTGAAAATGATGTGTACAAAAAGATATGCTTCATTTTATTTTAATATTTGGCATCTGTTCTTTCAAGGAACTGACAATTGTAACTGTATTACACCTGTGTTCTCATTTTTGCATTTTTCTAACATAGCAAGTCACTTTTTTGTAATATTTTGCAATCAAAACTTTCCAAAAATGAAAACATGCTGGCATACATGCTCTATTTTAGACCAGTAGCTTCGTAATAATGTTTGGTTTAATGTGGTAAAAGTCAGCCTTCTGTTTTAAGAAGTTCTTTTGATAATGTGGCAAATGTAACAAAACATTATTTTTTGATAATGAGGGTCGAAGATGAAAAACACGTTTATTTCACACATTATCGAAAATAAGGTTATGATGAATAATTTAAATACTAGTAGCTTATCATATAGTTATCACACAAATATCCTTTCCCTTTTGTTGTTTTCATAGTTGCCTAGCTTGTTCTGGCCAACCGCTGTCGATGGTGGTCGACGTCAAACAATGATACCACAGTGTAGCGCTTCGGTGATATGCTAAGCGACCTTGAGAACGTCTGCTGGTTCCATGTGTTTTTTAATTAAGTTACAATGATTCGAAAGACAGCAGTTCCGAGAATTTTTATTCCGATGGACACAATAAATTGTGTTCTCTGCGAGCACCATAATTCTCCGGTATTTCTTGCAGACAGCTACTCCTTATCACGTTTTATATAAGCTCCACGTCAATCAAGCCATAGTCATAGTGACCTCAGGTATCCTTTTCTCCTTACGGTGACGTGATATGAGCAGAAAGCAATACTTACCGAAATGCACCCGCATGAGTGATTTCGGCCTCGTTTCTGTTAACAGCCAAGTGTGTCAATTACTAAGTATACCGCACTTCCTAAACAGTTTCTTTGAGTTGTCAAAGTGAGAATATATTTTTCTGCTGCAACAAAATCAACAGAAGCGAAACTACACTCAATACAAACGCAACATGCAGAACTGCATCCCCTGCCTGTCTCACATACACAATGCAAGCGAACTTGGCAAATGCCAGGCCTGTTAAAGAAGCAGTGTTCTGTGCATTTAAGTAGTCGTAGCACGTTTTAAAGCTGATAAGCATGAAAAAGCTACAAGCTTTGATTTAAAAAAAACACTTCATGCAAAAAGCTCAGGTTCTGAATAGTCTGAGAAAAGTAGGCCTTGCCGCTAGTCAGTTAGCATTAAAAAATTGTTATGCTTTGCTCAATCACGTATGTAAAAAAGTCTTAGGCCCTTAATATTGTTACGGAAAAGAAGAGACGCCGTATCGCCGAGGCTGGAGATTAGATATATTCAAAAGCAGCGGTAATGGCGTGACCGGTTCACCAGCGATCGAGCGGAGACAACCCTTCGTCTTCCTCTTCAGGCACACACGCGCGTCGCCCCCTAGAATATCAATATGTATACATGCATGTAGCATAACCCCCGGCGGTGCAAGCACCGTCTCGGCGCATCTAAATGTCAACGTCACTAGGAGAGTCGTAGGGCTTCAAGCGCGCAACAATATTGTTGGGGAAGGCCATACTATTAGAATTAGGCAAAAAACCCAAATTTACTTTATTTTCATACTTTACCCTACTTTGGGTCTTTAAAATGCAATCTAAAAGCTCGTTATCGACATACTGACACCTTAATAACAGTTCTATAATAGCGCGTCCTGTCTTAGCCGAAGCTGGTGTGCGGGTTTCCCATATACTGTCGCTAGATTGGTATTTATTATACTACATGCATGGCACAGTGAAGGAGTTGATAGGTGTTACAAATGTTGATAGGTTGGTTACTATAGGTTTCAGTGTTAAAACACGCGAAACAGTTTGATATGTGAAAAAAATCTGAGATTGCATGTTCAACTGTTTACGCGTCCTACTGTTTCCTAACAAGAACATCAATATAATTTGTCCTGGTATTTCTTAAGACAAAAAGAAATAGCCATCCGTATAGTGTTTAAGAAATTTCCATTTCAATAAATATATGCATAAAACGCTTCGCAGGTACGCCGATGAGCTGAAGCAGGCCCAAATGAGCGCGAAAGACACTGTCTTGGAGACCGGTGTCGAAGCATACGAACTGTCCGAGGCCGAGTGTGACATGCCTACAAGACGCTTCGCCATGCAGAGATAGGAATAACGGCCTTCCACAGATGCATCTATAGTGTGGCTGTCATTTACTTGTGCCTCGTTGAGCGCTGCCCGAAAACGAAAGTGATCACGTGTGCCAGGAAGTGGGACTCTTTCGTGGCGAGTATGCTGCCAATCACGTCAATGGACGTTGAACTGTACGCTTGTGTCAGTCACCATGTGTTAGCCATGATTTTACGGTAAGATGTTCGGAGTGACTCTGAATAGGTGATTATGACAGTGAGAATAACGCGCCGGACTGCTGACACTGAATGTGGCACGCAAAGTGTGGACATTGTAAACTTGACCCATTTTTAGATGTAGAGAATTCATTACATCCCCGAGGAAGAGGAACAGTTTCTGGTCTTCTGTAACGAACGTGGATGTGCTGCTGGAGTTGTTCTATGAATTGAAATTGACTTGCGAAAAGATGTAGTCCACAAGACATCATTCAATAAGCTTCATCAATCATCACTGTGTTTATTTTTATAGGTAAATGCCTATAACGAGTGGCTTTTTTTATAATTGGTGTGAACCTACTATCGAGAGGGCATGCATGAATACGCTAGGACGGAAAAGAAAACTTTTTGTCGGAGTTTTATGTGGTATAGCTGGGTCACGTGGCAATAATTAAAAGACTTGTTTTAACACCAGTACTTTCTGTAGTACCAGTAATCTGCAATCACTTTTTACACCATTCCAGGCATCATATTCTTCCTTCAGCCATTGTGCTGTATTGATTAACGACACAAATCATATGTCTCACGATTCTATTTCACAAATAGTCTTTCACTGTAGGCATACTGGGGAAAGAAAGCATTTAACGTGCAGCAATTTTGATCACATTCTTATGTTACTAGTGTCTCAACTGAAATTTTGGTGCTTGTACTAAGAAAGGAACTCTCACAGTATGATCGCGCCGTTTACGAAATGAACTACGTATACAATATCGCAAAAGCACTTGTTTCTCTTTTTGCACATGCACCAGCGATCACATAATGGGAATATATACACATTAATTGTCTGGAAGCTATGGGGCTTTTCGTAATTATTCAAAGGAGTAAATGAACAAACTCTGGCTGTGTGATATGTGTATGTGTCGCACATTGATTAGCGTGTTTTGCAGTGAATATTCTCATACGCTACGCGATGCTTTGTACGTGTTTCTTTTTATTACGTCATCGTTGATGTAATTTAACGTGTACTAGATGCATAAGTAATAACGTCGTAAGTGAGCCTTTAGGGGGGAAAAGCAGGTCTCTGTTTTATATTATACTATAGGCTGCATATATGATGTCCAAATACTTCAACGTTAGAATGAGGAGGTTTATGTTCTGTTTTATATAAAATCCACAGAGAAGCCATATTTTCCATTCAATGTTGACAAAAATAAATCACGTTGAAATACCTTTCTGTAGTCTATTTTCTAGAGAGTATTAATTTCAGAACATGTAGATACAATATGTACCGTTAGATCTACGGTTCACGGCCCTCTGCTGCTCAAGAAAGATTTGTAGAAGCTGTTATGGTATAGCGCAGAAACTGCCGACATTGAAAGAGCTGCCGTAATAAATGTTGGATAGACATTTTGCACGTAGCTCTTTCAAAGCATCAATCGGGATACTGCAAAAGAATAAAATAGATACAACCACCCAAATTTCTAACTGTCGTGCGCAGCAGGGACTTTTATACTAACCGCCAGTGCCATATATTAAAAAGAAAGTGCATAAAATTTATTTCTGAAGTGCGCTTTGTGGATGCGGAATTATCTTCAGCCCTCTTGGAACGTAATTCAGCCTTATATTGAAGATGCCTTGAAAAAAAAAACTGCCTCCCACGCATGACAGTTAAATATTTGGACATCTGTACTAAAATGTCTATGAAGCAAAATTGCGACCCCACCTTGATACAATAATGCGCAAAGATAGAACGTGTTAGGTGACCGCATTAGCATTATATTCTCTAAACAAAGCATGGTAACAACAACAGTGATGGCAACCTGACAATGGGCCTCCCCAGGAGCTTCACAGTAAGTTTCCTACCCGTTTGTGTAACGATGGCTGGGTTATAAAAATTGCACGGGCCTGTACGCAACCGATTCTAGCAGTGTGTTTATGGTTGGGCACCAACTACACGTAAACATGTGCGTTTTCGGGTGCGTTCAGCGGCATATCAAGGTATAGATGCTGCGGTAAGGGCGACAAGATATTGATTGATATTTGTAGTTGATTGTCTCAAAACCACCACATCATTATAAAATGCGCCATAGTGGAGGGCTTTGGAAATTTTGACCAGTTGGGGTTCTTTAACGTGCACCCAAATCTGAAAACACGGGCCTACAGCATTTTCCTCTCCGTCGAAAATGCAGCCGCTGACGCCGGGATTAGATTCCCCGACCTGCGGGCGAGCAGCCGAGTACCTCACTCACTATAGACCCCGCAGTGGGGCAAAAAAATGAGAGAACACTATAAACGCGTGACACTAGCCATTGGAAACTCTCCTAAGCCGCCTGTACAGCAAATACTGTTGAGAAGTAGCCAATATAAAATGCAATGTGGTCGTGTACTTGTATCTTAAAAGAACCATACATTTTCGAAATTTCCGGAATCCTCAACCACGGCGTGCTAATAATCATATTGTCAGGTTATTGTGACGTTAAAGAAGGGCGCAGGAGTAATTGCCAACACGCAACGCTTTATTTGGGTGAACTTTGCGAGCAGAAAGAAAACCCGAGGCATACAAGCTATTCATTTTGTGCACCGATAATGGCAAACAGGGTGTCGGCCGTCAGCAAACGCGTCAGCCATCGAACCTTCCGGACTTAGCACTGATGTGCGCATAAGCAGTGCATTAAACATAACTATATTCACGTACTATGCGTAATAAGGCCAGAATGGCCTTAAACATTTGCAAAGCTTACCGAACATGACGGCGCTGCCTGCACTACGCATTACCGGCAGTTCTAAAATAATTACGATAAAAGACGCGCAGCGAATGAGGGTTTTGGAACGCAACATTCTAAGACTTATTATTAGCCCTGAACAGCTAATAAATGTTTTTAAGATGATGCACGCACCTTGGTAGCCGCATATTTTAGTAATTGTGGGGTCAATGACGATAAATATGAAGAAATATAGCACATTGTATCAGACTGAGATTTCAACTAACAACTTGTTATGAAAATCAGATATTGTCACTTAGCGCTATTATGCGCTCTCATTACGCAAGTGTTTCATATCTTACGTTGTTATCTGTCTGACTTGAATTTCCAGGTTCGTCCTCTGAAGCAGTTCGAAACGCACTTCTGTGGCTTTGTGCTGTAGTATCGAAATTTCACGCAGAATATTTGGCTGCTATTCTGTCTTGAACAATGATTGTTCTTCTTTTCATGAATAGGGATTTTTCGCCCACTATCAAGGCCGATGGCGCTGAATTTAAAGGCAATTGACGGGCTTTATTAACTTCCTGAAACCATGATATAACTATGAGAGACACCATATAGTCACGACCAGCTGAACTTTGACCCCCTACGACCACCTGGATTTCTTTCACCTAAATCTAAGCAGACAGGCCTCAAGCCTTCTCGTCTCCATCGATAATGTGGCCGCTGCGGCCTAAATTCTATTCGGATACCTTCGGGTCAGCAGCCAAGCATGATAACCACTAAACCAGTGTGGCGTGACTTTAAATTTTTTTTGACACAGTCTATTCAACTTTATGTGTTAAAATTTGCAGCGTTCGCTGGAGGTAGTGTCAAAATATCCCTGGGACCTTGAACATGAAAAATAATAATAAATAAGCTCCACCGCTTTGACCTGTCGACATCGGATGCTCTCGGTACAGTATCGCTTGCCGTGGCGTTACCGTCAGCTACCTTATCGCCATACGGAAACCGAGCGTGGTCTGCGGCAAAAGTTGGCGAGAGGGGTCGAGATTAAGTGTGCTTGCTTTAAATCACTCTGCAAGAGTAGAATGTTTCACGACTCTGTTCCCGCCAGTTTAATGGCATGGTATACATGTGTCAAGGAACGCCACATGAAGAAAGCCAGGTGGGAGTGAAAAGCAGTACCCAAGGAACTGAAGTTTAGTGAGTTTCCCTTGTGTTTTACGCCCTCTCCTGTGACGGGCCTTGTGAGTACGTGACACCGCTACTGCAACCTTCGGGCCTACGCACTAGTAAGTGACCTTTTATTTCTTCATTGGCTTGGGGTTTTTACTTTTAAAACAATACGTTCGTCGTCTCAATGTATATGAATGAATAGCAGAACGCTTATATGCGAATGCAAAGGACGTGGGCAAGTTGAAGTGACGTGAAAGAAGTAACAGCCAGTTTAATCTTCCAGACAAAAGAAAAAATGCACCTAATAGCGATGAAATATCTCGTAGTTTATTAAGCCCCATGTATTGTAGTATTCACGGGCTAATTATATTAGCGAGCAAGGTGTTCTATCAAATAGGCCAACACAAGCACACGTCAGTTGACGACAAAGAGAACTAGATGAACATTGCAAACTGGAGCGAACGAGCAGATTAGATAGCTTTGCGCTTCGTGAAGGTAACGGAAGCTGCAATATTAGGCGCGCACGGGAATGCGGGGATACCTGCGGAGGCAAAACGAGAAGCGAACATCCATGCCGGCTCAACGAAGCTTTCAAGCTGTCGCGGACAGCTTGCAAGTGCATGCAGTGATTTTTACGGCCTTTGCAGGGCGAGAGAAGGGGCGTGCTGGATTATTATCACGCTTGAGCATGTCGGCGACCATTAAGCCCACAATGATGGCAAATTTTCACTTGAAGGTTCACTTTATTTGCTATCGCAATCAAAATGGCCGAATATAAGTAGAAAGTTGAACAAAAAAATCCTAATAACAAATAGACTGGGATTATCGTGCACTGCCATTCGTGTGGTTGCATCTTCTTAAACTGCGAAGCTGTCAAGCAAGTCATTTCTTGTTCCAAGAACCAAAAAGCTATACTAGAAATATAAATACTATATATGTACCACGAAAAATTGGGAAACGCCACCACTAAATACTGGTTCACTAAAATAGACGCAACAGTTAGCCCTACAACATATGATGCAAAGCGATGAGCCGAAGACTCCGAGTACGTGCACACATCAGCCAATTGAGTCGGGACGCATGACCGGCGACCTGCAATTTGATAGGAAGGTTTAGAATAGGGCACCGCAAGGCCTTTTGGTGCGGTCGCTGCCACTGCGCATGCGTCGTAACACGAACTGTCGTTGGCGTTCATGGCCGCCTGGGGAAAATTGGAAGTAGCGCGTGGTGATCGCGGCCCATCACGAGGCCCGCGAAGCGCTGTGTGTAGCTTCTGTGCATTTGGGTCTGCGGTCGGGGCGAAGATCCCTAGGGAGAACAAATGCTATACTGAAACTTATATGGCACCCGCAACTAAAGCAACGCCCGCAACACCTGCGAACGTTATTCTAAACCTCCCTATTAAAGCTGCATCGCTGCACCGTCTGACGTTGAGCGTTGATTGATTTATATGTGGCGTTTACCGTCCCAAAGCCTCCATATGATTATGAGAGACGCCGTAGTGGAGGGTTCCGAAAATTTCGATCACCTGGGGATCTTTAACGTGCACCCAAGTCTGAGCACAAGGGCCTACAACATTTCCGCCTCCGTCGGAAATGCAGCCGCCGCAGCTGGGATTTGAACCCGCGACCTGCGGGTCAGCAGCCGAGTACCTTAGCCACTAGACCACCGCGGCGGAGCTGACGTTGAATGTCAGCAAACGGCCTATTCGTCCGTTTCCACCAAAAGCGTTTTCAATAAGTACAACATGCACAAAATGCGTCCAACGCTTAAAGGAGCACCCCTCTACTGTAGGGCCAAATAAGTTATACTTAATCTGATAAAACAGCCAGCGTACTCTTCACGTCTGCCTTCACGTGTCGTCTGTCTCTGTAGCAAGAAAGACGAGAATGAGCCATCCTGAAGGCAGGTGACGGGGTTGTGCCGATCTCGCCACTGGAACTGGCAAACCACCAGGTGCGTGAGCTCTATTAGCGTGCTCGCGCCTCGATATAGGCATGAGCTCCGTGATACGCGCAGCGTCATGGTTGAAATACGATGGTGATGATGATGACGACGCTACACCTCGAATGAAACGCATGACGTAATGAACAAAGAAAACACCACTACCACAAAACGCTACATGTAATCAGCTGGTACTCTATCCACATTTTCAATCAAGGCTCTATGGTTGCGCCATAGTTCTTTCTGGGCTGTTTTTAGTGCACGTGACAAAAAAAAATGCACTGCCGAGGCTGTGACGTCGGCTTTTGTACACTCGTGCAACAGCCAAGAAAAGATGAAATCCTCCTCTCCGCAAAGAAGGTATCGAGTGAAAAGACGTGGCTGCGAGTATGAAAGGATACGCAAGCGCACTGCCTTGTCTCGACGCCAGACGCTGAACGTACGCCGTTGCGGCGATGTAGTTTTAATTGATTGCGGTCACCACTCGGGCGTACCGACTTGCTTTTTCTAAGGGCGCACAATGAATAATACTAGAGAAAGGGAAATGCAATGGCGGCTACGAAAAGATGCCAAAGTAATCGAATGCCGTACGCCAACAATGGCATGCACGTAGATCTATCAGAAATGTGAGTACTTGGTTTAAGCACGAGTTTTTGTCTCTGAAGTTTGAACATTAGTTTCGTGTATGTGAACGTCACGTGGTTTGAACCGAACTAATCTGCATTGAGAGCCAACGTAGGGACAACCTAGCACCACCTAGATAAAGCCTAGCAACGACTTTGACGCAACCAAGAAAAACCACAGATCGCTTAGCTAAGACTTGAAAATAACCGTTTTCTTGGCTTCGGAATCGTTCTGCTTTGTTATTTAAAGCGTTGCCTGACTTAGTGCAGGGCTCGTCAGTTTTTTTCTTCAAAACTGCATTTTTAGCCCAATCAAAATTGTTTGTCTAAACGAAAATCTGTCCAAGAGTTCTTGAACTTGAGTTTTATAGCGTTGCAGGGACATATTCCTTTCAAACATAACAACATGAGTATGTTTGTGAACTACGGGGACTATCGTACAAAATAACGTTGCAGATTCCAAGTACAGTGAGAATCGATGATATGCGAAGCACGAATGAGGAAGGTTGATAGGTCACTTGAAATCGGCACAACGCTACAATTTAGATGTAAATTATGCCATACATGACTTACGTTTCGTGATTATCATGGTTGGACGTGTCATTTACCTACGTCGTCCATTCACGTCACGTGATACCAAATTTAGAATATGCGGAGCTAGCGAAACAGCCGTGAGCACGCCATAAGCGTAACATGTAGTCATGTTTTACATGACACGCATGCCCTTACTATCTTGTTTTGAGGTGCCATTTACCTTCGTCGTCCATTTGTGTCACGCGATACCCAGTTTGGTATATGCGAAGCTAGCGAAATAGTCGCGAGCGCATCATTAGCGTGGCATGTACTCTTGTTGTTACATGGCACGCACATGATGGTTATCATATTTCCACCTGTCACATATCTTCGTCAACCATTCATGTCCTGTAATACCCAATTTGGTATATGTGAAGCTAGCGAAACGGCCGCGAGCGCATCATGAGTCTGGCATGTAGTCATGTTTTACATGGCACGCACGTCATTATTTTCATGTTAGAGTCTATCGCTTGTGTTCGCCATGCAGTCACGTCACATCATACCACTTTTGCAACAAGTCATGTGAGCGAGACCACTGCAAGCGCAGCAAGACCACGGAATGTAAATCATGACATTCATGACATGCAAGTCATGATAGTCATGTGATGACTAGTCACTTGTTTGTCATACAGTCCTGTTATGCCATACCAATCGCGTTATCGATGCAATTATTCAAACGACCAGTAGAGCTAAAATTCATAGGTGGCTAGATAGATAGATAGATAGATAGATAGATAGATAGATAGATAGATAGATAGATAGATAGATAGATAGATAGATTCAAAGTCGCCGAAGTTCGCTAAAAAATGCTACTGAAACTATGTTCGAGCACAGATGACCTCCTTCACCGCGCCCCATCCTACACGAGGCAGCATTGATGAAAGTTTTGTAAGAAAATAGCGTAAAATCGAGGACAAAAAGGGGTAGTATTAAACCGCACCGACGCTTGCATAAATATCACTGATATTTAGTGGAATTTTCTCCTATCGATTATTGCGGAATAAGGGTGTCTGTATTTATCCGAGGAAAAAGATATATTTTATTTACACTTATGTTTGGGATAAAATATTTCGTACTGGTTTATTTTACTGTGTCGAAAATGATGACAGGGGCTTCACTTCAAAAACCCAACTCGCTGCAACACCCAGCAAACACGGCGGGAAAAAAAATTGCCCGCAGCTTCCCTCGGGGGAACACTGAGGAGGATGCGGAGCATATAATTGGTTAATAAGGTGTTAAAGTGCGACTTACTTGGGTCGATGGCTAAATTGGTTAACGTGGTTGTAGGAGGGGGTGTTAAATGAGTGAACACGTACACACGTATGCGAAAGGGCGGCGCTGGTCGAAGGGACGTCGATCATTGTGTTTGTGGATTCGTTGGAATTCATTTCACCGCGACCTTGGACGTTGACGCGCCGTACAAACCAACCGACGAGCGGCAACTGAGCGAGCGAGCGCCGACCTTGAGTATATATACATCGCGACGGCGCATGCACTGTCAGCTGTCGACTGTTCGAGAAGGGGGAGAAGCGCAACGGCGCATGCGCGCGCGTCAGCTGCCGATGTTCTCGAAGCGCGACGGCGCATGCGCGCGCGTCAGCTGCCGATGTTCTCGAAGCGTGACGGCGCATGCGCGCTACATTATACAGCTAGCGAATGTTCGTGAAGAGAAGCACACGCGGTGTGTAGAGGAGGAAGGGTGCACCGATGGTGGAGGAGTGAAGCGCGCGCGGTGTGTAGAGGAGGAAGGGGTGCACAGATGGTGGAAGAAGGAGGAGGAAGCTTGCGGACGGCGCCGCACTACAAGCCTCGAGTATTAGATGCTCCGCATCTAAAAAAACATGAGCTTCACAGATAATCAACACACCTTACGTAGCTGCTTCACGTCGAATAATATACAAATGCCTACATAGTGAAAAATAAATCTCTCTTTGCATCACATTATTTTTTCACAATCAATTGCCCAAACCTTCTTTTTTAATTTAAAATATAAATTCAAATATACACTTTCTCTTATCGGCAAATGACCTAATTTACCGGCGCTCAAGACCGAAGCCTTTTCGCGTCCTGAAATGAGAAATAATGAAAACAGAATAACTTAAACGGGCGACAGGAAGCGGAGCTCAAACATTCCAAAAAAATTGTGCCGTGCGTGTTCGGTAGGTGATTTCTGTCTGAAAATGGTCATGAGCGCCATCTGAATGAACATTTCAATGCCAGTAGCTCTCATATAAAAAAATACATCAACAAAACATCCATATGAAACCGAGTCAGGGACGCTGTAAAACGGCACGAAAGCAGCTTTCATCACTTGCACTGAAAAGCAGTAATTTTGCGCTAGTGAGGGAGCCTTTTCGATGTCATGCGTCATTTTGTTTAAGTAGCCTTCTGCTGTTTTTTCTCGTGTTTTATGTCCCGTATACCATTCGACTTACCTTTCTCGAAATAGTCAAACGAATAAAACACATTAAAATCGCTACGCTTTTCAGTCAACTCTAGCTGTTGTCGTGAAGCATTGCATACGTTGAGCTGTCTGAAGTCCCGACGGAAAGGTCTTCAAAAAAATACCAGCTTAAAAACAGACACCATATGTGAGTGCAGCCTGTCGCTTGAGCGGTTTTACACTATGCCGTCGCCATCATGGGAAGGCTGCAACTTTCGTGGCTTTGAGCTCCCGCGAGTTTCGGAAATTTGAAACCTGTAATTGCCTCTTAGTACTCCTGGCTGTGAAGAATTTTGAGCGGACTGATATATTCCCAGTCTGAGCTTGTCGACGCGCACAACTCTTCGCTTCACTTTGTGGAATTCGTGGAACATTTTGAACTTAACTTTGATAGCGGTAGTCTGTTCCGGTATGTAGTGCTTTTGAGCGAAAGCTCTAGACCAGCTACACAGCAGCCCTGGAATATTGACAAAAAAAAGTTTTTGCGCGAGAAAGGAAATGTCATGAAACCAGCGGCCATTTGCAGTGGGTAGATTCTGCGGGCGATTTTTCGCATATTCAAAGGCACACATAAAGCGAGAGTATGATTGGAAGCTCTGTAACAAATTTTAAGAGCCCCAAATAATTGAATGCCTTGCTTTTAGTAGAAAATCAAAAAACAGACCCCCTTTTAAAAGGGTAGCTCTACATGCTGCCTAATTGTGTGTGTGTGATTATCAAAAACAAAAAAAAACGTATAAAGCAATCATTTTCGCTTCAATAACCTGATCTGAAAAGTAATCTTTTCATCGCTTCATAAGAAAAAAGATTGTGATACATTTTTAACGTTTATTCACAGTCATCATTTTCAATCTCAATTATTTGCAATCCTATGCGGACTATTGGTTCGATCTCTTGAAAGCGCCACTTCTATATATTTTTGATTGGTTGCAGCTAGAAAAGGCTGGGCAGGTTTGAAGGTAATAAATGTCCTGGTAGAGCTGGCATATGCGCGTTGAGTGCCTAGGGTCCTGACACTAATTTTAATTATGCTAGGCCGTGTGGATGTTCTCGAGTTTTAAATTATTTTGGCCGCCTCAGTTGAAAAAAAAGAATCACGTTTCGTGAGTTTTCCCTTTCAACTGCCCGGCTATACATTATACGTGCATGACAGGAAATTAGACGTGGCCTGCTGTCGAGGAATGAGAAATGCTTTTATTTATCTTGCTTGAAACGCGAAATTTTCATCGCTCTGATGGCTGATACGTTACTTTTTTAACCTTTAATTCACCTAGGTGCTCGTTGTTGGACTCACTCATCATTTAACTGGAAGTCCGATGGCTTTGACGGCTCCCCGTAATTCACGTTGTTCGCCACACTTACAAAATGTTTATAGAAAGCCCATATTTCAGAGTCCACGAAATATATATATATATATATATGCTTCATGATTATAATGTGCCTATCGCTTTATGTACGCATTCATGTTAGACGTAAATTACCGCATGCTGCCTTTTACCGTCATAATTATTGTGCTCATTTGTGACATGCTCAATCGTCATCTACTTCGCTGAATGTCGAAAAGTGTTTAGAGAAATCGTAAGATCTTCATAATTCATAATTTGCGACACAAGTAAACACACACACGCGTGCGTGCGTGAGTGACTGCCCGCTTTCATATGTGTGTGCTTTCGTGCGTTCGTGTGTGTGTTTGTTTGTGTTGGCGCATGCCTGCGCGCACGTTAAGTTGTTTGCTAAGCTAGTCAACGTACTGAAGTTTTATGCGTTTTAGGCGCATGAGAGAAAAAGAAAAACACATGCAGGCGCATATAGACAAACTCCGAAAGAAAGAACAAGACGCTTGCGATCATTTTATTAATCCGCACATCTTTGTCTGCTTCGTTTGTTCGCTTTTCTCGCGCTGAAAATGCATGAAATGTGCATGCGTGTGTCTCACAAGCGTAACGCAGAGAAGAGGAAGGCATTGCTATTAAAAAGTTCACCCTCCCTCCCCCCCTCTCCGAAAATTCTATTAAAATTTTACATGTATATCCATACACGCTCTTATGAAAACGCACTTATTGTTGAAACCCTCCTCGTTTTCCTCGGAAGAAAATGTTTATTAGGCTACTGGTTTTTGAATGTTCGAGTGCACATGCGTCTTATAGAATAGACGTGATGAATGTTCTTGCTTTGGGTCCTTTGATTCTTCACTCGCTATGCCAAGGAGCAAGGGAGTCAAATGTCAAGGAGCAAGGGAGTGTTTAAACAAACGGACACAAGAGGCGAAAAAAACATCAACAACAAAGAAACAGCACTAATGGCTTGTGGTAGGCGGTGCATAATTGATTCTTTCCGTACGCGCGTACGCATGCGGGAATGAAAAACACAGTCCCACGTTTGTGTTAAGAAATAAGGCACTGCTGCATATTCTACATGAACTAATAAATTCGGCAAGAATACTGTAGCCACTTCGAGCTGAGTCATGTGATTTATTGCCAAGCACAGTGCGACGTAGTCATTATTGTCACTGAGTTTTCGATTTCGCTTTTTGTACAAGTCTTGTGCGGTTGCGTACGAGTGTTGCAACATTCTTGCGGGACAGTTAGGAAGCTTTTGCTGCACCCAAATTGAAAAAGGATATATGTGAATGTGCTAAGCTACTGATGTAATTTGCCGAGTAGATGCCTGCTAGAGTGGCCACTTACAGACGAGTCATCTAAAACGACATGCCTCATTAAATTGCTGTCACTAGAGGTGCTGCAATTTTCATGAAAGTAGGTCGTTGCACTTACCTTGAGAACCACGGTAAAGTAGGTAAAGAGAAGTCATTTAGCGGTAGTTGAATGGAGTGTACAAAATACAGTTGTATATAGAGTTAGCATTTTCTTTTCACGTCAAGGGGCCTGAAATACATGCAAATGCTTCTTGTGCCATTTGTGTTAGTCTCTATTACATGACAGCATTGTGTAGTACGTCCGCCATTTGATGAATACATGAAGTCTTTGCTACTCTAAGTGATTAGAAAAACGTTCTCTTTTGTTACTACAGTACAGTGTATGAAATACATTTAGGTACTTGAACAAAATAAACAAAAAACTCCACGCATTACGAAAAAAACTATGCGCATATTTGACCACGTAGGACCTAATGCTCAGAAAGCATGCACATGTTCAGAAAGCATGCACGTACTAATCTCTTTCTTGCTTGTTTAGCAGCAGGTAGTAAAAAAAATCAAAACGCTATTGCGCCTTATATACTTGGCTGCTGACCCGCTAGTCGCGGGATCGAATTCCGGCTGCGACAACTGCGCTTCTGATGGAAGCGGAAACGTTAAAGGACCCCAGAAGGTCGATATTTCCGGAGCCCTCTACTATGGCGTCTCTCATAATCATATGGTGGTTTTGGGACGTTAAACCTCCTATATGAACATCGTAATGTACTTTCGTAGTTGTGTTTACAGAGAGGGCATTTGAGCAGCAAACAATACAGAAAAACTGCCTGGGGTTCTTTATCGATCGTTCAGACAGCTTTGACGGCAAAAACAATTACGCATCGTCCTTATTTTCTTTTTTATCTTTGTGTCAAGGTCAAAGTGTTCAATACCTCCTCGAGCATACGCTTGATTGAAATCCGGCAGGCAAATGCATTGTCTCAAATATCCACGTCACCTATATCACCGATGACGTCATGTCATGACGTCGGAAAGACGTCAAATGTCTCGCTCTTTCGCGACATTACCATGATGGCATCATGTCCCGATTGCATCGTCCGGTGGCATCAAATGATTAAGACGTCACATGGTACCGTCTCGGTCAACAGTGCACAAATTGTGAAGGCCTTTGAACATCACATGAGATGCAGCGAGCTTCAGGCAGGAAGCAACAATGCCATAACTGTCAGTATGCAAAATAACAAACGCTGTAGCGAATTGTGCATGATGGCAAGCTGCTGTCACCTGCTTGCTTTCTATGCAGTAACTGTGGAGTAGTTGCTATTTCTTGCACAGTCGAAAATATCAGCCCTTCAAGCCTTCCTCACGTCTGGGATTCCTAGAGAGCTTACCTCCTTATAAATAGGTTTTGGATTCGAGCTCCCACCTGCGCTGAAAAGTTACTGTCTTGCAGGGCTATTCTCGCATTTTTTTCCTATTTTTTTCTTCTCCCTATCGTCTTTACATCCACTTCTTCATTCCTAAAGGCGCTGAGCCAAATCCCCATGGCGGGAAGTAGAAAACAGCGCGTTTTTTTATTTTTTTGTCTTTCATTAAACACTGTTTTTTGCTCCCTCCTATCTAGAAGTCACTATTTTCAACTTCGATTTATGCTGTGGTTTTATACGGTAGACCACTTCAGCAGCCGCGTATACCTTGTGCCTTTTCTCATCTCATTCGAATATAGACTCAGAAATAAACACAGACGCACATTGGCAGTTTAGTGAAGAAATATAGGGTTAGGTATTTTGAGACAGTTTCGGTACTATGATGTATGACGCCTGTGAAGTGTTCTCATTTCGCCGTTAATAAAAAAAACTGTGCCATTTTATGAGCACTGATTACATGTGTCTTCCACTTCACGTTGCACGTCTGCTGAGTAAAGGAGCAATCGGCTGTCTGCCCACAGGCGCTATCGATTGGGATCCAGGTCAAGAACTCATACGATTCGTTTACAAGCCCTTATGATGACACTAGTTTCGCGAGTGTTTGCAGTGCAAACAGTTCTCTGGGTATCGCGATCGTTCCAGATGCTGTCTTCATTCAGGAAAACAGGCTCTGATATAACCGTTTACCTTTCATCTCGTTTGTCTAGCTTGTCAATAAGTATCAAGACAATGGCGGTCTGAAGAATCGGTAAGCGAAATGTAGCGTCACACGCAAATGGTTCTCGCAGTGGAAAAGCTCAGAGGGGACAAAAAACAACTTTTGTGTAAGAAGTGATGAAATGGTTAGGGAAAATAAAAATATATCGGCAAATTCTACGTAAACCTTGGGAATGTATGTTATCTGCAGCATGCGCAAGCAAGCTAACTGTGTTGTAATGTTTTGTGAAGCAAAACGTTAGAAAGTTGTAACAAAGTTTGGCTAAATATGTGTACAAAAGCACGCTCCAGACATACGCTAAACAGCCGCATGTGCTTTATCTCACCAGTTGTTTACAGTAGCGTAACGATGCCAACAGCAACATGAATATTAGCAACACCAGAAGCGGTTAGTTAGAGCGCTACAGCTCGCGAGGATTGATCGATTGATATGTGGGTTTTAACGTCCTAAAACCACCATAAGATTATGAGAGACGCCGTAGGGGAGGGCTCCGGAAATTTTGACCACCTGGGGTTTTTTAACGTGCACCCAAATCGGAGCACGCACGCCTACAACACTTCCGCCTCCATCGGAAATGCAGCCGCCGCAGCCAGGATTCAATCCCGTGACTTGCGTGTCAGCAGCCGAGTATCTTAGCCTTTAGACCACCGCGGCGGGGACAGCTCGCGAGGATTGTATTCCTGGACACTACTACATAAATCAACTTCAGTGGATGGTGCCTAACTGAAATAGACTCAACGTGACATCTGTATGATAGGAGTACATATGTAATGCTTAAAGAACGGGATAGTCAGCATTGCAACCACAATTGGCTTTCCACAAAGATTATAGCTTATTGAAAAGTAGTTCCGAAATCTGGTGTGGCTCTGTTGCACAACACTTGATCGGCACGCCAAAGCTTGGTTTTGATTCTTCCTGACACTCTCTCATTTATTCTTTGCATTCGTCCGGTCAACGCTGCTGATGACAGCTTTTTTTTTTATCGTTCACCCGTTGAAATTACCATGTCGGTTCTTGCTGTTCCGTGGTAGATATACGAGTTTAACATCTGTGGCCTGTACCCGCAAAACCATGGCACATACCCGCCCCCAAGTATGCATCGCACGTTTGGTGGAAAAGATTTGACAACGTACATGAACGTATTGTGATATTATTCATGTCACGATCAGCGAGTCATATGCGCCGAACTCCCGAACTGGAATTTGCTTGCCCCAAGGTAAAGGATGGATCACGAGAGCACTCAGACGTATGTGGTTAGTGAGTTAGATAGATAGATAAATAGATAGATAGATAGATAGATAGATAGATGGATAGATGGATAGATGGATAGATGGATAGATGGATAGATGGATAGATGGATAGATAGATAGACAGATAGATTGAGAGTTAGATAGGTAGATAGATTGATAGTTAGATAGATAGATTGATAGTTAGATAGGTAGATAGATTGATTGATAGTTAGATAGATAGATAGATAGATAGATAGATAGATAGATAGATAGATAGATAGATAGATAGATAGATAGATAGATAGATAGATAGATAGATAGATAGAAGCGCAAGTTCGCGATTGCCTGATATGCCGGGTAGAAACATAACGCTAAACTGGTAGGCATTCATTATTTGAAGGAAAAAGTGAAGCGGTGCTTGCAAGGAAGTCGCCAAGCTCACATATATTTTCTTTGTCGATGAATTCCCGTACACACTAAAATTACCAGTGACCCTTTTGCAGCTCTGTATCGCATTTTTCCCAAAGTAATAATTTGTGTTGGGCTCAAGATACCATCACAAACTCACCGAAGCTCGGGGCCCTTAAGGGCACAGGGTAGGGAGAAATTCTAAAAATGATAACTTTTCTTGGGTTCTTTACAATTCCGGAAGAGTGTCTTTTTTTTCATATATGGGCTTTTGTTAAAAATTAATTTTGTGCCTAGAACCAGCTTTTCCGGTAGAAATCACTGAGTGAAAACACCTCTTAGAGCAAGCCCCTCGTAGCACTAACTGTTTACGGTCTATGCTTCTAAAAAAAGAAAAGTTCATGTACAAAAGCAATAATGCTTTTAAATAGTCAGCTCTGTGTATGCAATTGTCTGGTAACTTCTATAAGACAGTCCCAAGGCACTGTTTGTCTTTATTTCCCTTTTCTTATACAAAGCCCATCACCTTGAACACATCCAGGTACTAGCTTCATTACACTTTAAGTTTTTTGTGGTTGTCGATGAGTTTATATGCAGAGGGTAAAAAACGTCTTCAGCAAGTGTTAATTCCGCAACAATCTATGCAGTTCTCTTGTAAATGTGAATAAATATTGGTGATCTACTCAGGCACTGAACGCTCAACCAACAAGCTCTTCATCGGAGAAACTGTGAACCTTTTTAGCTTCCTTAGAGGTGAACCACGAGCAAGACGGCCACGGGTGTACTCTCACAGGTATGACCATGATTTGTGAGGCAATTAGACCGAAATAGAACGTGCCAACTGCTCGGCGCAAATGTGCAGTTGTTGGAAATTGCGTCACAGACTTTTGTTGTCTTTCTATAGGTCCAAATTCTTGAGGACTGTGACATGGGATATTGTTCTTGCATTTGGTGATGATAGGATTCAATCCATGCGAATATACAATCAATTTATTGGAAAGCGTTGACCACACTCTGCGGTACACTCTGGACAGTGCTGCGTGACAGCTCACAAAAAAACGAAGGCAAGCATTAAGAGGCACCAAGGATACATGGATACATCTTCCAAAGAGGAAAGTTGGCTTTGTAAATGGTTACCATGGTTTTAGCTACCAAATGAAATAGTGGAACGATGTTTTTCCCAAAGTACCTTCGCGTTTCATCAATTTTGTAACTTCAAAATTGATCATCTGAAAACAATGCTTTTTTATTACTTAGACGCCATTATTTCTTATGCATTTCGCAATAACTAGTTAATTATTTTTTATAGTGTGAGTAAACGCGTACGCCTACTGAATCAAAATTTAATTAATGCACTGTATAGTTCTTGTGTTGCAAATTTTCATAGATGCGAAATAACTCAAAATTTGCGAAAACTTTATTATCAATCAAAATTTAATAAACCTGCTTCAGTCAAAATGCCGAAAAGTTCGAAAGAAAAAATGATGTACGGAATATGTATATATCGCTTTTAGTCACTGAGAGAACGGTACCTCAAAATGACCAAAAATGATTGGGACGTATAGGGCCTACCCTGTCATCCTAATACTTTGAACATACTACCGCTCTTTCTAGACTGTCCACTTAATTTGTTTAAAACATTTTTTTCTTTATAACGAAAACCAAGATCCATATTTCGCTTTCACTGAAATATGTCATAAACCATTATAGCTTCCCTCGTCCACCTCAGCTGACAATATACAAACAGTTGATTTATGGACCCTTGTTTTATAATCATTACACGAAGCACGAATGTAGTTGGCATTACTTCATGATAGGAAGAGAGCAACTTTATTGTTATTTCATGATGAAGCCTTCACCAATGATGGCTATTTACGTCTGTATTACGACAGCAGCTGTGTAACCACGCTAAAGTAAGTATATGACCCAAAGATCCCAATATGTTTTTCGCTCACGATGGCATCAATTGCATAGAATAACCTCGTTAGCTCTGACATGTAAGCTGTTTTAGTACAAATCTGTCTCTACTGTCTTGTCCTCAGGAGGAATTCTTCATTTATTGCACCAAAGTTAGTGGTGAAGGCGCACATTTTAAAAGCAGCCAACATGGCTTCACGGTGCAAGAGTGCTACTGTCGTCTTTTACATTTTATCTCTTTCAGCTCAACGTATTTTGTGTTCGTTCATGACAGTATGCCGGATCGGCACGTACATTAGCTCGTGTTTAGATCTAGACAAAACCTATTCATTGGACATTGACGCACACCGACATCAACTCGAGCTACTGGGGTTTTTCAAGTATAATAGGATACTATAGACACTGCTATGGTTTTTTTATGAAAAGTAGACTGATTCACCGGTTGTGACAGTGCCTTAAATATGATTATGTGTTGCTTTTCAATAGTGCTATTGTGACAACATATACACCATTCTATGCAAGCTTTCTTTTTCTGCTTCAGTTTTATCACGCTTTTCCCTTTCCAGGTACTAAGCAGCTAGCCGAAAATTTTACACTTTTCTTTAATTTTCTTTCTCTATTTCTCTCAAAAACAGCTCCGCCCAAGGCAGTTACTGTTGCAGGCAGAAACGGCTACGCCATAGCTGCGAAAATTGGAAAAAGAAAAATACTGAAAAGATAGATGACAGAGGGCTCAATGTTGTGCATTTATAACTTCAACGTCAATGAATGCTCAGCGGCAGACTAATACTTCCATTCATTTTTGCCGCGCGGCTTACTAAACTAGAAGAGAGAGACAGAAGAGGTGAAGGCAAGGCGGTTAACCAGATGCTAGGATCTGGTATGCTACCCTGCACGGAGGTTGGTGAAAGCATTACTGGGCTTCTTGCGAACTGCTGGCCCATCGGAACAACTTTGAGGGATAGTTTTTGTGTTTCCGTTTTGTTCTTCTTTGTTTTTATCTCTCTCTTTCCTGTCTCTATTTCTACCAAACTAAGAAAATGGCATTATAGGTTTTCACCTAATAAGGCTCTGGCACAGCTCTCCACGCATCATCACGTTCAAACTTATACAGCAATCAAACAAGTGTGCGCTAGGCTTTCTCCCATCGCATTGATGTCGGAAACTGCCAATTCACGCCATGCTAATAGTTGTGAATATCAGTATTATACGTAAAATGTATTTTACTTATAATTTTAGTTTTTCCTACTTTCTTGAACTTCCTATTTGGCATTGGTATGTTTTACGTTCTTACGTTTGCACACAGGGTTTGCGGAATACAATAGGGTTTCATGAACTTCAGCAGTATATAATTGATATTTTTATATTCGAGATGCCATGAATTTCAGTTATATAAAAATTCCATTTTTGTACGTATACCATTACAGAACGACAAGCTGATACACGACCAAGCTGTACCGTAGCTTGTTCTTCAAACTTCTCGAACGTAATAAAGTTATAAAGTTAAACATAAGCACTCAAACTGAGTCGCCTTGGAAAACCGCCTAGACAACTTCATTTTGCATACAACTTTACAATGAGACCCTGAAAGCCTAGTATTTTACTTGCGATTCGGAAAGCATGCTAGCAATTGTGGAAAGGCGAGGTTCATAGTAATTCCAGAACTTCAATAAGAATATGTGCTTTTTGAAACTGATCACTAAACAGTTTACACATAACAAAAAATAGTTTTGATCAGGAAGTAAAATTGGCGAAACATGTCAACAAACTGAGCTGCGCAGGACTTTTGCTTATTAAATTTATAGCTTTGCTCGCAAAGCAAGTTGTGTAGCCGGCAGTATATAATAAAAGAAACAAAATGACTCACTTGACTATTGTACGTTATTATGACCCCAAATATAAATTCTTTGTGAGAGCAGTATAACCAAAAAATTCGAGATTATTTGGCACTAAAAATTAACCAACAAACGGTGCCTAATGTGTGCAAAGCTCAACTAATTAGGTTACCATGGCGACTTTTTCTGGGGCCACGTTGCTGTGTATTAGAGGCTGCAGGTGGTCATTGCTATTGTGTAAAGGCATGGGTTACTTGCCGGAATATAAAGAACTTTGTCATTTTTAAAAAGAAAACTAGATATCAGTAACGCTGCCTCATACTGCTACATGGAAAATAGTGATGAGCTTGGTTATCATGAGAAGTTCAGATTTAATTGTCCCTTTAATGAACAGGAATTGCCAAAAGATGTCTAGAGCACAATACTTGTCCACTTTGGTGCATATGCTTGGAGCGCGTGCGGATTGTGAAAAGATAGATGTTTGATTGTGCGTGTAACACATTATGCACATATGCACATTCTCATAGTCTTTTGTGGCACTTTTCCCAGTCACCTATGCACGTATTTTTTTTTCTTTCTACCTTGAGCGTGTCTTGTTCTTCTTCCTCGTGGTTGTTTTTGTGCTTGTGTGGTACCAGTGGGCTGAGCATGGCTGAAAGTGTGCTGTAGTATGAACAAAACAGAACAGGAGGGAAACGAAAGGCAAGGATGTTAACCAGTCTAGAGTGACTGGTATGCTACCCTACACTGGAGACAGTGATGAGGGAGTTTGAAATATCGACACAGGGAGAGTGAGGAGAGCACGCGCACTCAAAGTCGCACGTCGCAGTAATCTTAACACTATTAGTCTATACCACCGTTCCAAGTCCGTTGCCTTCAACATGACCTTTCTGAGAAACATCCCAGAAAGGTGTCCGCTGTCATCGGTCTGCGATCTATGTGAGCTAGAAACTAAAATATACAAATACACATCATTATAGCCCAAGCAATTCATGCCGTGGTCCTGCTTGCATACAATAATAGACCTTAACTCTGATTTCCAGTTTTGTATTAGGATAGTGGTCAGTGTAGAGGAACACATGGGCACATCATGACAGAATCACCATGAGAGGTCTATATTTTAGCAACGACGTGACTATACTCTAGCGTATTCCGACAAACGTGCCAGCCCCCCATTCGCAGTACTATCTGCATCTAGTGACCGGTCGATAGTTTATTAAAAACTGTATTGCACTGACATACTCGATATCATTATCTAAACAAAGCGAGTGATATTGTCATGAAGGGAGAGAAAAAAAAATGAAACTGTATTTTGAACACAAGTTTAATAGTTCTGGTTTCTTATGAGTGTGAGGTTGTTTCCCAACCCTTCACTTCAAGAAAACAATATCGAGGAATTTAGAGTATTTTCTACTACGTCACTATAATCGTCATCTACCCCTCATGGTTTCTTAGCATTATCACCAAGGTGTCAGTTCTTTCCGGTCACGAACGCCGTGAATTTCGTCAGTGGGACAGCATTCTTCATAGGAAACTTGTGAGTGCCCAGCTTTCAAGAAAAGAAACGTGAGAAAGCCAGAGGACTATCACTCGTCCGAGGCAGAAATACTTTTCCGAATAGTCCTCGATTCCTCAGATTGTAGAAGAGACATTGTGATTGCTGGAGTCCGCGAATCTCGGAAGTGGTGTTTCTAAGTGACTTGAGCATCAGGTTTTCCGTCGCCTTACGTGAACCTTTCTACAAACTGCGTTTCTTCGCCGACTTGGCGGCAACGACTTCGTGAAGCAGCTGCAGTGGCAGCCGAGGAAGCACAGCGCTGGAATGACCGGCATTTGCCGCATTTCCCTGTGCTTTCCTGGGCAGTTAATCTCTGGCAAAGTGGTCCTGGCGAGCCGCCATGTGTCCGAGAGTTCTTCGTGTCAGGAGGCTCCCGCCGCTGCCGAGGACCATATTCATTCTTCACTGCTCAAAGTGAACGTACGCTAAGAAAAAAAAAGAATGAGTGAGGGGTGCACTCTCGAATGGAACAGGCACTCTTGCACTTCTGCTGACAGTGGCCATTTCCTTGGGACGACGACCATTCTTCACTGCGCACGTCGCCCTGTCCTGACACTCGGAGCCTTCTTCTGTGAAAGTGCCATTTCTTACTGGGTGCCTACTTCAGACGACATAGAGCTTTGTCACTATGTAGTGTGCCCAGACAAACACAAACTAAATTTTATAGCTAGATGTTATCTTCTGGTGCCGCTTAGTTGAAACGATGAAGATTCTGCAGTTGTCAATAAATGGACGAATAAACGTGTGCTACTTTACATGTGTTAAAAAATAAGCTAACTTCAATGATAAATAAGACGATATCTTGATATAAAAACACATAGTGATGATATATTGTTTAGTGATTTGACTGCTGACCCAAGGTCACAAGATCAAATCCCGGCTTTGGGGGGGTGGGGCGGGGACTACATTTATATATAACCGGTATTGTAGAGCCTTGTGTGTTATGATTTAGGTGAACATTGATGAACGCCTTTTGTGAAAGTTTTGAAGCCCCTCCCACCTCTTCCGCTTCACAATCACTCTGTACCTTAGTGTGATTGTTGGGCTGTAAAGCATCGACAATTATAATTGTTAATTGACATAGCAAACGTTATGCTCAATTTGCCATTGCAATTTTTGAAGATGGTGACCCAATAAGCGTATGGGTTGTTTATAGGGGACATAACTACAACACTAGTGAGGTCACAATGCTTCTCTACCCGGCGCTCTCTTCGGTATTCTCATTGTACAAAAAACTTCGTTGATACGAATCTCACAAGATCCCCAAAAATATTCGTATCATCCACAATTCGAAAAATTAAAAACAGTAAAAAATTAGCTTACCAAAACAGCTGGTGGTGCACACTTCTATTTAATGCTTATGAGTGCCGAAATAAGCCACGGCCAAGGTCTGAATGATGACTAGTAAAGATTTTAGATGGCTGCTAGTATACTTCAATTTGTGAATATACCACTCGTACGCCAGGTGTGTTGTCATCTGTGAGGCCTAGTAGCCCCTTCTTAACTTAACAACAGTTTTTTTTAGTGACACTAGCGTACTACTGCAAAAATGACTTAAGGAGAGGTGCTTTCCACTTGATAGATGACGAGCTAAAGTTTTTAAAGCCGCGTCCTTTTCTGTTAATATTTCCTTATTGCGGTAAAAAATATATATATTTTCTTATAGCGGTAATATATGCAGATGACATCTGCATCTGGGCGTCAGGCGTAACACGCCTTCATTTGCGTGCCCGGCTTCAGAGAGCGGCTACAATAGCGACAAAGTACCTGGATGAACGGGGACTAGAGCTGTCATGAGAGAAATGCTCGCTTACAGCATTCACGCATAAGGCTATGGGCCCATATGGTATTAAAACCAACGGACACACGATCAACTACGTGAAGACCCACCGATTCCTTGGAGTCATAGTTGATCGCGACCTCTCCTGGAGCCCTCATATCGCCCGCATGAAAACTAAACTCACCATGATCCGCCACGTACTGAAGTTTCTTGCTGGAAAAACGTGGGGTGCATCGGTACGAGCAATGCTCCAACTCTACACTGTTCAGTTCCTCGGTTATATGTGATACAGCTTACCCGTGCTTTTCGGGATCCGAAGAACAATCTTGCGCGTCCTCCAGTCGATCCAAGCCCAAGCCCTGAGAATATGCCTTGGTCTCCCGAGATGCGCGTCTACAGCAGCGACAGTCATCATTGCGCGTGATTATCCAGTCAACGCATACATCCGCGTAGACGCTTTGAGAATGCACATAAGACATTTCGGTCGGCTTCCATCTCATCACCTCGCCTCACTTCGAACTTCCAGGCCCCACTCAGCGATCAGCGCAACTGTAGCTCAGCATTGCGCAGTGCTTCCATTGCACTTCACGCATGCAGCACAGCCGCCGATACCATTATGGTGCCTACACCCACTCAAAGCCCTTCTTACAATTCCTGGCATGAAAATAAGAAAAAGTCGTCGCATCTAGCCCTGAAACAGGCCACATTACTTTTCCTGCAAGAGAAGCACAACGGACGCCTTCATATTTGCACGGACCGCTCGGTGTTTTCAGTAAGCTCTGCAGGGGCGGTGGTTATTCCCGCGAGGCACATCACAATTAGGTTCATGACATCGCATTTGACGTCGTCGACAGCTGCAGAACTTGCAGCCATACGTGCAGCTCTGGAGTGTATAGTGAAAGAACCTTCGGGAATTCGGTCTATCTTCTCGGACTCGAAGGCATCTCTTCAATGTCTTATGTCACCCTTTCGCCACAGACCTAATGAACAGTTAGTAGCTGAAATAAGGCTTCTTTATCACAAAGCAATCGAAAAACAGCACAGCATAGTGTACCAGTGGATACCAGGTCATTGCGGTATATATGGCAATGACCGCGTAGATGAGGCCGCTAGATATGCACACGATGGTACCCAATACACAGCCATCCCGTTCTCAAGAACCGACGCAGCTACAAGACTTCGTTCGCTTGCACATGACCTCACACTGGTACAGTGGAACTCAACAGACTTCACAAACGCGCGCCTGCATAACTTGGATCCCGATCTGCAGCTTCGCCTTCCCCCAAGGATATCTCGAGCTGAGGAGACTCTTCTATGCCACCTATGGCTTGGAGAGGCCTTCACGAACGCATACTCTTATCTCATTGGGATGGCCAGCTCTCCTACATGCACTTACTGCAGTTGCGAAGAAACCATCGCGCACCTTCTGTGGGAGTGCACCCATTTCAACGAGCAAAGACAAGAACTCACTGCAGCTCTGGATAGACTAGACGATAGGCCTTTGTCGGAACAAAGAATTCTGGGTCATTGGCTGAGCCCATGCTCAGCCCAGAAGGCTTTGAAAGCTTTGCTGCGCTTTTTGCGGACAACTGGCCTCAGAGACAGACTTTAGTGTCTTATACTCTTTGATGTTGCCTTTCCTCTGTCGCAATTTTTTTTGTGATTTCTTCGTCGCTTTGCAACACTTGTTTTTAACATCTTTCATTCCCCTCACCCCTTTCCCCAGCACAGGGTAGCCAGCCGGTCTAAGAACTGGCTAACCTCCCTGTCTTTCCGCTTAAACTTTCTTCCTCTTCCTATTGCGGTGGTATTGTAAATGTTTCCCGCGAGATTTATCCCGCGAAATGATCCCGCGAGATTACCGCTCTCGTTGCGTCTTCTACGACTGCGGAGGCAGCACCAATTCTTGTGTGGTAGCGTACGTTCATAACAGACGCCACAAGGTCTAAGCTGGTTTACAGCAATTGTAGTCTATTACATTGTGGACCAAAGGGCGTCAGCTGGCATCTTGCTTAATACGGTACTTATTTTGAAGAATAATTGAGTTGTAGTACAAAGAAGTGTGAGAAACCAATTTTCAAAGCTGCCCCATAATGGCACCGTGTTCCTGGCATACCTATTGATACATTTCGTTCAGCGATTTTTTTAAGGGGTGCAATGTTAAGGGGCCAGTCACCAGGCACCATAGCAAATTTTAGTTACACCATTGAAGTTGTGTGTCTGATGAAAAGCAATATGCCACAAAATTTTTCGAATCGTTTCAATACAAGCCGAACAAACTTGTTTTGAAGTGGTGCAAAACAAGGATGAGAGGCGAGCACGAAAACCTTGCCGCTATTTGGCAAAGCCAAATCTCTTCCCTAAGTTCTCCGTCATCTGAGCAAGAGGCCACGCACGCATGAAGTGCACGAACAAGCCCAACCCCTGAGCACGCGAGCGGCGTTGTTCTGTTGAGCAGCGCTATTTTGTGGTCTACTGCCTGCTTCTGCGGAATGGTTTGGAAACGCTGGCTCGGTAGAATAGATGAGTACGATGAGTGCGCGAACGCGTGGGAGCATTCTTTTAGATGCGGAGCATCTAATACTCGAGGCTTGTAGTGCGGCGCCGTCCGCAAGCTTCCTCCTCCTTCTTCCACCATCTGTGCATCCCTTCCTCCTCTACACACCGCGTGCGCTTCTCCTCTTCACGAACATTCGCTAGCTGTATAAAGTAGCGCGCATGCGCCGTCACGCTTCCAGAACACCGGCAGCTGACGCGCGCGCATGCGCCGTCGCGCTTCGAGAACATCGGCAGCTGACGCGCGCGCATGCGCCGTTGCGCTGCTCCCCCTTCTCGAACATTCAACAGCTGACAGTGCATGCGCCGTCGCGCTGTATATATACTCAAGGTCGGCGCTCGCTCGCTCAGTTGCCGCTCATCGGTTGGTTTGTACGGCGCGTCGACGTCCAAGGTCGCGGTGAAATGAATTCCAACGAATCCACAAACACAATGATCGACGTCCCTTCGACCAGCGCCGCCCTTTCGCATACGTGTGTACGTGTTCACTCATTTAACACCCCCTCCTACAACCACGTTAACCAATTTAGCCATCGACCCAAGTAAGTCGCAATTTAACACCCCATTTCACAACCACGTTAACCAATTTAGCCATCCACCCAAGTAAGTCGCACTTTAACACCCCGTTAACCAATTATATGCTCCGCATCCTCCTCAGTGTTCCCCCGAGGGAAGCTGCGGGCAATTTTTTTTTGCTTCCGCGGCTGTCGACTGCTCGATGCGCTAACCGCGAGAACACGAACGCTTGCGAAACGCCAGCACATAAGCCCCGCATCCCGTTGCAAATCCCCCCCCCCAAAAAAAAAGAAATAAAAGGCTCACACTTCGTCATTGCGTCTAATTGTCTGTCTAAAGAGTTATTATTCTATTCAAGAAACAAATTACATGAACTACGCATGTCGTGTTAAATAAGTTTTGCCATATCACGTGCCATTGTTGGCAACGTCAGAGCACAATCGTCTACGTAGAGGGCAACCATCACTGCACTACCGTGTACGTAAGGCAAATCATACGTGCACGTCATGCGCCTATTCCCTGGGCGCGCGCCCGCAAGAAGAAGGGGGAGCAGCGTTAATCCTGAAATTGGACCCATTTCCATGGCGCCTAGTGTTGCAAAATTTGGCAGACGTGATCGTGAGCACCTCATGTACGCATTGCGCTTATCAGCTCAAAATGGTCAAACCTGGTGAGTGGCTCTTTAGTGCAGTCGAGGGAAGTACTTCAGGCAGTCGCACAAGGCTTCCTTTTTGGAGAGAGAGAGCCCTAAATGCATCTGCAAAAGGCAGGTAAAGAACACTATAACCACTCCTATACTGGATCAATGCAGTGGTGGATCAAAGGGCCCCTACAGATTTTGCAGTGACGATGCAAACATTCCACCTGATGGGTCCAGAAAGGGCTGATTGTGCACCATTATTTTTATCGGTCTAATAATCCACTTTAATGTATAATAAATCTAGGAACAATTGCCCGTCTCGTAAAATTTACCTGTTACTTTTTATGAGTGAGTTACGTTCTCTTAAACGTAATAACGCCACAGCTGGTTATAATGATTATATTGTGAACTTCTTTGAAATGCTAAAGCGTGAGTGGGCTGCCCACGATAGCTGATGATAATTTTACTGTTCTCCTTGTCCTCTGAAGATTTTAGCATTCTGAACAGTATTTTCAGCAATTTCGAAATGCATGCCACACGACCATGGTCTAGATAATGTTAACAGTACTTATCGGCACTTGAAAATCACTGATTAATACAAATAATAAGCCCGAAACGTCATGCTGGCAGAATATACTGAATGAATCAATATTTCTTGCAAATTATTAGTTATTAAAGAAAGTTTTTTTATCGAACACATTATCAGCAAAACATAAATATACGATCTTGAATAAGCCAATTTGGTTCGTATATAAACCTAAGGTAAGGAAATCCACTCGCGTTTCACAAGTTGCTATTTAGTGTGCGCTGTGGAAGTTCTTCCGAAGAGGAAAACAGGTTACCGTGTTAATGCTCCAACCAAATGTATCATTGAAAAGAAAGCGAAAGAAAGGAAATACAGTATTGTGGCATCCACATACCACTTGTGCAAACTTTGTGAAAACAGAACTAGGAGACTTCCCTCCTCTATTCTTTCTTTTTCACCCTCACGTCACAACTCCTCACCCTTATTTTTCTTTACCAACTTTTTATGTACTATACTATACTGGACTGTGTTATGCTTTCCATATATCTCTTTCTGTTCCTTTGCATATATATATTCCTACATTTACACTTATGTTTCTTTCTTTACCTTTCTTTGCATTTTGTGTCTTTTTTTCTTGTATTCTGCTTCTCTCAATCTTCTCTCGCTCGTCGCAACAGGTTAATTTGGTGTCCATAAATGCTTGATCTGTTAGCGTGCCTTGATACCCGAGCGGATACGATCCTCACATTCGGGCATTAGGTACCTCAATTCAAAACTCGTCATGCCAATAACTTTTATCTTGTTTCATTTTTCTACTCCTCTTTCCTATTACTCTCCTCCTGTTCCTGTTTTTTCCTCCAACGCTTTCATGTAAACAGATAGGCAGTTTGGTCGAGTGGCTGCTAGACAACTTGAGTTTCTGCGAATGACCGAGCACCTAAACTCCCGCATACATACCTTCACTCTTGAGACAGCTTCGGTGAAAAAATTGTTGCACAGAAGTAACATTCTAAAATCATGTGATCAAACTTTATTTTGGGAACCCGCATGAAAGCACTCCGAGAAAATATGCATTCTGAGCTCTAAAAACTGGGCACAGTAGGTTGCCCACCTCAGCACCAAGGTCACACGAGAATAGACCGAATTCTTCCGGAAACTTCAGACCAGTATATTTCTTCACAGCATCCTTCGGTGTTCTACGTATTCCACAAGCTACAGAGGCAACTCTACATTATACTCTGCAATGAATACACTTTGCCATAAAGTGCGATACTGTGAAAGCAACCCCCCCCCCCCAACCCCGCCACTTGTACCACCTATCAGTGAACCAAATATTAGGGAGCGAGAGCTCCAGCTGAAAACCTCAAGCCTTTAAGACGAGCGATGTCAAGTGAACAGAACAAAGTTGTCAACTCAGACCTAGGGCATCCTAGATTAGGGACACCACCTCCTTTAACGACTGCTACAGGCTCCATCAAATCAATAAGCTTTATTCCCCATAATCTTCAAATATATCTAATTATTAAAAAAACACTGTTCTGTTGTTGCTAACCTTAGCTATGTAGGCTAGCTTTTTTTATAAAAAAATTAATCGATTTGCGACACACCAACATTTAAACTGGTATAGCACATTACGGGAAAGAAAAAAAATGGCAGCATATCCCCGGAGTGAATGATGGAGAGTGGGGTGAAGCATTCGTCCGTCAATTCGTTCTAGCTTCCATCCCTCCATGCGTCCGTCTATGTGACCGTCCATGCGTCCATCAGCCCGTCCGTGCGTGGGTCTGTTCGTGCGTCCGTCCCTGCGTTCGTCCATGCATCCGCCCCTGCGTCCGTTCATGCGTCCATCCATGCATCCGCCCCTGCGTCCGTTCATGCGTCCACCCATACATCTGTCTGTGAGTCCGTTCGTCCATCTATTCAACAATCCAAGTACCACCATCTCGCAACTTTTCATCATATATTCCCCATATGGAAGCACCGCCATCCAGCGGACATTCCAAGGACTAAGCGAGAGGTGGCACACGCACACTTTTTTACGGCTTGCGCTTCGGGTCTACTTCCCACCTTTAACCACCTCGAGTTCATGGTATATACTAGTTCAATATATTCATGAAACTGCGGCCCAACGCTGGCTAAACCTTTCTAAAACCAAGGAGGTCACGCCCAGCGAGTATAACGTAGCAACCCTTTCTTGCCAGATAGTGCTCGATGTACATGTCTTTGGCTGCTAAAAGAGAATGAGAGACAGGAGAATTCGGCTTTTAGTTAACCCGCACGCTGCGAATTTTTTTATTATTCAACAACGCACAGGAGAAATCTCCCACCGGCACCAGCTTGCAGGTATAAACGTAAGACTGGTTACACACTACTACGACTACGACTAAAATGAGGGACTCACAGGTGCCGCTTTAAGGAGCTTCGCCCCTAAAAATTCGTTCGGAAGAGGTGTCATGAGCGGTCTTCAAGGACTAGTCTATTAGTCATGACAATGTTACCGTGATTCACAAGATTGCGCAGCATTGGCTGCGTTGTGAGCGACGTCGTCCTACACTGTGTTGGCCGAGTCCACGCGCAGCATTTTTACCTGGAACCTCCCCGTAGAGTTGGCTCGCGATGTCCGACACCTGCAACAACGCGGCGTAGCGGCATCAATGTGATGATTGTGGGAGCACGTTATCCGGGGCAAACGACGGTTTCGGCGGGAGTTTATTCAGGGGAGCAATGGTTTCGGCTTCAATGTCTAGGGCCGCTTGCGGTTCGAGAACTCCTGGGATTAACGCATTGCGAAACGTTTTTAATCACTTAATACGCTCCCCCTTGTCTATAATATGATGATGCGAGGCACGATGTGGGGTATGTGAAATAAACAGTGTGATAAACACAAACAAAACTTTTGTCTAACCTAATTAAGGAGCACAGACATGTAACTAATAATTGTGAAAGGCTTCAGTGCCACGTAAGTTGAACCGCCCCCCCACCCCCTAACACCGGAATCGTACGTTTCAGTTTCGCTGGTTAACCCTTTGTACGGCGTGCTGGGGTGGTGACTTTTCTTCCTTTTTCTGAAAAAGGAAAGAAATGGAGCAGACTTTAATCCTTCGCTCACGTACCGGGTTGTGGCACTCACACGGTAGTGTGTGTTTTGGGGCATTTCTTGGGTTATAGTTGAGTTTCGATGCACTGCCGAAGCTCAGTTACATTTGCCAGACGGATTGGTATACTTTTGAGAAATATTTGCCAGTGCCAATTTATCCTAATTGATAACGTCTGTGAAAGCGGACCGAATTCGAGTTCACGATAAAAAAGTTACTTTCTTCTTGTTCCTTTGAGTTTTTTGAGAGACGAACTCACTTGCCAAACGAAATGCTGAATAGTCCGTGAAATAGTAAACTTCATTGTCTGCAGCACCTAATGATTTTGAGAGTCTGCCCTATACGAATAGCTCCGAATTCCCAAAACTTTCATAAAAGCGTTCTCTCGTTGGTCAGCCTTCTTAACTGAAAATTTTTCCCGCATTGCATTTGGCTGAAACATTATCTTAAAGAAACTGTTCAGTACAAGACTTTCTGTGATTGGGGAACCAGATTTGTTCCATTCGTGTAGAAACCGTTATTCTGCTTATAAAAAGTTACACGCCATTTACCAGAGTGCGGCATTACCTTCTTTGCCTTCACAATATGAGTGAATAAACATCAAGTACGATCTCATAACGTATTGCAAAATGAGCTTCTTCGGAAAACATACAATCATTAGAGTTAAAATAAAACTTTCTCAGGAGAGTTTTTGTACACTGAAGCCCACGGAAAAGACCTAGCTACCATCGAAAGTGTATCACGCAACACTTGAGCCTCTGTTTGCAGAAGCAAAACAAACAGCTTTTATGTGGGGTCCTTGAAGAATGTGATACTCCCGGCTTCTCTTTGTTTGCTTATAGCACCCGGCAACGTCACAGACTGATATTTAAGGAGGGGAGCAGACAGCTCGTCGTCGAAGTTTTCTTGAGATGGCGGAAATGGAAGAGAAGTGCCCGAGCCTTTAAAGAAATTGAACTTTGTTTCTCTCTTTTCTCTCGCTCTGCAGGAACCACAGCATCCCGTTACTGTTAGTTGTATGCAATGTGTGGTTGCCGGCTTCCAAGGAAGACGTGGCTTCCGTTTGGTTTTACTTGTGCGCGGATGTGCTACTGCTAAAAGTAATTGAGAACACCCATAGCCGATCTTTTCAGTTCCAACACAGCTTACCTTTCCTAAATGATGTAACAGGCGGGCTCTTCAGAAGCGTGTGCTCGAGTGTCAAGCCTCTGATGCGATAGTTAACAGGAAAGTTTAGCAGATACGCGATTGTTTACCCTTCACAGAAAAGCTGTCAAAGTCAGTTTCGTAGTTGTATTCGCCCTTGGCTGAGGCCTAGCATTCGGGGCTGCGGTCATTATTAAATGAAACCTTGTGCTGTATTCAAGACACATGGAGGCCTTTTTCTGACACTGTTTTCATGTGGTGTTTATGTCAAAAATGGGCAGCGACTGTGGCTATTAGCTGATAGTTATACACGGAAATAGTTTACCACAACCTGTTAACCTACAACTTGTGTAACTTTGCAATAACTACTCTGTCAGTGAAACGTGAACAACCACGCAATGTTTCCTGTTGCGAAAAAGTGTCAAACAAGTACTGGGGAATGTTCAAAGTCTACTTGTAATGTGTACTCTAAAGCTTCGAATTCGAGTAAACAGAGTGCGACACAATTATTAGACAGTATATATCGCAATAATATTTTTCTAACTAGCCAGCAACGTCTTCATTTTGGTTCAACGACAAATAATTAGGTGGAATTCATATTCATTTCAAATAAAAATTTACCTGTACTCTTTGCCTAGCCGCACTGCGTTCAATATTGAGGAAAATGAGTCGTCAGTGCGAAGAAATCTACAACGTGCATAGGGACAGAGAATAAGATTCACTGAAAGACAGGGACTTTACCCAGAAGAAAATTTCCGGTTTGCTACCCTGCACTAAAAAAAGGAAAATGGGATACAAAAGGAAGGAGCAAAATGAAAAAAAAAGAGGACTAGTTAAAAAAAGAAAACGCGGAAAACCCAAGCACGGCAATGTCATAGTAGTTTTTCGAGTCTTTTTGACCGCAGAAACTTCAGCAGTGCCTTGTTTGCTTTATGGTTCGATGGTCGAATGTTCCTGCAATCCAAAATTGTCTGCTTCGAAAGCTGCCGGTCATCGAGCCGTGGTAATGTTGCCAAAATACAATTTGGGAGCTATGATGAGGACAATCACAAAGGACGTGTACAATATTTTCCTCACTGCCCCATGCAGCACTGTCAGTCATTTTGATTTGGTTAGCTAACTGTGTAGGTGCTGTTTATACCACACTGCAAACTATTCAGCAACTACAACAAAGATATATACTTCGTTTTCACTGTGAGCAACTACTCTTCGTGTAAAGCGTGCACCGCCGCAATACGCAAAGTGTTGAGGCCGAGCTACTCCTGGTGTGATGAAATACCCGATTTATGGCTACAATTTATTTCGTAGGACACAAACTTAGAAAAGCGAAAAAAAAAAACTCCTTAGAAATTCACTTGATCTTAACTCTACCCTTATATATGCAACAACATCTATAACGACTGATGATTTGTTTCAAAAACATTTCGATATTAAACCAAAGCATAATTTGAAAAGCTAGAAGTGCGAAAAGGTGTAGCTTGAACATTAGTCGCCGCACCATCATAATGCATGAAAAGGTGTACCTAAATGTGAAGTGGCACTTTCTCTAGGTTGCCTAGGCTGTGTTCACTTCTGACCAAACACTTAAAAAACCGAGACTTCCTTCGCATTATCACAACGTGTAGTGACGTTGTAGTGATGGTGAAGCACTACCCATTGCTGAGATGTGAGTAACGAATGAAACAATGCACATGGCTAGACACAGAGACATGGAAAAACAAGGGGTACACTGCCTTTCACCGTATGTGTTGACTCGTGGAGAAAAAAAATGAACCAGCATGACAGTTTCCGAGTGCCTACATTGTTTCCCTGCTCTCTTCGCGGCATATGAACGTAGACGTAAGGAACCTGTTCCAATTAATGTACATGTCAATAATGACGAGGATGAAAATAAAGACAACTGCAATGACCCCGTTGTCAGGAGACGTACTGGAAGGCGAGCTTGCACAAAAGGCTGCGCTTCTTGAGGAGGCTTCAATCCATCATAACCTGGACGGTGCCCTTCACTACTAGCATGACGATGATGAGAACTATTTGAAGCGCGTGAAGTTGTGCTCCTGCACGTTGTGGTAGCGTGTGGCTCAATACAGGCAGGAGTTTACTGCGCTTTGAGATAAATAGGTGGGAGTACTTAGGCGGTACGAAAGAGTGAGCTGACATAAAATTTGAGTTTGGGTTAACTATAATAATGAAGATCACAGAGATATTTAGAGAAAAATCAAGCCCATTAACCAGGCTCAGATTGGTTGGTAGCTGACACTGAGGAAAGATAAAGGGAGAAGTAAAGTTCACATTTTGCGCAGGCACTCTCACAAAAGGGTGTTCAGTATGAACTCCTAAAGTAATCAAAATCAAATAGACCTATGTTTGCCAATATCTGTGGAAAATTTTTAATAAAATTAGCTCCCGATCTTCACTTTAAAAGGACCATGAAACAACTTTGACAATTTTTTACAAACACATTGGGCCGGTAGACCAAGTCCCAAGACCAATTTGAGCTTTCTGCGTAAACTGTGTAAATCATTTCAACGCTTTGAAGCTAAAAATGTCTCCAGATCACTGTACATCGCTGAAGACGCGGTTTCAACCACCAATACACCAAGCAACACGCTCTGGGCCACTGACATCATCGTTTCTAGCCGATCTAATTGGCCGTAGAACGCGCAGCACAGACTGCTGGTATCGTATGGACGGCGGTAATTACGCGTATGCGGTCTCACGCCACATCGTGACGCAGGCGCCGTGCGCTCGACGGAAGAGTTGAGGACAGTTGCAGGTGAAAGGCAGAGCGGAGTACGAGGGTACTTACTTAGTACCAATAGCTCCGTTATTATTGAGTGTTTCGATTGAACTCAGGTGCCAATTATTTGCTCCAGTAAAGGTCTAATCATAAACAGAATGTGAAAAAAAAAACCGTTTCAGGGACTCTTTAATGTGTTCGTTCTTTCTTGTGCGTCGTAGTGCATAAAAATGACATATTCAGCGTTTTCATGGGCTTATTGCTTTGCACCGTAATTACGTCTGTAGCCGTATGAAAAGAGAACGTATTTTACGCTACGTTGTATTCTATGCTCTTTTTTATTGTAACTCTCTGAATATCCGTTATTATTAAGCCTCAACATCGTGCTGGCTGCTGCCAATGGCCATTTCATGTGCGTCGCTACTATTAAATGTTCACTTTATGACCCTTTCCTTAGTTTCAGTTGACCGTTTTTTTTTAGCCGAATCAATCCTTTCGGCGGGTGAGTATTTGCTTCCAATAGCAATTATAGTGCGCCCACGTTTATTGAAACTCGAACGGCAAAACTAAGGCGATTCTTTTCTGCGCCTAAGGCGGTAACGTGACGTTTGCGCTGGGGCCCCCGACAGTCTTTTTTGCGACGTCGTTATTCCCATGTCCGTACCTTAATCAGTTTTCGACTGCCTCCCATACCCTGAACGGTCTAAAATACTCTGGGACGACTCTGTGTAATTTTGTCCACCCTGTCTTTCTTTTTTTGTTTTTGCATGCTTTTTGCATTATACCTCTACCTTGAACTTATTTGCATGCGTAATGTAATTCAAGGCACGATTCCTGCATACGTTTATCTGAACAGTATAGCTAAAGCTGGATGGTAGTGATAATGGTGTAATGAGCGTTAGGGCCGTGGTACTAAGCGACTTTGAAAACAGTGGCAGAAAGCACGAAGCCAACTGGACCCCAACAGTCTTTAGTGTCTTTAGCAATACCACACTAATTATGTAAGGAGTATGTGGCCCGCAGCCATATTTATGTAAATATTGTCTACATTACGCTAATATTTCATCATTATGTGACCCACGGTCATATTTATTTTAATAATGTTCATCACCTATTGGACAATAAATAGTTGTATCATTTGTTGAACCTAACCAGGGAAGATAACGAATGTAAACTGTGGCTATTATATGTTTGGGAAAACACATTTATCTTACTATATGTTCTCTTTCTTGGGCGTTGTAAGATGCGATACACTACAGCGGCAACAAAGAGTTCATCTGCTCTCGCTTTCACTTCAATATGCAATATTATAAATTATGTAAAGTTTTTTCACTTTTTGACAACGAGACAAATTCCCCCAGAGGAAACAATTCTATGCTTCTAAGAGAAAGGCGTTGCGGTTTGCTTACAGGATACGGAATGTTATGTAGTAAAGCGTCTTTATTTTACTGAGAATATAACTGAGCTGAAACGCAGCAAACGATTATTTCACCTGGAGAAAATCAACGTTTTTACTTGTTAAAATTTTGACCACTGACTATTCACCAGACAGCATAACCTCCATTTTTCGCGCTTGCAATGAAATAACACTTGGTACCTCTTTCTTCTATGCACCACGAAAGCCTTGAGATAGACATTTTTCACTGCCATCTTTTGACTTAGGTTGGGGATCATGCGGTATCCAGCGGTCTGTACACAAATATTTGCTGTGACAAAAAAATAGTCCGTCCGAGTGGCCATTGAGTGAGCAAAATGACAGGTACTTGCATAAAGCATACCGGGCTGTCGTCGAAACACGATAGATTATTTTTTTTTAATTTGTACCAGCGAAACATTGCGCACACGATATCCTTTTCGCCAATGTATGCTCAGGCTGAAGCAGCCCACGTGTTTGATCGTTTTTCTGTTTCGGCAACACATTTACACTCAAATGCAAATGCTATTTCTGCGGAATAACGAACACAGCGCACTCATTCCGTGGTATACTTTTTAGCGTTAAGCAAACATAGGTTCGTCAGAGATCTGTTTTGTCTCCAACTACATTATTACGTACTTTATTGTTCATTCATCATTTCAATGCATGTGCTTCCTCGTGTGTGTTGAGACTAGTTGAATCTTCTTTTGCATGCCACGGGTGACACATCATGCTTCAAAGGCTCCTGGTAGAATGCTGCATTGTGTAGCGACTTTGCTGATGGTGCCGTCCGGCGCGCCTTCGAGAGGCTACGGCTGCTGACAGAAAGACGTCCACACTGTGGGGATATCCACATTTCTAGAATGATTCCCTTCGCTTCTCTCTTGCCCTCTCCCCTCTCACCGGTGTATGGTACGAAACCGGGTGCAACCTGGTTAACCTCTTTGCATTTTATTTGCCTTGCTAACTCTTTCTGTAAACTGATGAAGCTTCAATGAAGCTGCCAGCTGAGTCCCACCTGTCTCTGTGTGAGATAACTTTACTATATGCATCTGGCTTGGACTGGCTTTCCCAAATGCATATTTTTTTTCATGTTAGAATGCCTTCCTTCTTTTTTGCCACTTCATTGGTACCCCCTTCATACAGGATAGTAAACTAGTTGCGTGTATGGCTGATCTCCCTCCCTCCCTTCGTTCCTTTCTTCCAACTCCTCCTCCGGCATTTATGAACCCTGCAACTGTTAGGCTAGGATAGAACATATCTGTTGTTCTTGCAGACATTTTATCACTGATGGCGATGTTGCTTATACTTTATTGAACTTGATAATTGGTAATTTTTAAAAAAAAAGTCATTTGAATATCAAAATTCTAGTAAAACTTGCAGATTAATTAATTATCACTGATATAAATATCGACCATACTCAGTGATCGATGGGGCATAATGTACCACCGCACGTGTTTCAACGTGATAGTTCTTCCCTCATACATTATTGTATTTTCATCATTAGTCATCTTCCACAAGAGCAGGAACGCTACTGAACAGCGAAGTACCAAACTCCCAAGTTGTGTAGCGTCACCAAAGTAGCGAAATACCTAGCGACGAACAGTATCTTCTCCTCCTAGACCCTACACAACCTTTAGCTCTGAATATTTTAGTGTTAAGAAGTGCCCTTTTGGCCCAAACCCGATTCGATTACATTGGCGCCGCTATGATTAAACCCGAATGTGGTAACACTACGATTCTGCGAGCATGCGAAACTGCAGACACACCACGAGGTAACGCGGTCCATCGCATTCCCCTATGCGCTTCGTTCTAACGTCAATAGGACCCGTTTCATCTGTTTTGAATGCACATTAGATTCAGAGCACGGCTCCATAAAATGGCGAGCCCAGTGGAGGATAGGAAAATGCTTCGGCAAGCTGATTGCTTGAAATGTTCGTGTCTTCGTGCATTTCCACAAAATTATCAATATCAAAACTTAGAGCGCATGTGATGGTTCTAAAGTTAACTGAAAGCAGATATTCTTTTTAGTAGTACATAGCATAGACAGGAAAAGGCAGAGGAGAACAGGGAGAACAAAAGAAGAAAGAAAGATAGAAAGAGAAAGCGAGAATTGCGAAAACAGGGAGGCGGAAATGGATATACACAAATGAAGGCAAAAAGAGTGAGAAAGAAAAAGAAATACCTACTAAGAGTGAAAAACAGGGAGAGAAAAAATAGGGCAAGGAAGAAAGGAAGCTGCGAAACTCTAGCAGCTCCACCACTATACCTCACATGTCACGCCACCAGTGTGGAGGTAAAAATGCAATGCTGATTCAGTTACATTTTTGTAGCAAGGGACTGTTTGCACACTGACGGCTGACGCACAACTTGAATTAAAAGGCCCATGTCATGTCGCTGACATTGAGAATGAATATGTTTAGACGCACATCACTGAACAATTCCTTCAAGGGGGGCACACGTTGTAAAACGCCACGGTGTGTTCTTTTTGTAAAGGTTCATTTACCAACACTATCAGAACACATTAAAAGATTGATAATGACAAGTATAGCCTAGACGATCGAGCTTGTTATCGGCCACAAGTAGCTCTTATTTTTAATGAACAGCTCGCCACCTTCAAATAGAAAAGTAGCCCAAAGCTCTGAATGATTCCGGTTTGCTTCAAGCAATGATTGAATAATTGAATGATTCCGGTTCGCTGCGTATAACACGTGAAACTTTTTCTGATAAATTTACAATCGATTGTAAAAGGTTTTTGGCTCATAAAGAACGCGGCGAGAAACTCGCGAGGCCTTCTGTGCCAATGATGTGCCCATGTTCTCATTACCTTGACTGGAATAATTCCTTCTTTTGCGCCACCTCTGTCATGCGTATATTAGCTTCACACCTAGTATATTTGCTATCGTGCTTTTAATATAATTTTGTATAGCTAATCAGCACTAAATGTGCCTAGTCATGACTTTCATATGTTATTTTTTTCTCTGTCTTATTCTCACAAATGTCACGTGAAATTTTAACACGCCCACCTCACTGTCCCGATATGGTTCCTCTTTCACTGGCAATTATCGCTAAATGCGCCACTCCACGAGTATACGACGAGCAAGCTATCAAGAAAAAAAATCACAGCATATCCACAGAGTGAATGATGATGAGTGGGGCGAAGCGTCCATCCGTCCGTCCATGCGTCCATCTGTCTGTCTGTCTGTCTGTCTGTCTGTCTGTCTGTCTGTCTGTCTGTCTGTCTGTCTGTCTGTCTGTCTGTCCATCCGTCCGTCCGTCCGTCCGTTCGTCCGCTTATATCACACAAAATCACGCATCGGACAGACGCTTCGCCCCACTCATCATTCACTTCGTGGTATGCTGTGAATTTCTTAATAAACTAAAACCACTAATAACATCATCTAGTGATGATATTTCCAAGAAAATATACACACAACGCCATATAGTGAGCGTTTTCTAAGCTAACTTGAAGTGGGTAACTCAACATACAACTACGAGAGAACGACCGACAACCTAAAAATTCTCGCCCCTAAAAAGCAAGATGGCCATATCTGTGTTTTGCTGTCGCACTGCCCCACCTTCAACGCTAGCTCGACGTGTCGAGAATCCACTTCGTGCCTCCAGTATTCACGCATCGTTCTCTTCCGTCGTGTTGCGAATACCTCATTTTTGGTAGCGTACTCTCCATCACTGCGTTGTTCATAACGCTTGCCTGCATGCGTTCTTCGCGTCAATGGTGAGAACAGTGGCGAAAAGCGGTTATGATGGTGCATTCCAATTAGGCTAATGCGTTGCCTCACTGCTGCGAACATGCACTATCGCTTCGTGGTTAGTGTTTCTCGCCTCGTTTCTCTCTATTTTTTGGCACATTGTTCTGACACTTAATGTAACGGGGCGAAAGACAATGTACTGAACTATTTTTGCTTTTCTGGGTTTTTTATGTAGTTGCTAGTTTGTTTGTTTTTGACTGATATACTAGAGAACCAAAGTGACCATATTCGATTTTGCTTCTTCCTGCATCCCTGCATCGCGGTTCACTTCGAAGCCACCACTACCAATTGGTTTTTCAATTTCTTAAAGCATGAAATTACTTTAGACCTACTTCGACATTCACTTAACTAGTTATCCATACTAGCAGCTATATGAATTGTTGTTTTGTTCTTGTTTATTCTATGTTTCCCTATAGGACTCGAACTGTTTGGGCGCAAATATGTACAGGGCATGCAAGCTTAGGTCATCTCGCAAAACTGTGGAGCTGACGGCCTATTGGAAACAATGACAATGTTAACTGCTATATAGGTAACTGAAAATGTCTAGTTGCGAAAAATACCTCTAAATTCCAAGGTTTTTAGCTCTGAGAACATTAGAAAACAGCGCTGTCAAACGCTGTCATATTGGGTAGTATTTTGCCTTATACTGTCGTCGTCTCATGTCGCTCGGCCTCACTCAGCCAAAACTAGATACATACACATCAAGGGGGTGGAAGAAAGAAGTGAGGGTGAAGACTGATGTGCTTGTGGGGAAAGAAAGGAGTAATGAAGTATGATGTCATTGTATGATGTCATATCATGCCATCACTTAGCAACATGCAGGAAAAGTCAAGTATAGGGTAAACATCTATAGCGAGTGGATGTTAAAGACAAGTGAAGAGGGAGTTAGTCATGTGAAGGTGAGGAGAAAGAAAAGGAGGGGAGAGACTGAAGCGTAGGGTAGCCATGTATAACGTCACATTGACAAAAAAACATTCATAGAATACCATGTAAAGTATGGTATACTAAGGGTGGGGGAAAAGGAAGTGAGAATGAAGAGCAAGCAGAGGAGATGGGAAGACGGCAAAGAATAGCATAGTTATCTAGGGTGTAGGGAAGAGAGAAGCGGGGAGTACGTCACTAATAAAGTTTTCATTTCGTGCCGTATATGCTGAGAAGCTGAGTATTAGGAGCGAAGCTCCTCAGGCCGTTGGTCGGTTCCTTGATTGATGCCGGGTTGACGATCGACGGATCTCAACATAAAACTTAATGAGCGTCCATCCGTGCGTCCGTTGATGCATCCGTCAGTCCGCTCGTGCTTCCATCTACCCGTGCGTCCGGATGAATAAACGAATGGATGCTTTGTCCCAATCATCATCATTCACTCAGTGGATAGGCTGTGATTTTTGTAATGACAGCGTTTCCTCGCCCGTGAACGTGAGCATCGCTGAAAAGAAGGTGAATTACTGCTCCACACCTGTTATCACTTTCACGTTGAGTGTGACTGCATTCATACATACGAAAACACGCCAGCATACAGTGAAAATAGAAACGTTGTTTTTACACCGCATGCTCTTGCCTAAATTACGAATACAATTCCTTTCTTTTTACACAGCGTTCTCTTAAGCGAATTATAAATACAATGCCCTTACAAGCACACATCACAACGCCAATTCATTTCCAAATTCAAAAGAGACTGTACTAAAGGTATTGTTTCTTCTCCATTAAATTCTTTTCGAAAATGTTATTGTATGCGTTCGTGAGCTCGGATACTCAAAAATAAGAGCTGGTATTCTACCTATACTCATCGTGTGAGTGTTTGGTAATGCAATGCGCTTCTATAATCTTTATAGAATGGCACACCTCGGCAGCTTGTAGCTATCTGTGCTTCAGCCAGTCTTACTATTTGATTATTTGTAGGGCAACACAAATAAATACAAAAGATTATTATATCTTTGAAATCTTGCTGCACCCCTTCCCACAATACCAATACCTGAGCCAGGTTGTAAAAAATACATTCCTAATATGTGCTCTATATTTTCGTCTAAAATGTTGAAAAAAGTGCAGAAATGCCGTGCTCTCTGTTCTGATTTTTGTCAGAAGCTGGTGATTTAGAGTGAAATGCGAATGAAAAAAAAAAAAGCTTGAGTCTGTCAATGTGTGCCAAAGGCCAGCTCTAGTTTACGTTGTTCTATCCTCCCCAAAAGATCAGAGGTTAAAGGCCTAGGAGGATCTTAGTCACTGAGCTAATGAGATGGAATAATTAGGAAGCACTGATCTGGCTGTAAGTAAAAACAAAAAAAACACGCAAAGGTGACCTCTGGCGCTTCGATTATTTAAGCTCTTGGCAAGACAATGACACCGGTTCACCATTTCTTTCAGAATTCCTTCCGCGGGGGCACTAGCAATGAGAGATTCAAAGAGCATAATAAGGTCGTTGAGGCACGCAGAAAAAAAATTACGGAATGTACAGCGCCTAGTGAATAGGTTCTCTTGCATTGGTCCTCTTGCGTTCTGAAATGAAAACGAAGTACACTGTAGCCATTGCTTCGTGCACGCACGATACGAGTGTTTTTAAGTTGTAGATGCATTCTTTTATTTGTTTCATTCTAAAAACGTCTATACACAGTTGCACTTATTGGTTAGCACGTCACGCAAATTACTTTTTTTAGCGAAAAAAAAATCCCAACATATCCACGGACTGAAAGATGGTGAGTGGGATGAAGCGTCCATCTGTCCATCTGGTTGTTGTTGCTTCCGTTCATCCGTGTGACCATCCATGTGACCAACCGTGCGTCCGTCTGTGCACTCGTCCGTCCATGCGTCCGTTCGTCTGTGCGTCTGTCCATGCGTTAATCTGTCCGTCCGTCCGTGCATGCGTGCGTCCATCCGTCCATTCGTGCGTCCATCCGTGTGTTCGTTTGTGCGTCCATCCGTACATCCGTGCATCTAGTGAACACTCGAGTACCGCCATCTTGCATCTTTTCATCATATATTCATCATAAGAGTACAGCCATCATGTACAGCCATCATGCGGAAGTACAGCCATCATGTGAATATTTTACTGCTACTACTACTAATACTACAGCTACCTCTACTACTACTACTACTATTAGTACTACTACATATATCGCGGACGCACGACCCACGGGATAAGGAGCTTCGCCCATAAAAGAATCGATATTTCGGGAGGAGTTCCTCAGAAAGCTTGTACTGAATATTCATGCCTGAAATCTTGGCTATTCGAATCTGCGACTGTCTTCTTCTATTACGTGGGTGTGTTTGCGCCTGCTTCTTCTTCGCTTTTATTGCCACATCGCAACTTTTTAGGCTTCATGTAGAGTAGCAAAGCAGATTTAATATATGTGAATCACTCGGCATTCCCGCTGCTATCTCTCTCTTTAAATCACTTCTATTTGCTTATGCAACCAAGAAAATTCTTTTTAGCTTATTCGTTTTAGCTTATAGGGCCTGGTATGCTTTTCTGAATCTTTTTATGATTGGAAAATTTGGTTTCTTTGTTTAGTGCCAACCATGACGCCACAATCGGATAGAAGACTCAATTTTGTAATCATAACGGTGCTTGAATCACAAGACTTTAAATTAGTATATTAAAATATGTATTTCACATTTTTAAAAAACAAAAAAATAAAAGAAAGATGTTATTCAAGTGCCTCACCTCAAAATAGAACAGTTTTTTTTTACGTTGTTCAGGGATCTTTATTGAAAGCTAACAGTTTGATGTCAGGTTAGCCCAGGAAATTGCGAGTGGGAAACAAAGAGAACGCTATCGTTACTCGTGTTTTTTGGCAGTCACACTGATGACGACAAATGAAATATACGTTTCTATTGTCATAGTACCCATTATAATCTTGGCTGAAACATGTTCAAGTTTTATGCTATAAGTAAGAGCAAAAACGCTTCGCTACAAGGACTACGTTCATTCGTGTTATCAGTCGTGACCTACAAGAAAACATAGTATCTCAAATTCTCTTGTAATTTTTGTGGCTTAACTAAACGTTGATCACAAAGAAATCTGTCACATCTGTTTCTCTATTTTACACTCAAACTATACACATGTTTTCAAATTTTTCCTTTTCGAAACACCCATGGTTACTTACAGGTGAATAATTACATTGCCTAATAATGGCATTTTGGAAGACTCAAGACGTTTCTGGCAGTTTTGTTTCTTCCTTCACTTTGCCAATGGTCAAATAATTGGTTTCAAGTTCTCGTTTCTGAAGCACCGAAGGGCACCATCCAAGTCTTCAGAAGTTCAGGTATCCCTTGACGAAGTCTGAGAATGTACAGAAGCACGCCAGCAATAGTCACACAGTCAGGTTCCACTGTAGCAGACCACCACGAAAGGTAGGCACGAATTCAAACAAAGAAAATAAGAAATGTATGAAGTTTTTTTGCTCAAACTCGCGATAATTTTCACAGAATTAGAATCCCGGATTGAACTGCTTATATAATTTAATTTTTTTTGCAAGCGTCGCAATAGCTTCGCCGTATAACACTCAGCGTTACGGGCGGACCATGCTTTGTGCCAACCGAACTCTAAAACACGCGAGCGCACATTGACAAGTGCACTTCGTCGAGAAAGCGTGCGCGTGTCTAAACGTTGAAAGAAAAAATAAAACTGGTTTAGTGCGCAGGTTTTGGGCGCACATCCTTGCATTTAGGGGCGTCACCATCGGCGTCGGTGGCGTAAAAAAGTGAACGAGTAAGTGCCACAGCAACTGGCCAATATTTCTAACCGTGTACAGCAGATGCAATTGTCCAATGAATACGAACACGTGAAATGAGAAAGTCGAAAAAGAAACAAAGAAATAATAGAAGAATAGAAATTAAAAAAAGTCAGATCCCTCGTACAGTTTGAATCGACGATATGCGAAGCACGAATGAAAAAGGTTGATATGTCACTTTAAAATCAGCACAACGTTATGAGGTGGAGGTAAATGATGCCGTACATGACTTCCGTGTCACGATTCTCACGTTTCGATGCGTCGTTTAACTTCGCAATCTATTGGCGTCGCGTGATACCAAATTTAGTATATGTGGAGCTATCGAAACGACTGTGAGCACGCTATGAGTGGGTACGTTGTCATGTTCTTACATGACACGCATGTCGGAATTATCATGTTTGCACTAGTCATATACTTTCGTCATCCATTCACGTACCGTAATACCAAATTTGGTATATGTTACGCTAGTGAAACGACCGCAAGCGCATCATGAGCGTGGCATGTAGTCATGTTGTTGCATAACACGTATGTCATGATTTTCATGTTAGGGTCTGTCGCTTGTGTTCGGCATGTAATCGTGTAATACCATACAAGTTTTGCAACACGTCATGTGAACGAAACCACCGCAAGATCTACAGGATCATGAAATGTAAATCATGACATTCATAACATACATGTCATGTTTTTCAGGTTATGACTGATCAAATATGTTCTTCATACAGTCATGTTACGCCATACCAAGTTTGTATCGATGCTATCATCAAAACGGCTAGGTAGAGCTGAAATTCGTAGGTGGCTAGATAGATAGATAGATAGATAGATAGATAGATAGATAGATAGATAGATAGATGGATAGATAGATGGATAGATAGATGGATAGATGGATAGATAGATGGATAGATAGATGGATAGATAGATGGATAGATAGATAGATAGATAGATAGATAGATAGATAGATAGATAGATAGATAGATAGATAGATAGATAGATAGATAGATAGATAGACGAAAAGAGAGACAACAAAAAGCAGGACACCAGCTGCAATAAAAAAATTTGGAGAAAAGCTGCCAGTTCTTTCGTGCACGAATACAACTGATGGGCGAACTCCTTAAAAATGGGACACAAACAACTCTGCACCTGATTTCATAGTTGATGTCAAAGTCCCAACTCGCCCACAGTCATTCCTTTTGAAGTTCTCCTCATCTCGCTGCTGGCTTTCATGAAGGCGGTAGGGTAGGGAATGGGTGGGGAGAGCGTCTGCTGCACTCGGTGGAGGGAACGACTGAGTCAGTGAGTGACGACTGAGTCAGCGAGTCAGTGAGCCACCAGCCGCCGTGTGCGCTCCCGCTGCAGTGCAGCGGGAGCGCACCTGTTGGTTTGCTCGGCACACTTGCCCGGCGCAGAAAGCTTCGACGGGGACGGTGGAGTGCGAATCTACGGATATTCGCTCCTAACAAAGAAAGATAGATATGAAAATAGAAGACATACGTAAGAAAAAGAGCGCTTTCTGGGCCGGCATGTGCACTGCGGCTGGCTTCGCTTATTCATAACGGCGCTGACAGCGTTTTTCTTTTTTTTCTGTTTGCGACACCTGCAGTGCACCGGTTCATGTGTGGAACACTCTAGCACCAGATGTTCTTTGCGGCAATACGTAACGAATCTTACACTGCTAAGGCAGCGGATAACCATAACTTAAACGAGCACTGACATCAAATTTACTCATGTCAAGATTTTGCGTCAAGGAGTAGCTATCGACGCCCCAGTAGCGATTCGCGTCCTAAAATTAGCGATTCGCGTCCTAAAGACGAATCGTCCTAAAGACGAACCTAAAGTAGCGATTCGCGTCCTAAAGACGAATGAATATCTGCATAATTGATTATTACAATCCATATTTAAAGAGACAATAAAGTCAAATAACAATTTACGTCCGAGTGAAAGCTCAATATATGACAACACCTAAAACAACCATATTATCAAGAAAGTGCCCTACTTACCGAGAAATTAAGGTAATGCACAAGAACACAAGCGCCGCAGTAGGACATTTTCAAAATGATCCCGATGACATCATACGGACCGCCTACAATTAATCACTACTAATCGATCTGACTGCACTAAAAAAGAACTTCCCACGTATCAAGAGACGCAATAAAATGCTACTTGTTATTTTACGTTTGATTCATGAAATAAACCGCCGGACATTACTATAGAAAATTGGGTGAGTGGTTAAAAAATTCACCTTTCGCGCGAATACACGGGATAGGTTGTGCCATCTTGCGGGGCGCACTTGAAACAAAAGTGTCTGCAATCTCGGAGTCAATGGAGAAAAATTGATCAATTGCTGTTTTTGCTGCTGTGTCTCCCCCCCCCCCCTGCTTTCGGTCTGATGCTACTAGAGCAGTAAAGCCGGGCAACATTGTGCACGGCAACAGTGACGTCAGACGGACCGGTCGGTCCGCTTCTCGAGGCGGGTAATTTGAGGTGCGCTAACCTGATGCGGACCTCTAAAACTTGATTTTATTTGAAAAGAGGTCCTTCCTTGGCACAAAAGTAACACTACGAGGTTTCCGGACCACCATTTCAACAAACAACGTCGACCTAATAGTTGACTTTAGTGTCCCTCTAAGTAGCACCAACTCGTTCTTCCCCTCTTCCTTTAGCCTCGGCCTGAAGAAGGGGCCTCGTACTGCCAGTGAAACCTAGCTCCTTCGCCAACACAGGACTTACCCTGCGGCAGCTCGGCGCAAAGTGAAGTGATCAAATTCGGCTGTTCTTCTTAGGCGTCCAGTCCTTCTGTCCATCAGCGCATACCAAGTCAACCCACTGGCTGTGTTGAGGTTCGTGGCTTGGAAAGGCATGAAACGCCACGCACTTTCCACTTTTTCTGCGCCTCGACGTGCAGGTTCTCACTACGCAGCGGTTCCCCAACATTCTGGCACGTATTGTCACTCTGAATGATTGTACTCACGCTGTGGAGCACATGGCAAATCAGTCGATGCGGCACAATAAATCGCCCGCATGATTCAACACATCAAGGAGAGCCATTAGTGAGGGCATGGTCGGGAGCCTCTCGCCTTTGTAAACTCATCGCCGGGAGTCGGCTCCAAACAAACTCAGATCGTCGACGTCATTGTTACTAGCGTATCATCACTCAGGAAGTTACTTATGGAATGTACTACACCGAACACGTAGCAATAGTGTCGATGTCGCAGGACAGTCTATTTTCCGTTTTTTTCTCCTTTGCTTTTCTACGCTGTTTGGCATCGAATTAAAATAGCTGTGACGCGATGGATAACATTCAAATTTGGCCAATAAGACCTATGTATACCAAGCGATTGAATAATGGGCACATCTGAATTGTGAAATTTGATGTCAGTGCTCATTTAAAAGCCATGTTGCGTAGCCGCAAAATGAAGTTGCGCTCAGAATTGGACCTAATAGGTATCCTAATTAATAGTCGACAATTTTTAAAGTAGTTCTAGTACAGGGCCTACAATATGAAATTATTAGAGAAAAAGCTTTCTCGGTGATATCTTTAATGCTAATAACAGTAATGTATGACCAATTATGAGCCAGCATTTTGTCAGCGACAGAAAATGATGCAAGCGAAATACATGTGGCAACACAGCGTTCAGCCTATGAGCAGTTACCATGAGAATTCATTTCATAATTGAGACTCTTCGGAGTGCAGGACTTCTTCGAAGGCTGGTTAAAGTAGACCTAACTGAAATATAGTACAGAAAATTTGTAAGCATAAGGTTGTTAACTTCCAAAAGTTGTCAAAAAAACAATTTCAATTCATTTTCAAGTCCACATTTCTATTAATCTACCTCCATTCCCGGAGAACTAAGTCACTATGAGGAAACAAAAATTGTTGGGAAAACTGTGAAATACATAAAGGTAAGTTTAAGGTGTTGAACAAAGTTGATCCCTCCATCATAGGAAGTGGTAAAAACCTAAATAAAACGCGTGCTTTGAGAAGTAGTTTAACGATTACCTTAAATTATTTAACAGGGCTTGCGCAACATATTTTGGTATAAATGCAACCACGTTGACGCGTAGTCATGCATCTCCATTCCGTCCACCAATAATGATTAAAGAAACCCTTGTTGTTATAGATGCTTGTCGTACCTGCAGTATATTGTTAACGGGGGCCGCGGAACCAGAGAACGCGATGTGACAGCCAAGAGCGCAAGACTGATTAGACACCGTACTTTTGTGAGCCCAGGTTCGCCAACTCGACGCATGATGGAATTACGGAACACCACTGCCCGACGAGAGGAAAACACAATGCGTGTCATGTTTTCACTTTGGTCGGCCGCGATTATTCGCCGGATGAGCGCACGTGGGGAACGTGAAGTTTAACCTGGCAATGCCAGTGGGCGTCGCAAAGCTATTTTAGGTGTTTATGGATGCTATAAACGATGGTGACGCTTGGTGTAAGGTCGCCACCTGAGGGGTGTGTTAAGGGGTTGACCTAATTGCACTTCTATTAGAATTGCGCCGAATGGTACGGGCTTTTAGAAACGACGCCTTGAATGAAATAATCGTGTATGCCATGGTCATGATGCATTTTCAGCCCTTTACCACAAACGCTGTTAGAGGAGGGTTGTTTATATAAAAGGCATATTTCTTAAGCAAACAAATTGTGGGACTGTGGCGCAATGGATAGCCTGCCCGGCATCTGTTGTCGCATACCCAGAGGTCACGGACTTCACTCCCATTGACGGAACTTTTTCTTTCTCTGCTGATCATGCGTATTCTTACATGTCAATTCTACGGCAAAAATACGTCACAAGAGTCTTGGTGGACCGCGGCATAAAACACTTTCATGTGAAAAGCAACAATCTCAAATTTGAGGTTAAAGGCAGAAAAAGGCCAAACAGATGCACCCAGTCAAGTCTTTAAGGTCCGTGTAGAAAGCAAGTTTTGTGCGCATAAAAATAATACATTGGTCACCATGCCGAGAGAATGCGCCAGCTACTTCATCCAAATAATAATATAGAACACTTTTTTTCTGATAAATCACACTGATAGTTCTGTATTTTGTCGTTGTTCACTCGTGGTAACAGTGCGAGCGTATGCTTTGCAAATACTCCGAAACCTTCACTAAAAATTTAGCACCCAGCATTCCATTGAAGTCGCAAGTAAAGGCTACACCTAGCCTCTGATTAGTAAACAAGGTTTCCAGATTGTTCAACAATTTAAAAAATAACAAATGCGATATAATTCAATTCATGACCTGAGAGATGCTCGACTTTACTTAGTAAAATCGAACGTCGAATGAACAAGCTGGAGGGCCAATGGTGGAAGAAATTTAGCGAATCACTGGATCCTCGCAAACAAATGTCCCTTACGTGGCGAACGGTACGTGGCCTTGGGTTGAATTCACAACAACGACATCCGCTCAGCACACTGGCTTCTACAACAAGGCCGCCTGCAGGTTGACATTGCCGAAGATTTCTGCGTAAGGATTGCGGGTAATGTGCTCACCATGAGTGATGAGCTTACCGGCGATGCTCCTGTAGCGCGTGTCCCTGAACTAAATGTGCTTTTTTCTCTAGAGGAACTGGACGCATCCCTAGCTACCTGCAGGCGTTCATCGTCACCTGGGCCGGATGGCATCACGTATGCTGCGTTATGCCATCATGGAGGACGGGGCCGGGACCTGCTACTGGAATGCCACAACCAGTCATGGACTGACGGTATCGTTCCTGGTAGGTAGAAATACAGCCGCTTGGTACCGATCCTCAAACCTGGAAAATCACCGCTTGACCTCGCATCTTACCGACCTATTGCACTGTCTAAGAAGGAAGGAAGGATAATAAGAGGAAAAGAACTGCAGGGAGGTTAGCCAGCCTAAAGGCAGCTGGTTTGCTACCCTGCGCATGGGAGGGGGATGGGGGAGAGGAAAAATAGAGAGCTGCGTGGTAAAAGTAATGGAAAGAATGGTCCTCACACGCCTCGAACGGTACCTCGAGCGCCACAATATATATCCAGAGGCTATGGCTGGTTGTCGACGGGGCTGTTCTTCTATAGAAAATCTCATCTACCTTGTGAGCTCTGTGCAACAACAGAAATCTCTCAAGCGCATATCCGTTGCTATGTTCCTCGACGTGAAAGGGGCTAATGACAATGCAATGCCCGACGCCATTCTCGATGCCTTAGAAAACATTGAAATCGGTGGAGACATGTTTAAATGGATTCGGGGCTACTCATTGAAGAGATACTTTTTTATGCACACTGCAGAAAGCCGCACCATAGACAATTACTCCTCTCGTGGCGTCCAACAGGGTAGGGTTCTCAGCCCTACTTTGTTTAACCTCACGATTATTGGACTTGCCTGAGTTCTGCCTCGATCAGTCACTGTGTACGCCGATGACATCTGCATCTGGCGTTCGGCAGTGGCGTGAACCCAGGTGCAGGAAAGGCTCCAAAAAGCAGCGCAAACAACTTCGAAGTATCTCCATGCTCGAGCACTACGGAATTATCCCGAGAAATGCATCTTAGTTCTTTCCACTCGCAAGGTGATGTTCTGGTATTACGTTTTTATCGAGAATGCCAGAATTTTGTATACGAGACGTCATCAATTTCTGGGCATCATTATTGAGAGAGATCTTTTGTGGAGTGCTCACGTCACGTACTTGAAGAAGAGGCTCAGCTCTATCACCCATGTAATGAAATTTCTCGCCGGTAAAATTTCGAGAACATCCGTGTCAGCCATGCTTGAACTATACAGAGCGCTCTTCTTGGGGTATTTTCTGTATACCACACCCGTGTTTTCAAATGTTGGAAAAACCAACATCCGGGTCCTGCAAAGCATTCAACGCCAAGTTCTTCGCACATGCTTGGGATCGCCTAATTATACTAACATGGTCGCAACTATTGCCTTTGCCAAAGACCACCCGATTACGACCAATATATCTGTCGACACAGTCTGGGCGCACATTCACCATATATACAGAATGCCTTACCACCACCTTGCTAGCCTGCCACTGAAAAGACCGAAGACAGAGTTTTCCACAGAAGTGACGGCTAACCAGCATTCCATCTCCTAGAGATCCTCACCCGCAACCATACCGCTTTGCCCAGAGTGGTGCCTGCAAAGACCACCTGTGCACCTTGAAGTCCCGGGGTAACCAAAAAGGCTACTCTATCATCTGCAGTCCTCAAGCAGTTCCCATTGGACCTTTTGCACATATCACATAAAAACCGAACTCATATCTATACGAACGGTTCAGTCTCGGGAAGTTCGACGGGCGCTTTTGTGATTCCATCACAGTCAATCACCATCAAGTTTAGGACTTCACACGTCACAACATCTACAGGCTCCAAGCTCACCACCATTCTAGCCGCAATTAGATTTGTTATGTGAGAATCCCCTGCTAAGTGGGCTATCTTCTGTGACTCCAAGGCGACCCTTCAATGTATGCGAAGTCTACGACGCGGGAGCTGCCATCAGATTGTATCTCAAATCAAGAAAATCTGTCATCGTGCCACTAACAAAAGAAATGACATAATCTTTCAATGGCTTCCTGGTCACTGTGAAAACGGTGGTAACCACTTCGCCGACAACGCTGCCCGTTGTGCCCATGACGGAGCACCCACACTGCTCATACCCCTGTCAAGGGTTGATGCTGCAAAAAAAAAACCTAAAACTTCGCCGCATCGTGCATAATACCACACTTATGCATTGGAATTAACCACTACACTTTACTTGACGTCCACAGAACATCGCTTCATTACTAAAATTGCGGCTGCCGTCAAAGACTTCGTGACGGGACGCTACAATACTGTGTTGGTTGTGGGTTGGCGTTTCCTTTACCAATTCATTCAGTTATCGCATTGGTATGGCTGACTTCCCCAACTGTGATAACTGCCACTGTGTAGAAACTCTCGACCATATCCTGTGGCATAGTCCAAAATTTAAAGAAGATCGCCGGACTCTCCAGTGTGCCTTAAGGAGGCTGAATGACTGACCCTTTACTCTGGAGAAGATCTTGGGAGCGTGGCCTTCACGTACTCCAGCCCAGAAAGCCACACGAGCCCTTCTACAATTCTTGAAGGCAACGTTGCTGTGCGACCACTCGTTAAACCTGAACTGTGTGTGGTGTGTGTGTGTTATGTGCAATGTGTATCTCCTCTTTCTCTCTCTTTTTCTCCCTGATTCCCCTCTCCCCCGTGTAGGGTAGCAAACTGGACTTAGTCTAGTTAACCTCCCTAGCTTTGTAATATTGTCCTCCTTCTTCTTTCTTCCAATTAGTTTTCGTTAACTGTTGATGTTTTGCTTGTGAATACCTAAATTATTGCAGCCAAAGGACTCGCTTCTCCAAAAAGATGTACATTGGTCACTTTTTTGCAGCCTCAGTTTATAACTGAGCCCATTCAAGCGTAACTCTTCATTATAAACAGTTGCGAAGCACAACCTTCAGTGCTTCTTGGGGAACTTAGTTCACAGCTGGCTATAAATATCACCTATACCCTGGGCTAGGTAGGAGTTTGATAATCTTAGCGGACTTCGCAATCGCGGCCGGTGGAGGGGTTTCTGCGAAAGCGCGCGCTGGGCGAAGCCGCTCGTAATTGACGCATTAATTAAAGTCGACAAGGCTACGCGCACTTGTCCGTGTTTGCTGCGCCTGCCGATAATGAATGCCACACCTCTCACGGGTTCCCGTTTCTTGTTGGTTCAGGAATCTCTTCTAATTAGACTAAGGCGTTATAGGGAACATCTGGCCTGCCATCAAGTACCTACAAAAAGTTCATCGTGTGGCGCATGAAAGGCAAGAGAGCTCACTGAACTCAGATAAAAAAAGAAGAAACACAACTGCCCTCTATGTAACTGCGTTAACGAAGCAGCTCCTATAACTTTTTTTTGTGAAGCTGTATGGCAAATCTGGTATCTGAGGCACACACTTAATTCTTTTTTCTAATAATTCGCGCATAATATTATACAATACAATTCTCTTTCCCTGATTAAATTATACTTAATAAGAGATCAAGTACTCCGAGTTCATTAGAACTCTTATATAACACTATAGTGCATGTTGCCAGGAGATGAAGTTGCCTTTGGTCTTGTTAGGTACTTGCTGCCGAAGGCCTATAATGACTTGAGCCTATCAATTTTATAGATAAAATAAATAGAAAGCAGCCTGGCGCACCAATATCTAACGTACAATTTACGATTATTTATTGCTGTTAAGGCGTGTATGTCTGTGATGCTAGAAGAAAATGAAACATCACCACTCGGCTTTCATCGGCGTCGCTTCACCTCGTGTATGTGTTATGTCGTTCATTTCGTTCTAAACCTTGTTTGATCACGAAAGTTTAGTTATTTAGTTTAGTGATGTCGCTACAGGTTATTCATGTCTGTACAAAATGCGCGATTATCGAAGAAAAATTCGGCAGATTCCACGTACCTGGGAATCAACATCATGCGAAGCACGCGGAGGGAAGGTGACCGTGTTGCGTTTTCTTTTAAGCGTCACGCCATGAAATGACGCTAAATATATGTACAAGTGTTGCACGCAGAGACATATGTTCCAGAGTGACCGATGTTTATATAACAAGTTTTGCACTTGCACAACGATGTCAACCGGAAATGTGTTTTAGCAACACCAGAAGCTGATATTAAGCGCTGATGCTCACGAAGATGCTGGCCCTTGACCGTGCTACTTAAATCGATTTCAGCACATGGCACCTCACCACAATTGACGTTAACCCGACGTGACGGCTGTATGAAAGGGGTACATATGTAATGTTTATAAAATTGGGTAGGCAGCCCTGAAGCTACTATTGACGTTTCACGGAGATTAGCGTAGTTTGAAAAGCAGTTCCGAGACCTGGCGTAGCTCTGAGGTAAAATGCTTGACTGCCACGCAGAATGCTTGGGTTCGATTCCTGCTGGGGCCATGAAATTTATTATTTGGATTCGTCGGGTGGCCAACGCTGCCTATGTCAGGTTTCTCTTAACACTGCCGTTTATTCTATGCCTTCATTGGGTCGACGCAACAGATCTCGGGTATTGCTTAACCCTCACGCGTTAAAATTACCCATGTGTGTTCTCGTCATTCCTGGGTAGATACTAAGTGTCAATCACCTGTGGCATATGCCCGCTTACCAGGGGCACATACTAGCCCGTGTGTATGTGCCATTGTCTGACGGGAAGTGTTTGATGACGTACGCGACCGGATTGTGACATTATTCATGTCTTCACCAGCGCGTCGTATTCGTCAAACCATCTTACCCTCCCATGCTAATTTTGGTTCACGCCAAGTTAAGGGGGTGACGACGAAAGCACCCGAACCTAAGCGGCTAAATAGATAGATAGATAGATAGATAGATAGATAGATAGATAGATAGATACGCTCAAAGTCACCGAAGTTCGCTAAGAAATGCTTCGCATTTGAAAGGGATAGGCAATAATTGTATCGCCGAAAGTAGTTATTATGCAATACTTCTAACACAACTACTTTAAGGCAAATGTGTAGTCTGCAACGCTGGAGATGATCTGCCCAATAGTCTGTTTTGCACGCTACGAATAGCAATGAGCCCGAAGACTAAAATAGCTACTGTGGAATTGTGCAATCGGTTTACCTGTTTGCATGCCTGCACCACCAAGCTCGAAACACGCTACAATAATCAAATGCGTAGAATAATCTAAATTTAAGCAACTTCAAACGACGCAGTCAGCGATGGCTTCCCCTCCAACCGGTTGCTGAAATGGCTGCACTTTCTTTCGGAAGTAGCGTGAAGAATAAAAAAAAATGTCATGGCAAGAGCGCACTGCGAACGAAGATTGCATTTTATACGCCGCATTTTATGTTTCAAGGGTATTATACAGGCTGCGTGCTTTCTTATGGGTAGTCAGGTACGTTCGACTTGTTCATACCAGGCCTTTTTTTCATTTTGATATTTTTCCATGCACATATGCATAACTAGACTTTAATAGAGATTGAGGTATAATAGAAGAGCCCTGCGTACTGTGTCATGTCGGTGGCGTTAACGAACGCCAGATTGTCGAATTTCGAGAATACCAACGCTGTGGCGTAGCTCATAACCATATTGTGGTTTTGAAAGACACAGTTGAGGACGACGACGACGTGAATATTTTATAGAACGCTTGTACCCTTGTCTCAAGTTTTCTATTTGTTTTCCCGCAAATTCTGGGAGCTGCTGCTCCCTCCTTGCGAGAAGGGATGAAGAAGCTTCTCAGGATTTTCGAGGTGGACAACCGCTACGTCTTGCAGCGGCTAGGAAACGTGGGACCACCTCAAGTGGCACAGACAGCGAGGCAACGGAGCTCTATTCCGACGGTTTCGAGTCATCGGATGACGACTACACAGTCGTCATGAGCCGCAATGCAAAAAGAAGACTGCTACGAACATCGTCGACGACGAGTATATCCACCGTGCAGGCTACCGCACAGCGTTGGCCACACACTATGGCTGTGGACCCTTCAGCCAACCTACGGCGACTTAACAGGCAAGTCCTCTCTGCATACCTCGAAGGACTCGCTCAAAATGAAATCAAAGACGTCAGGATCAACTCACGGAAGAATATTCTGGCAGTTGATGTTCTACACCGTAGTGCGCTGCAAAGCCTGCAGAACATCTCGGAAATCGACAGAGTCACAGTTAAATCAGTGATCCCCACTGACTGTAAGGGCAGTGTTGGCGTCAATTATGACGTGGACATTTCCATTCCCGCTGACGATTTCCCAATCTTGATAAAGCCAACTACAGACGACACCCTCATCAAGCACATCACAAGGCTTGGTCAGTCACGATGCCTGAAGATTGTTTTTGAGGGAGACAGTCTTCCCCCACACGTCAAAGTTGGCCACGTTCCCCATCAGGTCCGTCCATACATACCGAAGCCCCTACAATGCTTCAGATGCTTCAAGATGGGACATGTCAAAGTAGTATGCACTAGCAATGTCGTGTGCCCGCGGTGTGCCGAACCTCATTCAGAAGACACCTGCCACACAACTGCGTTTCAAATGCTCCAATTGCCACGGCTCTCATAAAGCGTCGTCTAAAGATTGCCCACAAGTGAGAAATGAACGCGCGGTGCTGAAACGCATGGTGCGCGACAATTCAACGCACAGGGAAGCCGCTGCTACTGTCAGGCGACGTCGCCGTCACCACAGAAGATCATCACGAAACGTGGCATCTGCCGATAGAGACCCGCCATCTCAAGCAAGAAGAACTGGCCCCCACGCCAAGCTCTGCGAAGACGGATACACCGAAAACAGAATCAGGGTCAAGACTCCCACCTCGTGAAGAGTGGCCATCACTTCCACGAACACAGCCTGTTTCAGAGGTGCATCGATCCCCGCCAACCTGGATGCCATAACGAACCACTGATGAAAAGACAACTGAGGATCGCCAGGTCATCAACAAGTTGCAGACCTTTATGAGCGCAATGCGCATGCACCTAAGCAACATGAACACCCCATCAGCGCAGAGCGCTCTCCAAGTGCTGGACACTTTGAGTCCGGTGCTTGCAGCTCTAAGGTAAAACGATGGCCCGAAACATGTTATCCTTTCGCGAGGAGGTCAAGAACGCATCTGTCCTTCAGTGGAATGCCAGAGGACTTAGGGCGCGTATGTTCGAGTTCCGAAAATATGTATTCACGAACCAGTTCTCCATAATTGTGATTTGTGAACCGAACCTGTCAGCCCAGATGAGACTGTCTGGATATAGGTGCTTTATGTCTTCTACCCACGGAGAGCGCAGCAAGGTCGTTGCGTTCATACGGCACGACTTAACTTATGTTCATCACCCTGTACCACTTGACAAAGAAAAGCAGTACGTTTGCCTAACAGTAAAAAACAAGAAGACCACATTCACCATCATCGGAGCCTACTTAGATCCATCAAGTCGTCTATACCGAGAGCGCTTGCACGGAATATTGAATTCAACTATCCAGCCATGAGGGATAACTGGTGACTTCAATGCCCACCACTACTTATGGGGAAGCTCCAGGGTCAACACTAGAGGTAGACAGTTAGTGTCTTTTGCTTCTGAATGTGAACTTATCCTCGTGAATGACGGCAGCCCCCCACTTTCGTCTCACGCTCGTTCACACGCAGAGTGCACTGGTTTTCGGATTTGGAAACAAGGGGTAGTGACCACATCCCAACATACCTGAAGATTGACGGCTTTTTAAGTCTCAAGTTCTCTAGAGCCGTCCAGTGCACCGATTGGCAAAAATACAAGTTAATTATGGAAGACTATGTTGGCGCCTCACATTTCAACCTAGAGGACGCAATAAAGAGTGCCCTACAGTCAACGACGCGTTCTCTTCCGGTGAGCTCATCTCGCACTGATACGGACATTGAACTCGAGAAACTCCGAGCGATTCGTCGTCGTGCAGAACGACGTTATAGACGCACGAGGTCACTTGATGATTTGAGAGTGGCCAGACGCACACAAAATAAAATACAGCGTCACATGGACAAGTTGGACAAGCAACGATGGGTATCTTTTTGCGAGTTTTTGGATCCTAGAAAGCCTCTGTCACTAATTTGGAGAACTGCCCGGTGTCTTCGTACAACCATTACTCAGCGCTACCCACTAAAATCTCTGGCACTTTACTTACGCTGCGAAGAGATTGATGTCGCAGAATCCTTCTGTCGCAGGATTGCCTGCGGCTCAAATTCAACTGGGACAAAGACGCCCGACTTTTCTGTATCCTCACGTGATCCCCGAATGGAGATTTCATTTTCAATGGACGAACTAAAGGCTGCGCTTGCTTTGTGTAGACGTTCTTCAGCGCCAGGACCTGACGGCATCACTTACCGCGCTCTATGTCACCTAGGAGATCAAGCTCGACAGGCACTCTTGCAGCTGTACAACGACTCCTGGAAACTGGCAATGTTCCTCAGGAATGGAAGTCAAGTCGCCTGATTCCACTTCTCAAAGCCGGCAAGTCACCCTTGGACATTTCCTCTTACCGCCCGATTGCCCTCGCGATCTGTGTGGGAAAAGTTATGTAAAGGATGATTTTGAAACGTCTGGAATGGTACTTAGAGTATTACGAAATATATCCAGATGCCATGTCCGGGTTCAGACGAGGCCGCTCGTCAATTGACAACGTAGTTGACTTGGTGACATATGTAGAACACCAGAAGGCCTGCAAACGGTTATCTGTTGCTCTGTTTCTTGACGTTAAAGGGGCCTACGACAATGCCACCCACGAAGCTATTCTCAGTGCACTAGAAGGAGTGGGACTCGGTGGCAGGATATATACGTGGGTTCAGAGCTACCTACAGAATAGATCATTTCACGTGCAGACAGAGAATGGCCCGACACCCGAGTATTACTGCAGCCGAGGAGTCCCGCAAGGCGGAGTGCTAAGCCCGGCGCTGTTCAACCTAACACTCATTGAACTAGTTGGCAAGCAACCAAGCAGTGTATGACTTTCCATTTATGCTGATGACATCTGTGTGTGGACATCAGGTGTGACTCGACTTTAACTTCGCGCTCGACTTCAGAAGGCAGCATCAGTGACATCGTTCCACTTACGCAAACAAAGGCTTGAAATCGCAAGTGAGAAGTGTGCAGTCGTGGCCTTCACCAGAAAACCAATGTCCGCTTACGGCATATCAATTAACGGGCAGGTGGTGTCATGCAGCCGGATTCACAGGTTCTTGGGAGTAGTAATCGACCGAAACCTGTCTTGGACACCCCACGTTAACTACGTGAAAAAGCGGCTGACTGCCATTTGTCACGTATTCAGGTTTCTTGCTGGGAAAAGTTGGGGAATGTCTGTCGAGTCTATGTTACAGCTGTACAAGGTATTATTTACTGGATTCCTGCGGTGTAGCCTACCTGTTATATCTAACACGTGCAAAACGAACCTGTGCACAATCCAAAATATTCAAGCCCAAGCGCTTAGGATATGCCTTGGTTTACCCCGCTGCGCATCGACAGCTGAAACAATTGCTATTGCACAGGACTACTCGATCATGACGCACATCACCATTGAAACGATGCGTACGTACCTCAGGCAACATGCTAGGAATCCTTCCCAGCACTTGTAAACCCTCGCTTCTGAGAGGCCCCGCACGAAATTTAGTGCAATAGTCTGTGCTCATTGTGCGTCGTTTACGTCAGGTTTTACGCCTGCTGAGAAACTGGTGCATCCTCAATGGTGCCTGACACTTCCGCAAGTACGTATTTCAATTCCAGGAATACAGAAAAAATCAAATTTGCCTTCATCAGCCCTAAAACAATTGAGCTTGAGCCATCTGCACGAAATGTACAACAGCCACGTGCACATATACACCGATGGTTCAACCACAGCGTCTGGTTCTGGTGGTGCGGTGCTGATTCCAGCTAGAGGAATCACTCTGCGAATCAAACTGTCACATGTCACTACGTCTACAGCGGCAGAACTTGCGGCTTTGCGTGGCGCCATAGAGTACATCAAATTCCAAAGACCGAGTAAATGGGCTGTATTTTCCGACACAAAACCAGCCCTACAGAGCATGCAGTCAGTCCTTCGATGAGGTTGCCATGAACAATTAACTTACGAAGTTGTCAATCTCGTTCACCACGTCACAGAAACAGGCCACGAGGTCAAGTTTCAGTGGCTTCCTGGTCATTGTGGGATCAGTGGCAATGATTCTGCAGACAACGCGGCTCGCATATCGCACCAAGAAGAACACACCCTTCCGATTCCTTTGTTAAAGACTGACGCTGCAAAGCAACTTCGTCACCTGGCACGTAGTCTGAGTCTGAAGGAGTGGAACACCCCAAGCATAAGACATACGAGACTATACCAAATAAACCCTCGACTGGAACTTCGTCCTCCATCCGGACTTCGTCGACATGAAGCTTCGCTTCTTTGTCGCCTTTGGTTGGGGGTTGCCTTCACAAAAGCATATAGAACCCTCATCGGATTGACCGACAATGCGGAATGCGACGTCTGCTGCACCAAAGAAGACATCGACCATCTGATATGCCATTGCCCTCGATTGGCCTCTGAAAGACAGAAGCTTTCGGACGCATTGCGACAATTGGACGATCGGCCACTCTCTGTGCAGATGATACTGGAACACCGTCATCGCCTTTAGTCGGCTCAAAAAGCAGTCAAAGCTGTCTTGTGCTTTTTGAGGACTACAGGCCTATGTGACCTCTTTTAACTTTTGTGTAGTGCCACCGCTGCATACGCGCCAACCGATTGACTGACAATCCTCCTTTTTTGTTTTTCTTTTTTCTCTCTCTCTTTTTCTTCTCTTTCCCCTCTCTCTCTCATCTTTATGCCCCCTTCTTATTCCCCCAGCGTAGGGTAGCAAACCGGGCATGTGCCTGGTTAACCTCCCTGCCTTCCCTCTTGTTGTTTACGTCCCCCCCCTGGAAGGTAAAACTCTAGATATTACTATTGTTATATTTTCATAGAGTATTTTAGTTTGGCTGTATGCGCTCCACTCAGCGGCTATAATCGGCAGCGGCCTAGCTGCCGATTATAGCGAAGGGTGCCGATGCGCGCTCCGTTCTCCATTCGCATAATTCGAGGTAGGTGCCTTCAGGGCTCAACGTGGTTCCCGCATGCATGGCGGCTTCACGCTTGTTTGCGCAATAGAGGCCGGGAAGTCGGTCTCCTATAAACGGATATTTGTGCTTACTTCGAGTGCTCGAATTAGGAAAAGTGACGCCAAGTAAAAGAGACAGCACAGCTGTCAAAAAATATCACAGCATATCCACGGAGTGAATGATGATGAAAGGGGCGAAGCGTCCGTCATCCCGTCCATGCTTCCGTCAGTCCGTTCGTTCTTGCTTCCGTTCGTCCGCGCGACCATCCGAGCGTGAATCCATGCGACTGTCCGTCTGTCCGTCTGTCCATGCGTCCGTCCGTGAGTCCATTCACCCGTCTGTCCCTTCGTTCGTGCGTTCATCCGTCAGTAGATCCGCGCGTCCATCCATCCGTCCATCCGTCTGCAAGTCTGTCCATGCGTCCATCTAGTGAACACTCCAAGTACCGCCATCTCCCATCTCGCAACCCCCGTGCCACATACCCGCTCTAGGGTATACATAACATACATACATACATACATACATACATACATACATACATACATACATACATACATACATACATACATACATACATACGACATACATACAGACATACATACATACATACATACATACATACATACATACATACATACATACATACATACATACATACATACATACATACATACGGAGGAGGAGGAGGAGGAGGAGCAGCGACAGACCCACGCCATAAGAAGCTTCACCCCAAAAAACTCGTAGGGACGTTCACGCTCACACAGGCTGGACTGGCTCTGGAATCAAGTCTCGCCGACAATCACTTGGCTATCTTCAAGTCAATGCTTTAGCCCCGCCGCGGCGGTCTAGTGGCTAAGGTACTCGGCTGCTGACCCGCATGTCGCGGGTTCGAATCCCGGCTGCGGCGGCTGCATTTCCGATGGAGGCGGAAATGTTGTAGGCCCGTGTGCCCAGTTTTGGGTGCACGTCAAAGATCCCCAGGTGGTCTAAATTTCCGGAGCCCTCCACTACGGCGTCTCTCATAATCATATGGTGGTTTTAGGACGTTAAACCCCACAAATCAATCAATCAATCAATCAATCAAGTCAATGCTTTATGTTGTTTTTTTCAATGAAATATACTAGTAAAGCATTTCATGCATGACTGAATGCCACTTTTAGTAACTTAGCAGATTCCTGGGCTTTATTTATTCACAGAAAAAAACAGCATGCAATTTGTACGTTGTTGAAAGTGTTACAGAGACATGCTATTTATGATGCCCACATCGCTCAATGACATCTTGATAATGATGTGAGCATTAAGGGAGTTGGGAATATAATTAGGACTAGTCATTATTTTATAAATATTTTGTAGCGGCTGTATATGGTAACAACATGCACTGAATCTGCTTCGCGTAAGGACATTCCTCGTTTTTTAATATGGTACTGCGTCGTAGCTGGGGCACCCTGCATATCCTTATCAGAAAAAATTTGCCAAATCCCAGGTACCTTGGGTGTTAAGAACAAGGACCCGTGGTCATAAGACAGGACGACGATGTTTACTCACATAGGTCAAGTGACGTTTCTTGAAGATGTGGCGCACTGCCACGCTGGGGGATTGGCCAAGAACCGGATAGTTTTCATGAAAGCCTTCTGTTATAACAGGTTACGATTTAACTATTTACGAACAATAAAAAGAAAGATGAAACAGGACGGCTTTGTTGGGGGAGTAGCAAATAAACTGTAGTGTATAATGCAATGATGTGGCGCTCATGAATTGAAGATGAATTTGCAAAAGTAATAAAATCTACCGAAGATTGATTTCAACGCCTAAACCTCTTCGAACATTTGATGTATTCTTGCAATGCATCAGCAATCTTCTCGTCGCTGTGGCCAAGAGACAAAGCCCCAAAAGAAAGCACATTTAGAGCATTTAAGTCTATTCGGAGGAGGTGACAAACGTCATCAAAGGGTTTTTGCGTAAGGCAGAGAATCTATTACAGAAAATGAGGCAATGTTCAGTGACTCATTTACTCCGCAAAAAAGAACGATGAGGAAAGGCTGCCAGACCAGCTCTGTGTAAATATGAGTTTATCTGGGGAATTTCACGACGCAGTCTAGTGACTGCGACTTCCGTTCCACAAGTATGACATATTTTACTATTTCAATGATGCACAAAGTGCTTGAACTCTGATGTGGTCGTTAGTGAAGGTGCAGAAAAGTCCTCATAACAGAAGTTTGCCTTCTTAATTTAGCGCTTATTAAGAATTTTTATGCCGGGAATACCTCAATAACAGGCTCATTTAAATGACTTTGCCAGCGCATCCACCATTTAATTCATAAATAGGCGTTATGTCTTCGAACCCAGACCAATTTGATCAACTGGAGATGTGAAGGGGGGGGGGGCGGGTGCTAGCTTCGCATTTCCTACTTCGTTCTTCTCTTTCTCTATATCTGACGCGCTTCGCCCCCAGCATATGCCCCACTTCTTTACTTTCAACATTAAGAAGGAGGAGGAGCAGGAGGACTGAAAGAGAAAGGACAGAGAGGTTAGCCAGTTCTATTCAACATTAGGAATCGTCGTTATGTGAAGCCTGCGGAAAGGTGAATTGGTTTCAAGTTTTTATTGAGTCAGACTTCAAGCTAATTATAGCTTCAAATCCGTGCACACACATACGTTAAACATCCGCATATGTTTTATATTAGCAGTTGTTTACAGTTGCTTCATAATTCCAACAGCAGCATAGATATTAGCAACACCAGAAACGCTAAGTTGAAATGAAGTGCTGGTGCGCGTGAGGATGGTAGCCCTTAACAATGGTACACAAGTCAACTTCGGTGGATGGCGCCCAACAATATTTTACGTTAACCTGACACGACGGTTGTACTGCAGCAGTACATATGCGATATTGATCAAATTAGATAGGTAGTACTGCAACAGCAATCGACGTTACACGACCATAGGGCCTATTTGAAAAGTGTATCTCAGGCCTGGCGTGGCTCTGAGGTAGAATACTTTATTGCCACGCAGAATATTAGCAATCGAATCCTGCTGGGACACTAATATTTACTGTTTACATTCGTCCGTTCAACACTGCCTATGGCAGCTTTTTCTTAACGCTCAAGCGAGAAAGTTACCTATGTGTGTTCTTGCCGTTGCTAGGTAGATATAACATATCCATAATCAGTGGCACGTACCTCCTTGCACATACCCGTATACCAGTGGCACATACCCGCCTCCTGGTGGTATTTGCCGCTGCTTTTAGCAAAGATCAAAGAGTGTGACGACGTACGCTAAGAGACTGTGACGTTATTTTGACAGATTGTGACGAATGACCAGCGAGTCATATTCGACTAACCATCCTACTCACTCCTAATTCTCGTGTACCCCAAGTTAAGGGGGCAATCACGAGAGCACCCAGACGAAGGCGGCTAGATGGAGAGATGCCACACGAATGCATGAACACGCTTCCAAAAATCTATGCAAATGTTACTGAGTACTTCAAGTCAACCAAGAGACTTCCTGGATGTTATATATCGTGAGAGAAGAGCATCATTGCTCTAGGTGTCAAACTATTCGAATGACCTTCCATGGCGGCCTAGTGGTCATAGTGCGCGGCCGCTGACCCGCACGTTGTGGGATCGAAGCCAGGCTATGGCGGCCGCATTTTTGATCAATTCGAAAATGCTGTAGCCCCGTGTACTTAGATCTAGGTGCACCTTATAAAACCCCAGGTGGTCACAATTTCACGAAGCCCCTTGCTAAGATGTCTCTAAAATTCATGTCTTGGTTTTAGAGTTTCAAACCCCATAAATTCTTAATAAACATTCGACTTGCGTAGCAAGTGAACATTTTGATGTTCAACTTTTCAGAAAGAGCAGAACACTGGCACAATTATTCGTCGCCAGCCGCACCATCTTCAACAAAGTTCGCCTAGGTGGAATTGCGTGTATTGCCCTACCGACACGTAGTGGTCAGGTCACCACTTTAAAAATGCAATAATTATAACATAGAGGGAATTCGACATCTGCATTTGAAGTGTACTTTTAAGGATCGTGTTAAATGAGAATTATTACACACACCGAGGTCTTTTCCCTCAAGACATGGTCGAGTTGCTCAGCGTGATGCCAAGCTAGGGTTGCGATTGACAGGTCTACGCGAACGAGGCCCACTGAGGTTATCACTTTCTACTATTGAATTCCGATAGCTGCGAAAATTATCCGAAATGAAGACCGGGGTAATAGAAATCTCAACCACCTCTTCACAACAAGACAGGTAGAATGGAACAGAAAAGGAAATCAGCATAGACCCTCAAGTTTTCTTGGGTCACCAGCGAGACGATGACGACGTAATAGGGGCTTCGACACAGTACCCATCGCGTAAATTAAACTTTGGCACCTGTGGCATCCCTTGTGTTTGACAAAATGCCGCCTGTGTTTACCCAACTCTTTAACTATGCTGCTTCACTGAACTCGATACCCAATGACACTTGGGACCCAGTGTCCTGGATATCCAATCTTTAAAACTCACGAATTGCCAAAAAAAACGGCAAAGTTTGGCAGTGCGCAGTATTTAGGCTCTTGAGACTATTTTCGGTCGTATTGCAATCATACTGACAGTGACCGTACCTGGATGCGGCAATCTGTGCCAAAACTTCCATCGTCCTTAAAAGCTGTAATGTGGTGAACGTAGTACTAACATTAGGTTTAAGATAACCAGCTACGCGACCCGTAAAAAAAGTCAACTAAATTCTGTCAACTTACATCGAGTGAAGATGCCAGTTTATCTTATTATCAGGTCGCGATTTTTATAAACATAGACAGGAAGCGAAATAAAAAAACTACCTAAAGAGAGAATATGCATATCAAACTGTTTCTGAAGGCGCAGATTTTTGTTCAGAGCAAAAACGACGAGGCCTCTATTTCTTTATATTTTATTATTTTACAATGTTTTGTAGTTTCACGCACTGTCATAATGAAAGTTTTTTACCCACCCTAATTATATACACCTATTCACACATCACTTCAACGCAACAATTTCGATTGTCCTCGTCAATTCAATTTCATTCTAATGTTCCTCATATATTTTGATAACTTACCTTTAAAAACAATCAATTCTACTTTATCAAGGTAAATATTCTATGTGGGAGCTACCCAATGCCACTTACGAGAAGCCAACCCATGAAATCAAAGCAAAAGTGGACCCATTTGTAGGCCTCTTGAATGATGGCAGCTTCTTGCAGCATATTTTATTACATACAGTGTGCTTGAAGTAGCTTTAGATGCCCTACAATTTTGATGTTAGGTATGCCTCAGACGTCCCTTGAGATTTCTCTAGAGCCACATTGACTATATTTACCGCGAATTCCTGTGGAACCGCGTCACTACACTGTTATTGGCCAAATCAATCAGGACAGAAACATCGTGTTTCTTGGCGCGATAGGACGCCCACTTCAGCAACGTTTCTATAGGTGCCTGCAACAGCTGTTGAGAAGCCGTTGCTAGAAGGCATTCGTTCCCGCCGTCCACTCTCTGAAGTAAATGGCGGAAATGTATCATCGACTGTGAACACGATGACACATTTGTTTTGGTTGTAGTTTATCTCACCATACTGCTCAACTTTGAAGCTTTCGGTCATACAAAAAAGTGTGCTACGAGAACTTGTCTTTACGACAGCACTTTATTTGTTTATTAAAAGCTACATGAAGATTGCTTGTCATCTTCCCGTTTTCGTTAGAGTGCATTATTTCTTTGTCATTTGTCTGTTTTAGTTCGAAGTTATTTGCCGTAAGAGGAGTGAAGTTCTCTGCTGTCATTTTTTACTTCGAAGAGAAAAAAATTAATTGTCATGTTAAATTCAGCGGCAAGTTCAAGTGTAGTGTAACGACATTATTTATGCTCTGGGCCCTGAAGTTTGTGCTTGTCATTACGTCACTCATTGATTATGTGCCCTAAGATATCTTGTCTGTGGTCTCTTCACGGAGAAAAAAAATCTTCACCTATGAATTAGTCCTATTTGGTTTTGTTAAAACTTTGCGTGTTGAAATTCTTTTAGTAAAACTTCGTCTTGTGCATCATACATATTGCAGTAAGCGATCGCGTATTGATTGAAGAATCATGGTTATAAATGTTATGAAAAATAGGCGGCTGTACTGAAAAGCTTCATTTCCGAAACAGCGGATAGTGCTGCTATAAGACTTCTTGCTCGGACACCGTTTCAAAGTTACCCTGTTCTGCAGGGTCTACGAATGAGCAGTTAATCGCCGCTCGTTTTTTTTTTTTTACGTGTAAGTGTATCGATGTTTTGCCAGTATCACTAGTCATGCAGTCGATAGAATCAGCAATTTACTGGAAAGGGGCCAAAGGTAACTTCTTAATTAAAAGATTCGTTCAAATACGAGCAGTGCTAGACGCTCAGAAGTGTAAAGGAAATGTTCTGAATGGAAATAAGATATTATATGAATTGGCTACATGAATTATGTGCTGGAGATGCATCTTCAGTGTATATTTTTTTCAGCTATGCTTCCATTTATGATACTTGATATGGTAGTTTCGCCGCAATATCTCTTGCTGCTGTGCTTTTGCTTCCCAAACCTATTAACATAGACAGATGCATTCTCAGAGTGTATAAAGAATAGCAATGACTACATCTGTAAAACTAAAACAGAAAACAAAATATCAATTGCACCGTCACTTGTTTTAGTAAACTCCTGCTTCCTTGGGTAATCAATGTTGCTTATACTTTGGTATAACAAGATTACAAGTAAGACAACTGCCCTGTCTGAAAGCTTTGTTTACTTTACCTTGTATAACACTATATATAAGAGGGCGGCTTGTATTTTGGCCAGGTCGATACTTCATCTATTAAAAATAATGTCGACAACATTTCGTTTTTTTGAGAAACATGGTCACAGATTCCGAGAACTCTTGATTTATGTGCTCTCAAGTGGACAGAGACTGTTAGTAAACTCGGAAAGTAACTTTGTTTTCCGAAGCCGACTCAAGCGCACTCTTCTTTCGACGCACATCCGATGTCTAAACTTCGGTGGCCTCCTGATTTAATGCAGCCCAACTCCAGTTGTAATGCACTGGTACTCTTGTTTTTTATTTGTTTAAAGACTCTTGCGGTGGGAAGATTTGATAAATTAAAAGAGCGAATTTCGAGTGCTCTTTGCAGGGGCGGTAGTTCTTGACACTCTGTTATGTCTAAGCTACCAGGACTTTTAAGTTGATAGCCGAGATTTTGTTCGGCACGCTGAAGTAGGTGTATGATTGGGCGACAACTCATACTAGAAATACATGTAATTTCCCGGCAATTCAAGACTACATGAAAACTACACCACACGTTTTGTTAGTGTGCACGCCCCGCCGCGGTGGTCTAGTGGCTAAGGTATTCGGCTGCCGACTCACAGGTCACGGGATCGAATCCCGGCTGCGGCAGCTGCATTTTCGATGGAGGCGGAAATGTTGTAGGCCCGTGTGCTGAGATTTGGGTACACGTTAAATAACCCCAGGTGGTCGAAATTTCCGGAGCCTTTCACTAAGGCGTCTCTCATAATTATATTGTGGCTTTGGGACGTTAAACCCTACAAATCCATCAATCAATATTAGTGCGCACTAGAGAACAGTTCGGTAGAATACATTATGGACTTCCTAGAAAAGCAGTGAAAATATTCAACTGTAACTTCATATTTGGTGCCAGATTTGGGTGCACGTTAAAGAACCCCAGGTGGTCTAAATTTCCGGAGCCCTCCACTACGGCGTCTCTCATAATCATATAGTGGTTTTGGGACGTTGAACTCCACATATCAATCATTCAATCATATTTGGCGCGGTCTTTGAACTTTTGACGCTGCCTAGGCTTGGTCTGAGCAGTTTTGATGCAGTTGCAACAAAGTTCTTTGACGTTCGCATCAAATCTGCATTCCGCCATCGTATTCTGAAGTCCATCACGCGATAGCAGCCAATTTTTCCCCTTTCCTTTAAATGGACATACTATTACAATCTTCTCTCACCATATCGACCGTAAGAAGTTACTAAAGTTTTCGGGAAGCAGTAAGGCAAGACAAGACTACAAACGCTTTCGTACACGGAGAAACTTATAGACGTGGACGGATAGCTCTCGACCTTTCTATAGCCGCCCTGACTCCCACGATAGCTCTGAACACTATCACAAACCTGCCCAGTGGCGACGCGCGAGGCTGCTCACTGTGATCGTTTCCTTCACTCAAGCGTGAACGTACCAGGAACGAACACGGGCTGCGACAGCTCCGGAAAAATGGTGGCGCTCACCAATGATAATGGGTTTGCAACCTCTGCTTTACAAACTACGTAGTTTTTTTGTGAACTTTCATGTTGCCGTATTTTTTAGCAGCCTTTAAATTTTACCTCTAGCGTACCTCTTTCATTAAAGTATAGCCTCATGTTAAAGTGTTTGTTGATAATGTCTTAACTTTCCTGAATTTTGGCACAAATTTTTATTGATGGGTTCGAGTGCTACTATAGATGCTCACGAAATGTGGGAAAGACTCCAAGGCTTCCTCATTCTGGAACACGTTATCACAAAATGTTGCAACTGGTTTTCCCCAATTTTGTGTCGAGGTGTACTTGAGTTTTAAAGACGATAGTCTTTCTTGAGGACCTTCCACGCAAACGCTTTGGTCTGTCTGCCTGTGCATTTGTCTATTTGTCCACCCTTACCGCGAACCGGGTACTCTTAATCCGCACCGCCGATACCCTGAACGGCCGACACCATCCGCAGCGCCTACGAATGTTGCTCAAAGTTCAGTGTTCATACGTGTGCGATTGTCATTAAAAAGCAATTATTGCGAATATCTGAGGCACCATAACAACACGTATATATTCTGCATGTGCGTCTTTTACTAGAAAAGGCATACATAAGTAATACTAAGGACCACAGCGTTTATCACGCTGCGCTGACCATGCAACGCTTGCACGAAGAAGCGTGTGTTTCCAACGCTTTGCTAAGACGACACGGTGGTGCCACCTACCCGTCGCCTTGCGTTCTACACCTAATCACCTCTGAGACGGGCGCGCACGCCCGTCTCCGAGCCACGCGCTTTGTTTTCTAAAAAAATGCCAGATGGTGCTTATGTCTCACGTGTGACGTGACGGGATGAGGTCGTTCGCCTCCGCTGCACGCTCAAGGCACTTACGGAGCGCCTCCGCAATACCATTCACCGATTTTCTTGCGCAGAACATGAAATAAATGTTTTGTTCACTCTCTCCACAAGCAAAATTATTGTCTTTAGACGACATTTGCAGATTACATGCAGATACGGGGGCAATTGTTTTTATTGTGCAGTTCTATATAAAGCACACGCCATCTTGGTGGTCTGAAAGATATTGTTTTTATGTTGCAGAAAACATACAGAAGACGTCTTACAGCATTCCGTTCCAAGTAGTTTGCTTCTGCTTAGTGGATGAGAGGTAAATGAAGATTACTTACCTAGACCAACAGCACGAGTTAAAAGTGTTCAACAAATAAATACGAAGAAAAGGGTTGAGCTAGCATCCACCTAATGTTTTCACCCGCAACGGTGCTCAGGTGGCCAAGACACTCGACTGCTGACCTGCCGGTCGCGGGATTGAATCGGGACCGCGGCGGCCGTATTTTTGAAGCTGGAGAAAGTGCTTGAGGCCTGTGTGCTTTGATCGAAGCGCACGTCATAGAAGCCCAGGCCGTCAATTTTTCACAGCCCTCCAGTACGGCGTCTCTCATAATCATATGGAGGTTTTGGGACGTTAAACTCCAACAATTCAGTAAATTCAACCACTTAATTTTTTTCGAAAAAAAACATGACACATAAGGTAGAATGTACATTGTTTATCTTGTTCATGCACACGTTAAACTGTATGTGTGTGGGTGCGTGTTTTGGTGTGTGTTTATGCGCGCGCGCGCAGTTGTTACTGTATTGATGTTCGGAATGCAACGCATAATTTTGTGACATTGTCTTCACGACCACTATTTTTACATATATCGCTTCGAGTATAATTGTACTTACACAGTGGGAGAAGACACCACTTCCATTTATTATTGCTATATTCAACATGACTTGCGCAGTACACCCTGTGAGTCGAGGTTTGTTTTGGCCTGTTTTCGAAGTCATACATCTTCTGTTCACAACTAATGCAGTGTTGTTATTGAAAAAGCAAAAAAAGATAAAAAGATAGGAAACTACGTATTCTTACTTGCCTTGAAGGACAAACTATTACATTTTATTCTACCACTTTATTTTGACCTTATTTGCTCAGGTCATTCAACACATTTATAGAAGTTGCAAAACCAGCGAGCTGGTTTAATTGCCTTTCGGCCCCCTTTTGTTCTTCTGCGTTTGTGTCACTCCTCCTAAAATTCGGCGTATCACAAAGAGGACCCGATCGACTGAGTTACGGTGGCTGCTCACAGAGCCCACACAAGTCCTTGGATGTCGCAAGCTGCATTTTGCTTTCAAGCGCTAGCCTCAATCTGAGCCTCATTGCTGCGATAAAAGTCATTGCGGTTACGCGAGACGTCGATGTCGTGGCTTGAGCAACAGAGCTGACGTCGATCATTGCTTTTCTTTACTCCATCATGCTATCGTCGATCAGTGAAAGTGGCATGACCTCATCGCCTGCCTAGTTTTATTATCTTTATGGACAGTGAAATAAACGTTGCTAGAAAGAAGCAACACAAAAGTCATGCCAAAGCCCTTGTGTTTGGTTCACTATTTTACTGGGGAACTATCGTTTGAGGCCAGTGACTTTCCAAGATAAGGCTTTCTTGTCTTCCAAGAATAAAGCGTTTCGTAAAAATCCGACCGCGAAATGACGCACTATTTAGAAGGTATCCTTGGCAGTTCAGTAATCAATAACTGAATAACCGTACAATATTCCTTTCTTAACAAGAGTGGGCTCGTAAATCTTGTTCCCTCTGAGATTGTTATTTGCAACATTGTCTTGTAATGTATTCTTAAAGCTGCAGGTTTTATCAAATACAAATTCAGGAAAATGGTTAGCTTGACACATTATCAATTAGTATATAGCAATGAGCTAGATGCATGATAAACGAGACAGCGTCCGCTATTCATTTATTACAATTTTTATAGCTTATATGGGAAATGCTGGAAACACACGCATAAGCAAACGAGCGATGAAAAAATCGTAGCATATCTATGGAGTTAATTATGATGAGTGAGTAGAAGCATCCGTCAGGCCGTCCGTGCTTTCGTCCGACCGTTCGTACATACATACATACATACATACATACATACATACATACATACATACATACATACATACATACATACATACAGGTTTCGAAGTGTGCAAGCCGCTGTATTGTCGTTGGCGGTTGCCCACGTGACCAAACCCTGATATGCGTCGGCAGCTAACGCACTTCTATCAAGAGGGTGTGCCTCAAGCATTATATCGCTATATTTATTTATTAACAAGAACACGTTTTGCCACTAATGCGAAATCACAAAAAATGCGACTTCAATCCAGTTTCCGAGGCGATGTAACAACTCACCAGCAATCATGAGAATTCTGAATCGAAGAAAACTGTTGTCTGTATACTCACAGTCCTCTTCTAAATTAGGCAGTGCATCACGCGCCTGCTTCTTTCGCTACTTTGGAACAGGCGGCAGAGAAGGGGTGGGTGCCGTTTACACGGCAATTTCCTCAATCTCTTTCGCCTCTCCTATTGGTGTTCCTGATATTCATGTTTCTACAAACAGCTCCCTAGTACGCATGGAAAAGAACTTGGAACAATTCTCATGCCCTCTCAATTGTTTTATTTGGAAAATATTCGCCTGCATGCCTCGTCCTAATACTTTCGGCCCTGGCGTCCTATGAAAAGGACATGCATAATTTGGTGCCGAATATCACACAATGAAGTCATAAATCGAAAATTGTGTCCGAGCTATCCTCAATACACCTGTGCAAGCATAGGTAGTATTTTTTATCGTCGTCTTTTTTGGAACATTGCAAAGTAGAAAACAAAATTACGCGTTGCGATAACGATGACACTCGCCATAACCAAATAACGAATGACGCTTACTTTTTAACAATTAGATCAGTAGTTATTAAATTTCTTCATATTGTTTTTAAGATGCCGAACTTGCTATTTATAAAGCACTTTTTTTCCTAACACTAACGTATCGCCAGCACCAGTGGACAATCTTCACGTCCTAAATATAACACACCAGGGCTCAGTGGACGTCACAACTCTGAATACATTCAGTGTAATTTAGTTGTGCAGCTCTTGTAGGAGCTCATGATTTCTTGTTATTCTAGTAGAGGAACCTGCCCACATAACTTAGATAATATGCAAGGAGTGTCTAATAGTGAGATAGTACGTAATAAATTTTAATTTGTGTTATAAGATACAATAAAGGTTCGTGAAGGAGCTAGAAGAAAACTAAGATGAAGTGTAGTACATTCAACTTGCCATTGCAAACATGGGCGGAAATCATTCTGGCGTTGCAAAGCAGGAAATGATGATTTTTTATGATGTTGGGTCTTCCAAAGGGGCTCAATATGTAGACGGTGGTCGTTCAAGAGTGCAATGAGAGGTTTCGTATCACAAGCGCAAAGACATGCTATTGGACATTTTAGGTGCTGTAACTAATACATTGTTCCTATATGTTAGTTTCACAACAATAACCTGCACTAACAGTGGTAAATAAATATATATATTTATTTAAGTTCACCATATTTCACTTTACAACCACTAAGCCCTGGTGTTCCATGTTTAGGACATCAGTCTTTTTTTTTCATACTGATGGGATACTCATAAAGAAATATTTTCGTGTTCTTCAAGTTGCAGTACCTTCAAATAAACAAAAAATATCTGCCATCGAAAAAAAATTTAGCGCTGAAAGGGTCGAGTCTCGTGTTGAAAAAAACAAATATTTTATGCGACACTTCGTTCAAAATTTAAAAGCACAAATGTTGGCGACGTTAGTGTTAAATGATTAGACGAGCCTTCCTTCAACGAAGTTTACGTGACAAACAACGTGCTAAAGATTTGTCACTTGACACCGAGTTTTCTCAATTTTCAGTGCCCTGGTGCAGGAAATTCTTTAGTGACGCTGTTCGACTTTTTACACTACTAGGCGACTCGTGATATTTCTCAGCCAAATATTTCCTGGAGGTTCGAGTCGCAGACTGCCACATAGCAGATTTTATGCCTCAGTTATCCCCTCCATTAGACTGACCATAAAGCCATTGTCTTTAGTATACTATGCCCACCGACACCAGGTATCATGTATGATATCTAAATAAAGATGCAACAGCCCTACACAAACGTCTCCTCGGTTCTCGATACATTCTCCCACTCTTTCGTTTTGTTGCAAAGTGAAACGAAACAGAAACGCGATGGACACCCCCCACGAAGCTTTCGCATAGCACCATGGTTTTCCCGGAACAATGTGCAATTTTCGCTTCTCTTCGCCTTTGTCTTCCTTTTGGCCTCCCTCTGTTTTCTGCTTTGTTTTTTAGTCCTTTCTTCTATACTCATTTCTGATGAGTTTGTACTCTCTATTCATTTATTTTTATAGTTGGCTCGTCCTAATTTTGTTCGTAGTTATTGCTTTCTTCTGTTCTTTCTTCTACTTTTTTGCTCGATTTCTCTGTTATTTTTATAAATACAGTTGGTTTTGCTTGCGTCCCACCAAGGGAATACAGCACACGACAGCATATAAATGCCAGGGCCCTTAAAAGGCTTCGCCTTTGATGACATTATTGATACCCGCTCGAAGAAAAAGAAGACTTCTCCTTGGCGTTATCATTTATTAAATATTCTGCGAATCGCTTTGCCTTTGTTTCACCAAGCCACAACTAAATACAATCATAGCTTACGACCATCCCGGGACCTTAAAGGAATCCACAGTGAAAACGCCCGGCCTGTGAAGAGCGCACAACACATTCACAGCGAAAGCTGGACGACCTCTCTAGAGCCTTTTGTAAACTATCATGGCTCAACTACTTGAAGTATACTTTTGCGTGGCACCCGCTGTGCCAAAAATCATAATAATTTTGGAGAAGATGAGGAAGCGCCACGCCGTTGTTCGTTAATCTGCGAAGAAGCGAGGTACCAGTTACACATCTGCAAGGCGTTCTGTGTGCTTTGAAGACGCGGTAGCTGATGACGACGAGCTCTTTCTGTGCTAATAGTAGCGCGCACATTGCCAGCAGATGTGATGCGAAATGACGGTTCTTGCTGTATTTATATATTAAACTCATTTTTAACTCGCAAGCACCACTTCTGCTGACAATATACGGTATAAATAGAAGAACACTGTTACACTTCACTGGTGACAGGGCCTTACATGGGCGCACTAGAAGCATGCGCTGCTCGAAATGAGCTCGCTTTGTCGCGCACTGAAAATAAAGCCACGACTACACGATGATAGGAAAGCCCCACTGAACGCTGGCATAACTACAATAAAATATGTAACAGTCATCATTGTAGCTGTTTATATAGTTCTAGAACCTATTCTTCATGCAAAATTCAGGCGTCTCGCCTTCTCTCAACGTTGAAGCATTGCACTTTATTTGCTGTGGTTCGATTGCACGCAATAAGTAGCCTTCCAGAAAGCCAGTGTTAGAACTCGTGTATACTAAGTTAAAGTGATCGACTTTTTGTTTCATGCTACTTCCTAACAAATGAAAAAAGGAAACAGGAAGTACACAGATTGTAATTTCTTTCCCATTAACACCACACTATTTTCGCCAGTGCTGCGCCTATTGTCATGGAATTCCGGAGACAGGGAAAGGCCGCAATGTCCCTTAGCGAGCGAAGATAAATTATGGTAATAAAGCTCTCGCCGTGACGGCATGCCTTGTACTGGTGCACGCGCACTTGACCTCAATGCAGAAAGACTCCCCAATGAAGGCTAATGTATTCAAGTGAGATTCACGAAGTTCGCAGCAACTATTCAGGCAATATGATAGAGGCTGTGAACAAAAAGCACACGGCTAACAAACAAGCGATTAAATCAGCGTAAAGTCCGTCTTTTTGGGATGGCAATGAAGTTTATTTTCAAGCGTTTTTGGTGCCCGAAGTCTCGGAACAAAAATATGTATAAGTGAGATTTGTTTATTCTGCTGCTAGTGTTAATAACAAACAAATGGTTATAGCAAATAAGCAGGTGTTTGAGTGCGTTAGTGCGTTTGTGGGATGTGTGTATAATCATTCTCTCCTGATACATTTATTTAGGTTTCGAATATTGCACCTTTATTCCACTTGGGGCTTTGTTCAACTTAGTCATTGTTGTTTGTCGTATCTCCTGTAACCATCGTATCAAGCCTCTTATATTTCTTTGGAATTCGTGAACATATTTATGTTCAAGTCGTTTTTCGGAGCATTATTGATATCTTTTAAAATGTGTAGAAGGCTCAATTGCAAAAATATTACCCATTTAGGCCGTGAAATCATTTAAATTCCCTGTGTTGAAGGTAGCGCAGTCCTTTGTTAGTGGAAATCAAAGTAAATTTTTGGTCCAATCATCGTTGAGGTGTACGGTGCGAAAAAAAACAAACAAAACAAACAGGTGGATACAAGCGCAGACTATCACTTATATGTCTACTTTTATACACCATATTCGCCTGACCAAAACGCGAAGTGCTCCTTCCAGGAAGAGCTGACAGGAAGACTAAAGCAGAAAACAATATAAGCCATTGAAGGAAAAACAATAAAAGTTGGTCACCTAACGCCGAGTCAAAAGGGCAGACTCATTGGCCATCTGCGCCATATTCTTGACCTCGTATACCTCTATATCTAAGAGGGCAATGGATGGCTTACCGATGTAGTTGTCAGGTTAGCACACCATATTCTGGGCATGAATTCGATCGCCTTCATGCTATTACAAATCTGTTTTTCGACTGCGCATGGCAACCACACCTGGGTACACGCTGGAAAACGGCGCGCGCGTAAGGCCAATGAGTGCCCAGTTGCGTCGTGGCATTGTTGTTCCAGTTTAGTAGTTTTACAGCGAACGCTTCTGTGCAATCAGAACATGGCTCACGTGCGACGTCGTAGTTGTGCGCCTCCGCTTTCGCCGCTGCCGCCGACACCGGTGTTTGTAACCAGTACCACCAGAAAGAAGAAAACAACTCGTTAAATAAACAAAAACACTAACGACATGACTGGATTCAAAACCGGGTCCCCTGCGTGCCAGCCCAGCATTCTATCAATGAGCCACGCCAGTGCTCGGATCTCGTTTCTAAATTGGCTGTAGGCAGGCTTGATGTCGCGGAAAGAATCGAGTTGATATGAGTAAAATATTCACAGCATATCCAAGGAAGTAATCATTATGAGTGGGGGTGGAGCGTTCATCCGTCCGTCCGTGCTTCCATCCATCTGTTTATTCTGGTCTTCGTCCACCCGTCCGTCCTTGCATCTATCTATGCGTTGTTCATGTCAGCGGCCAACTTCTCCCCAGAGGAGCTCGACTTTCCCTCTCCACCGGGCTTTACTCCCACGCCCTGCGAAGTCTTCAAGGCGGGGGCCGGGTGCGTCATTCTGCGGTGTGCTCCCATTACTTATTTGACATTTGCGCTCGTATTTGTTATAAGCCGAGTGGTCCAACATCTGCACCTTTTCTGGTGGGTGGACCACTGAGACTTCACATCAACTGATTCGTGGAAACCATGGTTACCACCTTCTTCGAACTGACTTCTACAGGAAACAACGGGCTATAAAAGTCGAAGTCATTTTGTAAATAGTCACTGAATCTCTGCCAAATCTGTGTAGAGTCCCATGTTTCTCGTCATGTAAATAAACCTTTGTTCCATCTCCAAAAACGCGTCTCCTCACTGGCGAGCATGGGCTATGTGGACGACGGCGGGGAGCCAGCTACCGCAAAAAACTCGTCGTACATGCCATCCACTCCTACCCCTTACAATGTTCATTCGTCCATCCATGCGTCCGTTAGTGCGTCCGTTCATTCGTATGTATGTATGTATGTATGTATGTATGTATGTATGTATGTATGTATGTATGTATGTATGTATGTATGTATGTATGTATGTATGTATGTATGTATGTATGTCACTCACACTTGAACCACTTGCTGAGTGAGTCATACAACTAGGTGGTTACGAACAAACCCACGGCTCTAGGAGCTTCGCCCCCATTAAAGCGTTTTAGAAAATCAATGAAACAACCAGCCATTTCACAATGCAAATCGCATAACGAATGCGTCGTGCAATGCTCCAACCCTTTAGAAAAGTTGTTCTTGATCACCACTTGTGACGCATACATCAGGCATAATTCTTCATCATCGTCAGCCACTGCAAAAAAATTGCACAAAATTTCTAGCAAGTGTGTAGCGGATACCATGGTCCTGCAGAAAATGACGAAGGATAGCAGAGTGAATGCTAGCCTAAAACACAAACATTATGATTACTTAAGGCGCAGTGGGTACCCAGCAAGTGTGCTTGCAGCAGTAATGAAAAGGGATTTTAGAAAATACTTTGAAATGGCGCTGCTCCAGCTTTCACTGTGACTATGCTGTGCGCTCCGCGCAGGCTTGGCATTTTTAAAGATGATAGTCTTTCTTGGGGACCTTCGACGCAAAAATTTTGGTCTGTCTGTCTGTCTGTCTGTCTGTCTGTCTGTCTGTCTGTCTGTCTCTCTGTCTGTCTGTCTGTCTGTCTGTCCATTTATCTGTTTGTCCAATTTTAACGGCATCGGATACTTGACACGGCTGACCCCATCCGCAGCACCCACCTATGTTGTTCGAGGTTGAGCGTTCATGCTTGTGCAATAGTCAAATAAAAAGCGATTATTGCACATGCCTGCGGCACCATAACAACACGTATATATTCTGCATGTACGTCTCTTACTAGAAAAAGCGTACATAAGTAATTTTAAGGACCGTAGCGCTTATCACGCTGCGCTGACCATGCAACGCTTGCATGGAAAGGTGAGTGTTCTAACGTTTTGCTAAAACGAAACGGTGGTGGCACCTACCCGTCGCCTAGCGTTCTACACCTTGTCACCTCTGAGATGGGTGCGCACACCCGTCTCAGAGCCACGCGCTTTGTGTTCTAAGACAACTGCCAGATGGCGCTTATGTCTCACGTCTGACGTAACTTGATGCGCTAGTTCACCTCCGCTGCACGCTCGAGGCACTACAACGCAGCGCCTGCAGAATACCATTCACCGATTTTCTTGCGCAGAACAAGAATTAAATGTCTTAATCACTCTCCCCACACGCAAGACTATAGTCTTTCGACGACATTTGCAGATTACATGCACATACGGAGACAGTTTTTTATCTGATTTATCTTTTTTTTTGGTCACTGCCTCTCTTATACATATGTATATCACGTTTGCAGAATTAACCCTCAGTAGGTTAGCTGGCAAAGTGGTCAGAGCATCCGCCTCGCATGCAAGAGGTCCGTGGTTCAAATCCCGGTGCCACGCAGTTCCCAACCGGAAAAAAAAAATCCGCGTATTGATGGAACTGCATTAAGAGGCCTGGGGTGCGGCCTCACCGGTAACCACCGCCGGGAACGCACTCCCTCACCAGAGGATTTGCCACCCTGGAGCAGTATCTGGCCACTACCTCCCACATGCATACGTCAAATAACTCACGGCCCTCAGTCCCAGCAGCTGCGAAGCAACTGACCATAGCGGCGGTCAGATCTGTGACGCAGCAGAGGGTGCTAAAAATCTCTGGACTACAGGCCGCCTTTGGAGCCTGAACTTTTTTAACGTTTAACGCTAGAACCTTATCTAGTGAGGGAAGTCTAGCTGTACTATTCGAGGAGCTAGAGGGTGTTAAATGGGATATAATAGGGCTCAGTGAGGTTAGGAGGACAGATGAGGCCTATACTTTGCTACAGAATGGGCACGTCCTTTGCTATCGGGGCTTGGCAGACAGAAGAGAACTGGGAGTGGGGTTCCTAATTCACAGAAACATAGCTGGCAACATAGAGGAATACTATAGCATTAATGAAAGGGTGGTAGGTATTGAAATTAAACTGAATAAAAGATACAAGATGAAGGTAGTACAGGCTTACGCGCCTACATCCAGCCATGATGAAGCTTCAGTTGAAAGCTTCTATGAAGACGTGGAATCGGAAATGAGTAAGGTAAAAACACAGTATACTATAGTGATGGGCGACCTTAATGCAAAGGTAGGGAAGAAGCAGGCTGGAGACCAGGCAGTAGGAGATTGTGACATCGGCACTAGAAATGCCAGACGAGAGCTACTAGTAGAATTCGCAGAACGCAATAATTTGCGGATTTTAAATACCTTCTACCGAAAACGAGAAAACCGCAAGTGGACATGGAGGAGCCCTAATGGCGAAAATAAGAACGAAATAGACTTTATAATGAGTGCACACCCAGGAATCGTGCAGGTTGTGGAAGTGGTTGGCAAGGTGCGATGCAGTGACCATAAATGGTACGGTCTCGAATTCACCTAGACTTGAAGAAGGAACGACAGAAACTGATACGCAAGAAGCCAATCAATGAGCTAGCACTGAGAGGGAAAGTACAGGAATTCAGGGTGTCGCTGCAGAACAGGTACTCGGCTCTTAGTGAGAAAACCAACCTTAGCGTAGATACAATGAATGATAATCTGACGAGTATCATTACGGAGTGTGCAGTGGAAGTTGGAGGCAGGGTAGTTAGACAGGACACTGGCAAGCTTTCCCAGGAAACGAAGAACCTAATTAAGAAGCATCAAATCATGAAAGTGTCAAGTACAACAGACAAAATAGAACTGGCAGAGCTTTCGAAGTTGATTAATAGACGTAAAGTATGCGATGTAAGAAGGTATAACATGGAGAGAATTGAACACGCTCTGAAAAACGGAGGAAGCGTCAAAGCAGTGAAGAGGAAACTTGGGATAGGCAAAAGTCGGATGTATGCACTAAGGGACAAAGAAGGAAAAATAACTACCAATATGGATAGGATAGTTAAAATAGCGGAGGAGTTTTACAGAGATCTGTACAGTAGCCGAGACAACCACGACCTTAATACTATAAGAACTAGCAGTAACCCAGATGACACCCCACCAGTAATGATAGAAGAAGTCAGAAAAGCTTTGGAAAGCATGCAAACAGGCAAAACTGCTGGTGAGGATTAGGTAACATCAGATCTGCTGAAAGATGGAAGACAGATTGTGTTAGAAAAACTAGCCACCCAGTTTATGTGGTGTCTCCTGACGGGAAGGGTACCAGAGTCTTGGAAGAACGCTAACATCATATTAATACATAAGAAAGGAGATGACAAGGACTTGAAAAATTACAGGCCGATCAGCTTGCTCTCTGTAGTATACAAGCTATTTATAAAGGTAATTGCTAACAGAGTAAAGAAAACATTAGAATTCAATCAACCAAAGGAACAAGCAGGATTTCGAACAGGCTACTCAACAATTGACCACATTAATACTATCAATCAGGTAATAGAGAAATGCTCAGAGTATAACCAAGCACTATACATAGCCTTCATAGATTACGAGAAGGCGTTTGATTCAGTAGAAATATCAGCCGTCATGCAGACACTGCGGAATCAGGGCGTAGATGAAGTATATATAAACATTCTGGAAGAAATCTACAGGGGATCAACTGCTACCATAGTGCTTCATAAAGAAAGCAACAGAATACCAATCAAGAAGGGTGTAAAGCAGGGGGACACAATCTCCCCAATGCTATTTACCGCGTGCGCACAGGAGGTTTTCTGAAGCCTAGAATGGGAACAGTTAGGGATAAGAGTTAATGGAGAATACCTTAGTAACCTGCGCTTCGCCGATGACATTGCATTGCTGAGTAACTCAGGGGACGAATTGTAACTCATGATTACGGAGTTAGACAAGGAGAGCAGAAAGGTCGGTCTTAAAATTAATCTGCAGAAAACGAAAGTAATGTACAACAACCTCGGAGAGGAGCTGCGCTTCGAGATAGGTAATAGTGCACTTGAAGTTGTAAAAGACTATGTCTACTTAGGGCAGGTAATAACCGCAGAGCCTAACCACGAGATTGAAGGAACTAGAAGAATAAGAATGGGGTGGAGCACATTCGGCAAGCACTATCAAATTATGACAGGTAGATTGCCACTATCCCTCAAGAGGAAGGTATATAACAGCTGTATCTTGCCGGTGCTTAGCAATGGAGCAGAAACCTGGAGACCTACAAAGAGGGTTCAGCTTAAAATGAGGACGACGCAGCAAGCAATGGAAAGAAAAATGTAGGTGTAACCTTAAGAGACAAGAAGAGAGCAGAGTGGAATATGGGACAAACGGGGGTTAAGGATATCATAGTTGAAATAAAGAAGAGGAAATGGACATGGGCCGGGCATGTAGCGCGTAGACAGGATAGCCGCTGGTCATTAAGGATAACTAACTGGATTTCCAGAGAAGGGAAGCGGGTTAGGGGGAGACAGAAGGTTAGGTGGGCAGATGAGATTAAGAAGTTTGCGGGTATAAATTGGCAGCAGCAAGCACAGGACTGGGTTTACTGGCGGAACATGGGAGAGGCCTTTGTCCTGCAGTGGACGTAGTCAGGGCTGATGATGATGATGATGATGAGGTTAGCTGCGTTTGTCTTTGGAAGGTCGTCATCCATGATTGCTTCCAAACGGCACACGTCAATCATGTAAGAGATGTTATCTGCCGTAGCTTAGTATAGCCGGTGTCTAGGAATAGTTCAACATTCTATTTTTGAGTTATGCATGCAATCGTGTGTGCTTCATCTTCCAGAAATATAATTGATGACTAACCATTTGTCTCTCAAAAAATGGGCTTCATATTTCATGGTTTCACAGAGTTCTGCCTTTTACGCTGTTCATTATTAATAAAAATGCTTAAATTTAAATACTTAGAGCACTTAATAACGTTAATAAGATGGCATACGACTATTACTGGCGAAGATCTACAATGTGCTACTCAATGTAATGAGAGGGAAGTATCATTGACTGAACATGACAATAGCTCTAGGGAAGAAATATTGATGAAATAAACATCATTTAGCACGGTTTATTGCTAAAACTAATGATACTCCGATTTCGAGAAAATTTTCAAAGTGACTGAAACAGTAACGTGAGGCTATAATTGAAGTGGCTTTTCCTCATCTACCGGACGACGAGAGCTTTAGTATAACATAGATAAAGCAATTTTTCGCATTAAAGCTTCATGAAATCCAAACTTTAGAAAACGATGCTATTTCAGCCAAGCTATCTTATTGTTTTCCATCTAAAATATTGCGTTTCGCAGGACTTTTGCTTTTTTTGCGCTTTAACAATGTTTAGACCAGAAAATTGCCTGTCAGGAACAGTCGAACTGTCGGGAACATCTTGGAGAGCAAATTCATTTCCACTCCTGGGAAAATGTATTTGGATTGAGCTTCAAAACTTTAACATGGCTGAAAAACCGGAAGTTCTGTATAGTAACTTCTCTCGTGAGTAGCGTCCACAAATGACGGATACAGCTGCAATCTCATCTTGGTGCCCTAAACGCTCGCTGTTTCGTTTTTGTCCACGTACCTGTTTTTGTATGTCGTAAAGCACTCGCAATCTGTTCTTGCTATGTTCGCACACGTGGTAGGAGAAACAGTAAATTTTCCGCTCAGCTGAAGCTTCTCTGGCTCCGCAGGCTTTCTGGTTTTTCTTCCATTACGTTCTCGTCAACCCCGGTGTCATTGTGTCAGAAAAAGGTGCATTCTTTTTTATATTTTTTGTTCACCATCGATTCTACTAGGCCTTTCCAAATTATCGTTAGGATTCAAAAGATATGTATTCAAATACACAAAGCGCATTTGCACTAATTTTGTAGTGCCACTTGAAATAGAGTCATAAATGGATAGCTGAATATATATTTATGTGGAGGGAGTGGTCGTAGAGACTTTAGAATGCCCAGCAAAAGGTCGCTTGCGGGTTTGAAATTACTGCAATTATGTTTCTGAGATGTTGTCCACAACTTCCTTGCGAGGTCACTGCCACAGAACTGGCATTTGAATCCGGCTGTGCCAGCTGAATCTCAAAGTTTAAGTTCAAACACGTGACCTTTTGTTGTCACCGAGGGAAGAGAGCTAAATAAGAATTCTCTACCGCTTATGACAGATCTAATGTGGTCAAGTGGGCCTGAACGGCTAAAATTGCTCCTTGGGCTACTCGTTCCAGGTGTTTGTAGCCGCATGCCGACACACAGATCCACATGTCGACAAATTTCGACGTAACCAGTTGCACACACTGACAGAAAACTGCATGACCTGCACAAGCAACGTTGAATAGCAGAAAGAAAATACAACTTTACAGTTTACCGTGGGCAAAACATCAAAGCCGATGCACGTATTGCATAGCACCGTAGTGACTAGATGGGTACATAATTAGGTGCCAATTATGTGTTCATCTGACATCCCGATATGAACAATTAGAGATACTACGCAGTAAGTATTTCCGTTTGTCTGGAAAAGTTCCGAAGGCAGCCTTCTAGGACCGCCGTACATGAGGCGCAGTCTCTTCTGCTACATCCTCTGGCATGCCAAGCTCTACTGACCCATCTTCTACGACTAAGTAAGTGCTTCAGCGGAACAGCACTCATCAGGAGGCTCAGAACCATGCACATAATTTATCTCTCTGCAGCACTAAACACATTAAATATGCTGTGTCGTAAATGTCCCAAAAAAGGCAACAAAGTGACCCACCTTGCATGCTTAAAGGCGTTAATTGCGACTTCAGTGTACTTCGGCTGCCATTAAAGCTCTCATTACCTTCTACCTAAGGCTGCTGCTCGAGCATTTGAAGGTGAAGTATACCAACTAGTTTACGCACACAGGGGTGGTTATTATAGTATGAACAATGCTACATGTGATGTGGCATATTTGATTCCATTTACTGGAGCTGCATGGTCGGGCTGCTTGGACCACGTAGTTTTTTCCATAATTGCAGAGAGCAACGATGAAGTTGCTGTTTTTCGAAAATTGAAGATTAGGTTCACCCAACAAGCTGTCACTCCCTCGCACTGCAAATCGGCAATGCAACAGCTATATCGAGGGACTCGCAAAAACGAGCCACCAGCATCACTTAAATACGTTGCGAAAGAAAGGCATCAAGAGAACATTCCAATAGACGATTTGGTATCTTGGTGTCAGCGTCAACAATGGGGCACATTTCTTAGCCAACGATGCGCATTCAAAACAACCGACAGTCAGAGCTCCTATGAACCAGCAACTACCAAAACTGCTTCTGGGGCGAGTAGGTTCGTGAATAGGATATATTTACCAGCGTGAAAAAAGACGAAACATCTGTGAAGGACTCATAGCACGGTGTGTGTGTGTCCTTCCTAGATCTACCATCTTTATTTATTTGCGCTGGTATACTACTAAAAAACACCTTTAGATGCCACTTTCGCTCTTTAAAAAATTTGCCCCATGGGTTCTATGTCACAAGAGGCCTGAGTCACGCCGAGTCAACCCTTCTCTACAGAATAGGAACATGATTGGTCAGCATTCTTGTATAAGTATTTAAATTATTGGGGGCTCCAACTCCACTGTGCGCGAACGGAATGAAGTTGTGGATATTCATCCCAACATCTGGCTTTGTAAGCACACGTATACTTTGATCTGAAAGGGAAAAACTAATGAACAGTATAATGAAGAGACGGCTTTCTCATGGACGCTGTGTTTTCGGCAGGTGTGCGGCAGATACAGCGTTTCCGGCACACACTGTGTTTCCGGCAGGTATGCAGCTGACGAGTAAGAAAGTGGCTAATAAACTTTAACGTTTTCTTTGAGAGACAAGCTTGAAATATTTAAGGTGAGGAGTGCTAAATAAGAAGATCACTGAGGCGGAGGAATTTCCGACGAAATTTGCTGGTGCTTACTCGGCCTGTGGCAACATAATCGTCTTTAACACCATAACCAACACCACTTCACTAGCGCAAAGAGTTGTGAAGGCTTATGAAACCCAAAAACTTTAGGTACGACTCATTGAGAAATTCAAGAAACTTGTCACATCATTTACACTAACAATAACTTGGATCGCCACATGGCAGAACATGGAAAACGCAGGGTATGAATGTTTCAGCGTTAGTGCGTCCTCGAGAAATAAACTGTTTGAAAAAAACTGCAAATCGATAGGAAGGCAGAGTCAATTGGATGCAGCAGAGGACGTAGCCAGAACTATTCCTTTTGTTTGTGTGGGGAGAGGAAAAAGAAGGTACCAACCTTTGTGTACGCAAACTTTTCAAGAAATTTGCGGCCCTGTCTCCCCTTATTAATAGGCCCTAGGGTGCAGCTATGGATGGGTACAAGAAGCAAAGCTTGCCGACTACAGCGAATCTTGTTGGAACTTCGTAAGAAGACGAAATGCGCACGCACAAGCTGGCAGTGCGACGTGGGCGAGTTACGCAACCCGCGGCTGCGAACAGCCTTGAGATCCTCAGCCGCAATTTCTATTCCAGATGCCTCCATTGACGTCAAAGGAACATTAGTCTGCATTAGGAGCAGAGCTTGCTGATGCGCACGCGATTGCAGGATGAACGTTGGCACTTCGCGCACGGCACCGTTTCCGACGCTGTTTTTAGTGTGGCTGACAGCGACGCTGAAGCGCATACCCGGAAGCGGCGATATATCTGTGTAATTCTGACGTTTGTCGTCCAAGAGTAAACAGCCTTGCTTTCTTGCTTTCGCATATTTGTTTGCCTATATATATATATATATATATATATATATATCGTACAGGAAGAAATTTTGTTGGTAGTTTCTGAAAGTGCTCCACATCTCACTGTTTATATTTTGGGTTTCCTGTCCAAAAATAAAAAAATAAGTAATTAAGAACTAAGAATTAACTAGGATGAGAAAAATAAAAAAATAGCCTGAGTACCTACAGGCTAGCGCGAGTAGTATGCGTTTGGTTCACCTCCTAAGTGCCTTTCACTTTCAAATTCTTGGCTGATGTGGGACACCCTGTATATATATGTATATGTATATATATATATATATATATATATATATATACGAAGGCAATTAGCAACCCTAGAGGACTGCGCTAAGAAATGGTAACATTTTCTTGTCGTGACACAATGAGGTGTACTCGTTTCAAAACGTCTGTGCTCTAACGTCATTGCCGGCGTTACATTAAACCATAGATTGCACTTGAAACATCCGTGTAGTCGTTGTTCTTGGTATGCGCCCGGTCCGCACACTACTTCACTCTAACAGAACGTCAGTCCACCGATTCGCAGAAAAGGTTGAATATGCTGCATTGTGTTAAGTTTTTAACAGGGTGAGATGGGCTTCGCGATCATCGAGAAGAGTGGACAGGGCATTTAAAGGAAAGTGCGAATGACTTTGACTTTCCATAAGTATTTTACCACTTTTCTCGAACAAACGATTGACTGAAGACGTTTCGCCAAGGCGAAAATTAATTTTATCACCGAAGGCCTAACCACGTATCGCGGTTCGAATAGATTGATTGCACAAGCGCAACAAGTTCATGTGGGCGTATTAGTATTGATTACAGAAAGAATTTTTCTGAGAACCACCGCTGCTGCGCTACCCTAATGCATTCTCTACACGGAGTGCTGTTGAGCTGTGGCTGGTCGATCAGGCAAACAGTATGGCCCAAGCGTACATCGGACATATCTCCCCCCCCCCCAGACACACACACATGCTCACGGTTTCTTTTTTTCAAGCTCCATGTGTCACATCCTTCTCCGTAAGCCCTTTCCAGCTTGCATCATTTTCTGAGCGACGGTGCGATGTCGTCCCATCGGCGTGGAGTGGTGGCATTTTGACGAGCAGCGTTGTCAAGCCTATCGCTGAAGCTAAGCAGCGAGTTGGGTTATACCATCTGCTTTGCGAAAGTTCTTGCGCTTGAGCGTTTCATAAATGGTACTGACTGGTGCGCTTGAAATGACATTGACAAATTCATTTTTGCGCGTAATACCCCCTTACCGTTTTTCGCGCTGCGATTGCAGGACAGACGGATGCTACAAATATAACGCATTCGGATAATCAGTCGGCTCCATTAAGAAATTGGGTTTGCGTAAAAATTGTTTTCATGATTTTTAAAAGAAAAAAACAATAAATTTAATGCTTGCGTCAGGCGTCATAGCAGGTTCGGAGGATGATTCCGAAGGGTTGGTACAGGACACCTAAAAGGCCTACTTGTCCACAAACACCCATGCACGCTAGCAAAGTATGTCGATGTAGAAAAGGAACATATGCCAGTTACTGGCTTATGACTGTAATTACAAGCTCTCTGAGGATGAGTTTGTTGAGGTAAATGCAAGCAGATTACATGTTAACACAATTTCAGATATTACAATTTTTATTTTTATATTACTACGATCTCCGAACACATTGCCGTAGACGGGATGCTATATATGAAAAAAAGAGTGATTGATGCTTACGAAGTTAACACACCAAGAGCAAACACTGACATGCTATGACGATCGCATTCGATGTTACGTAATTATCAGCCCGGGAAATGGAGTGCTAAAATAGGAGGAAAACGCTGCCTACTGCATAGTTTTTTCAATGGCGTTAATCTATCGAAAGGTTGGATCCAAAATATGTTTAGCAGGTAAGCTAAAAAATAAATGTAAGTGTAATAACAATGAATAATTTTTTCCGAAGGTGTAGTGTGGGATATAACTCATCTCACCCTACTTCAGGATTCAGATAATGCAAGTTGTTGTCATGGACGGAGTGCCGCCATTCTTGAAGTTTATAAAGCGAGGCATTTAAAAGCCAACTTTGTTGGCTTTGCGCGTATCTATCTATCTATCTATCTATCTATCTATCTATCTATCTATCTATCTATCTATTCTATCTATCTATCTATCTATCTATCTATCTATCTATCTATCTATCTATCTATCTATCTATCTATCTATCTATCTATCTATCTATCTATCTATCTATCTATCTAATCTTATCTATCTATCTATCTATCTATCTATCTATCTATCTATCTATCTATCTATCTATCTATCTATCTACTATCTATCTATCTTCTTGTCTGTCTGTCTGTCTGTCTGTCTGTCTGTCTGTCTGTCTGTCTGTCTGTCTGTCTGTCTGTCTGTCTGTCTGTCTGTCTGTCTGTCTGTCTGTCTGTCTGTCTGTCTGTCTGTCTGTCTGTCTGTCTGTCTGTCTGTCGTCTGTCTGTCTGTCTGTCTGTCTGTCTGTCTGTCTGTCTGTCTGTCTGTCTGTCTGTCTGTCTGTCTGTCTGTCTGTCTGTCTGTCTGTCTGTCTGTCTGTCTGTCTGTCTGTCTATCTAGTCTATCTATCTATCTGATCTGTCTATCTGTCTGTCTGTCTGTCTGTCTGTCTGTCTGTCTGTCTGTCTGTCTGTCTGTCTGTCTGGTCTTATATAGTTATGTATGTGTACATAAGTACATTTACATGCATGACATCTGTGCCGTGACTGACAAGTACGCCTCTCCTTGCTGAATGCTTCGCACTACATTCATTCCCCTAGTGCGTTGGATAGCTTGTTTGTTTTCAGTGTTGAGAACTTCCATTGTAGTGGTTGTCACAAGGCTAGTTACTTCGATACACAAATATTCCATATTTTTTTGCGACCTGAATAAGAATCGCATCATGTGCAAATTGATCTCCTTTTCTCGAAATAAACACAACGATATGGTCCGTCATAGTGAGAGCAATATAGCACCATCCGGTCTGATGAAGTGATGAGGTCAAGTTAAGGCAGGCGAGTTGGCATGATTTCATGTTCAAATGGGAGGCGTGTTGCACTGAACCTTGTGTCATGTGTTTGTGGCCGATCTAGGGGTTTACCGTAGGGCAAGCTCTGTTAAAGTCACGTAATGTGACAAAATTACAGGGCCTGTTTATTTACACAGCATCTTTAGTAATGCCATGCTTGAATTAGGTGAATGTGCACTCATTAAAAACAGATGCGGTGTTTAGAGCACCTCGTGGTGCTTCGCATTATGATATATCTTCTAGCGCCGAGATAATCATGGGCAGAGTATAGAAGCGCATAGCTTGGAAAAGATGGCAGTAAATCTACACTTCAAGGAGGTGCTGCGGAGCATGCTTTATTGTTCGAAAGCACAGTCACGCATTCTCTTATTTCTCGTTGATTCGAAATAACTCGTCAACCGCGTACTGACCCATTAAAATAGATTCATCCCTTATTGTCCCAAGCACCTATGTGTTGAAGTGTAGTAACAGGTTTACACGGATTTTGCATTATTCTTCTTTCTTTCTTAACTATGTAAGAAGCGCTTGTAGCGCTGACTTACGATCCTCATGGAAAGTTAAATAAGTATTATAAGGTTCAAAATAACTCATTCTACACAAGTTGTGAGCGCAGTTCCCGCGCAGATGAACTCAAGGTCGACTGTGCTTCACAGCACTGCTTTTTAGTGTTTTTTACGAGTGTTTGAAATACTACCACGCAATTTTTATTTTGCTAAATCTGCTATGTTCTATTCGAATAGCCTTGTAGTAGAGATATTGATGTTTATATCGTTTATAGCACGGCTGCTATACAATTTCATTTACTCTGGTGAAATGGCTAGGAATTTAATCATAAAAGGACATGAAGGCTTAAATGAGTGCATCACAGTTGATCGTAGCTTAGTCGATGCACCTAATCAATAAAGAAATTGTACTAAAATAATTTGTTGAAAACATGAAAGCAAAAATAGAAAGCAATAGTATATTGCATAGGGCTAGTTTCAACCTATAATTAAAGAAAGCTAAAGCTTCCTGAGATATCGTAGCTATATCAAGGTTCCGAAAGGGCAAGTGCGCACGCCCTGTAAGAGAGCTAGCTCGTTTTATTAAGGTACTGCTACGCCCATGCAAATAAAATGAGACTTTCCCAGTCATTACCCTTTCCTGGACCAATGAATGTGGTTTTTACTTTTTTGTCGGCCATAAAATTTGCCCCGTGAAGATGTAGTCTGTTTGCTCTATTGTTTTCCTTTTCCTTTTTCACTGCTTTTAGTGCTGGCGCATGCGCAAATGTGTCTCTCCTCTTTGCTTTACTAGCCTGAATACCACGCGACCGAATACAGTCACTTACTTAACGCCCCGGTCACTTTGAACAGACTCCGGTGCCACCAAGCAGCGTTGTCTCTGCATTGGAGGCACTTTTTCCCCCAAGCGCTGTAAAAGCGGGGATCGTAAAAGCAACGGACCGGCTCTAACGAGCTGTCCACTGTCACACCATAAAGCTGGCAACAAACACAGAATGGGAAGACGGAAACGGAATGGTCGGGAACGGCACTTTTGGTGAAAACAAAGGACGAAGTGGTAAAAAGAGGTAGGCTGGGTGGACGGATGCTGATGTCCTTTACTTGACGTGCGGTTGTTAGGTTCCGATGGCTAGGACAGGGTTTTAGCACCAGAAGAATGTAAGTGGCCATGAATCAAGGAAAAAAGGAATGTACAGCACTTCCGAGACTCTCCATCAGTTGACCTGGTTCAACCTAGGTTGCTGTAGAGTGCGCGGTTATACTTCTGGATGAACGCAGGCGAAAGCGCAGCATGCAAGTATATGTTTTGTGCTCTCAAAGGAAAACAGAACGAGATACTCGAACTTTATGAATACCTGCTGCGTCAATGTACAGCTGAAGTGCGCAGATTCGAGTCAAGTAATTTCGTGTGCTTGTTATTTAGGTAAAAATTCCGTAACTATAAAGCTGGTTCTGGTGATGGTATTTATTAAACTTTTACGTGAGAAAATGGTGCACTTACACGGACATTCATAAAAAAATCAGCTTCCTATTCATAACAAATTAATTAGTAAGAAAAATTTTATGATTTTGCGAACAACTAGAAGAAATTTGTTCCTCGACTTTTCTTCATTCTCCAAATTTTGAATAGAAAGGGAGGAAATTAGTACTACTGCTTAAATATGGCCGCAAACACATCAGAATAAACAAAATATTAATACGTGCCTTCTGCAGTGTAAAGTGACGGATTAAAATATGCACTAATTTACCGGTGAACCGGACGCGTCTTACAAGTATTTCCCAATGATCTACCGGCTGTCTCTATTTACCTATTTGCGGGAAGGCTTTGAGCTTACCGTTCGTTCCTTCAAGGAGTCTAACCCCTACATGTTCTGCAGCGCAACTTCAAAATAAGTTTTGTAAGGCGAATACATTTGCCATAGTTTCATTTCTTTTTTCAGTTAATTTCAAGCTAAGCAGTCACACTTAAATTAATAGTTCATAACTTCTCAGTCCTCTTTTAAATAGACAAACGATCTGAGATAATCGAAAACATTTAAAATGCAATACCGAATTTTGTTTTGTTTTTCTCATCGGGGATCCTCGTGTAGTATCTACAAAGGTATTCATGTTTCTTCTAGTAAATTCTAGAATTATTAGTATTTTTTAGTATTAGTATTTATTAGTATATTATTAGTAAACACGATATAGTGGTTTTTTTTTTAAAGTGACAAAGCGTTTGAAGTATTTTTCCTACGTTAAGAGGAATTATTACTCTCGCGATCACGAACATAATGTTCTATTCAAGCTTTGCGAGCGGTGATAACCTGTGCATCCGCTTTGACATTGCTGTTCTTCACCGAACCATTTTTTGTGCCCTTGATATGATAGCGCTTAGGGACCAAATTTCGGAACGAGTTTTTGGCTGTGTCCTCTCTGGATGTCTGGGGAACGCTGCTATATAACGTGGGAGCTTCCCTGTCAGTTTCCTCTAAGCACCATCATTAAACACGCGCCTTTATCATAGTCGCTGTCAAAAGAAAATACTCTATGCCGTGAACCTGTTTACTTGGCGATGTAAAGATACCTGAAGTTTGTGTTGCATATTCTTCTTACTACGCTTCTTTTCTCCTGCCGCCCTACTAACTGTGGTGTTTTGTACTGCGTACAATACAATTTAGAAATGTAGGTGCTATTTTAGCATCACTTGTATGGACCACCAAAGTGCGAGTGTTTTAGTGTCTTAGAAGCATGGAACGGTGTTTGTCGTGGTTACATTCAGCGAGTGCGCGCTTCATGTTAGGAACTCTGACATAACGAGGCCAATTTGATTTTTCTCGCCAAATTATTGACATATTCATCTTTTTTTTGATCGCTGAGCTGAATTAGTACTTTCAAAAGGCCTACAAAGTACGGACACATTGTGAATAAAAGCGCGTCGAGCAACATATAATGCACGAGCGACGCTAGGAAACACTTGAGTACTGATAAGAAGGGAGGAAGGAAAATAGAGGGAAAAGAAAGGCAAGGAGGTTAACCAGCCTATAGGCAGCCAGTTTGCTACCCTGCGCATGGGAGAAGGATGGGGGAGATGAAAGAGAGCAGAGAGGGAAGATAGAAACAGCACATTCGGCAGCACATGCGTGCACACTCAGTCATAGTCCAGTCTTGTCTTTCGCGGTGTGTGACATTGCTGTTACAGTCGCTTGTTCAAGTCGGTGTCGCGTAGGAATTTCAACAGAGCTTTCGTCGCCTTCTGTTGCAGTGTCTTCTCTCGGGCACTTGACAGAATAGTGTCCACAGACATTTGGCTGTTGTCGATGCGCGCAAAAGCAGACGCCAGTGACTGTCTCTGGATTTCATACAATGGACAGTCACACAGGATGTGGTGTAGCGTCTCTTCGCAATGACAGGCATCGCAGAGAGCGTTGTCGGCCATTCCTATGACAAAGGAGTAAGATTTTGTAAATGCCACTCCTAGCCATAAGCGATGAAGTAGGGTGGCTTCTCTTCGATCGAGTCCAGTGGGCATGCGGACAGCCATCAAAGAGGACAGGTGGTGTTGACTATTCGTATCGATGCTTGGTGGGCACCATAGTGAAAACGTGATTTCACGCGCAAGTCGTCGAAGATTACTGGCAACATCAGTCCTCGAAAGTGGTATGGCTTCTTCTCGTGTTCCTTCAAGGGCTGCCCGCGCGGCAGTATCGGCATGTTCGTTCCCTATGATGCCGCAATGACTTGGCAGCCATTGAAGCGTCACATGATGCCCTTTCTCGAGTAAAGTGTGGAGAAGGCATCGAATTTCGAAAACAAGCTGTTCGTACGGGCCGCGACGCAGTGTTGAGAGCACAGATTGTAGGGCAGCCCTTGAGTCGCTGAAAATCGACCATTGTTGCGGTGGTTCCCGATTGATCACACAAAGTGCAGCGCGCAAAGCAGCTAGTTCCGCTGCTGTAGATGCCGTGGAGTGGTCAGTCCTAAAGCTGCTGGTAACACCTCTTGCTGGGATAACTACTGCCCTCGACGAACACTGGTGGTTCGTGAAACCATCGGTATATACATGTATGCTGTCTGAATATTTCTCGTGCAAAAGAAGAAGAGACAGTTGTTTCAGCACAGGCGATGATAGCTCAGATTTCCTCCGGATCCCTGGTACACTAAGATGCACTGTGGGTCGAATAAGACACCAAGGCCGTATGGATGATTTAGATGCAGGAGTGAAGCCCGAGGGAAGTTTATCGTTGTATTTCAAAATCATTTTGGCGAACGATGCTTGTCGCCTCTCTGAAGGCAACAGTGCAAGGTGATGGCCGGGGGCACGTGCGAAGTGTCGGATGTGTGTTCTCAGGACTTCAACAACAATGTGAGTTTGTATCGGATAGTCACCAGCAATTGCAATTGTTGCTTCTGTTGACGTACATCTGGGCAGACCGAGGCACACTCTCAGCGCTTGTGCTTGTACTGCCTGTAAAACACGAACATTGGTCTTGCAGGTATTGCTAAGCACGGGCAAGCTATATCTGAGGAAACCGAGAAACAGGGCACTGTTGAGCTCCATCATTGCGTCTACTGACATCCCCCACGTCTTTCCTGCCAGGAACTTGAACAGTTGACAAATAGCGGTCAGGCGTTTCTTCATATAGGTCACATGCGGACTCCAACAGAGGTCCCTATTAATAATGATGCCCAGAAACCGGTGGGTTTTGGCGTAAGAAATCGGTCGCCCGCAGATTGAGATGACATAAGGGGTCATTGCTTTACAAGTGAAAGCCACCAGCGCGCATTTTTCTGGTGATTTGCTGAGACCTTGTTTGAACAAGTAGTTGGCAATCATAGTTGCTGCTTTTTGAAGCCGGGAACGTATCTGAGGACGTGTGACTGCCGATGTCCAGACACAGATGTCGTCTGCGTATATTGAGATTTTAATGGTGCTTGGCAAGTATTCAGCAAGGCCAATTAGTGCAAGATTGAATAGCGTCGGGCTAAGAACTCCGCCTTGAGGAACACCCCTGGAAGTATAGCGTGGCGTAGTTGGGCCATCTTCTGTTAACACAAAGAATGATCTTGCAGCCAGGTAACTCGAAATCCACCGAAATACTCGACCACCAAGGCCAACCACCGCAAGAGCACCCAAAATGGCTTCATGTAGTACATTATCATAAGCGCCTTTCACATCTAGAAACAAAGCTGCAGATAGTCGCTTACGGGATCTTTCGTGCTGAACGTACGAAACTAGATCAACGACATTGTCAATAGAAGAGCGGTCGCGTCGGAAACCAGCCATTGAATTCGGATAAATCTTGTGGCATTCAAGATACCACTCCAGGCGGCCTAGTATCATCCGTTCCATTATCTTCCCTACGCAGCTGGCCAGTTCTAATGGGCGGTATGAGGTTAGTTCGAGTGGGGATTTGCCCTGCTTCAAGATGGGTAACAAGCGGCTTACTTTCCAGTCATCAGGAACATAGCCATCCTGCCACGAGATGTTGTAGAGGCTCAACAGTTCTCTCCTTGCACCTTCCCCAAGGTTGCACAAGGCTCGGTACGGAATACCATCTGGGCCCGGAGAAGTTGAACGCCTGCAGAGAGCTAGTGCCGCCTCGAGCTCCTCCATTGTAAAAAGGAGGTCCATGTGGTAGTCACGGGAACGGGGGACGTCACCTCTCACTGGAGAATCTGGACGAGTGGCTTGGTTGGCGATCTGCGCACAGAAATCTTCTGCGACATCGATCTCTTGCCTCCTTTGAAATAGCGCGAGCGCTTTGAATGGAAAGCGCTGTTCCGTAGGGTGACGCAGACCTTGCACCGTTTTCCAAATGTGTGAGAGTGGCTTGCGAGGGTCTAGTGACTGGCAAAACGTTGTCAATCGTTCCGATGCTAATCTATCCATGCGACGCCGAATCTTCTTTTGCATCCTCCTGGCTGCCCTAAGATCGTGAATTGATTTTGTACGCCAATACCGACGCTCCGCCCGGCGTCGCAGTGCTCGGAGTCGCTCCAACTCCATATCAAAGTCGTTTCGTGTGGAAGATATCGTCACCGTGCGAGTGGCGTTTTGCATTGTGCTCTTAATTGTTTCCTCTAACCCAGATCGTAGGCCATCGCTGCAAGCATCTTCCATGTCAGATTTGAAGTTGGTCCATTGGACTGCTCGAATGGTCGTCCGTGGACCATAACTAGACAAGCCTTTGATGTTAAGGTAGATTGGAATGTGATCACTTCCTCGTGTCTCAACATCTGGAAACCACTTGACGTATCTCGCGAGGGAGTTGGAGACAAAAGCAAGGTCGAGACAGCTGCCGTATGTCACACCTCGAAGAAAAGTGGGGCTGCCGTCGTTCAGGAGAGTAAGGCCATAGTTGTAGGCGATGTTTGCTAACCTGCGTCCTCTTGCATTTGTCCGCGTACTTCCCCATGCGTGATTGTGCGCATTGAAATCACCTATGAGGACCCATGGTGCAGGACACACTCTCAAAATATCCGCTAATCTCCTGGAATCGAGATTACTTGACGGCGATATATAAACGCCTATGAGAGTAAACATGAGTTGGTTCTTTTTCACAGTGATGCAGACATACTGATTGGCATCGTGAGGTGCAAATGGTTGCACAACATACGTCAGTTCACGACGAACAAAGACGATGATTTTTCTGCACGCACCGTACGTTGAAGACATGACAGCTTTGTACCCCGATAGTCTTATTGGTTTCGACGAATTGGGTTCACAAATGACGATGATTGGAAACACATTGGTAAACACAAACTGACGAAAATCTGAAAGGCGTGATTTTAGTCCTCTGGCGTTCCATTGGATGACGGATGCAGCCTTGACTTCTTTAAGAAATGTTGAGGTGTGAGTAGCCATCTTCCTAGTTGAGAGATTCAAGCACTGGGCTTAGGGCGTCCAATAGTCCAAGTGCGCTTCGAGCAGATGGTGTCTTCATGTCGACTAATATCACTCGGATGGCGTCTATAAGGGAACGCAGCACCGAGATCACTTGACGATCAGTTTTAGGCAAATCTTCCATGGTTGGAGACGGCTCTTGTGTGGCCACAACCTGCAGAGGTTCCTTGGCAGAAGAGCGCGTCGGGAGCGTGGGCCATTCCTCCAGAGAAGGAGGCTTCTCTGTTTCTTTCGTAGAAGTGGTGGGCCCTTTCGCGGCGCTACTGGATAGAACCGCTAAAGAGTGGGAAGGAGCGTCTCGGGAATGTGCCTTCTTTGAAGACTTTCGATGATGCCGACGTCGACGCCGACGCCGGACTACTTCGGCTGCCTCCCTGTGTGTTGAGTTGTCTCGGGCCATTTGTCTGAGAACCGCGCGCTCCTTTTGGATTCGAGGACAGTCTTTCGACGAGGCAGCATGAGGACCACTGCAGTTGGCGCACTTCAGAGAAGTCGCCCGACAGGCGTCTTCAGCATGAGGTTCAGCGCAGCGGGGACACAGTCGTAAGTTGGGGCATACGCCCTTGACGTGTCCTAGCCTGAAGCACTGATGACATTGAAGTGGCTTTTAGATGAATGGTCGAACCGGATGTCGAAAATGTCCAACTTTAACGTGGGACGGTATGCAATCTCCCTTGAAAAACACTTTTACGCAGCGCGTATTTCCAAGGCGCCGCACTTGCGTAATGACAGTTCCCTCGTTTGCAGGCTTGATGAGGGTAGACAAGTCAGCATTAGGAATGGCAGTGTCGATGTCATAAATTACACCGGCAATTGATTTGTCATCCATCGGGATAAAGGGGCGCATTTTAATGCCACCTAGCTCAGTCATTTGCTGCAGCTGTCCTAGCGCACTCACATCGTGCACGTCTATGGCGAGAATGTTCTTCCTTGGGTTTACTCGTACGTCCTTAATTTGATGTGGCACCGCACATTCGAGAGCAACCGAAAGGGCTTGCCTGTTCAGGAGCCGCAGGTTGCTTGATGGATCTTCGGGCATGAAGATGATGACGTGCGGCCAGCGCGCAGGCCTTGAATGCACAGTCGCTGTGCTTGCAGGAGCTAATGCTGCTGTATTCGCCGTCCTTCTCTTTGCCCTCTTACCCCGGACAGGTATAAAGCTGCCATCGGATGTGTCGTCTTCCGACATAGAGTAGTGATCGATGTCTGCGCAGAACGCCCCATCTGTTAACAACACCTATTCGCCTACATTTATGCCTTGGTTTGAGTTCACGAAAACATCTAAACAAATATCGTAAGTTGCCACTTCAGACTGGGCATTTATAGTAATACAGAAATATTCTACACTTACAAAATGTTTATCCCTCAGAGCAAAAGTTTTCATTTTTAGCGCCTATTTTTATTCGTCAAGTACTCTGCTCAGATTCTCTTTTTTATGCAATTGCGCTGACAGAAATAATGAGCTGACATTCGCAGCAGACCACCGAGGCATTTGGTTAGTTCAACGCATGTTTTGTTTAGACAATTCCTGACATTGGTTGTTTTATTTCATTCCTGTATTATAGCATAAATTTCAAATCTGGGAACGTCAGAAAAAAATAAAGGCTTTTTTACAATTCCTTGTGCTGTTGTTGCACCTCAGCTTCCTACTACAATTGCTACAGCCACGTTTGTAGTTTAATCTATTCTATCAGGTGAAGTTAAATACAAAAATACAATAGGATACCAATATAGAAAAGATCAGCATAGGATGCCTTAATTATTGTGAAAAAAAGCAAAAGTCTACTTAGATCTTTTCAGCCGAGAAGAACGCTAATTTTCAGAAAGCTTATTGTATCATGTAATATGAAAGTAAAATGCACACATAAAATGGGAAGGTTGGAGACGTTATGAACATGTTTTACTGGTTTCAATTGCGTGCAAATAATTAGGGAAAACGAATATTTCATATTTATTTTGTAAAACGTGTAAATTCCGAATTATTGTTGTGCCACACAGATGTTACTAGG
>WOVY01009955.1:775000-792500 GCA_013436015.1 Rhipicephalus annulatus
GTGAATAACGCTCAATGCTCGCCACCGAGACATGGGAACCACAAAAGATGGAAGTAATTGTGAGTATATCAATGATACGTATGTGCCTTTCACCTCGATCCACTTCAGTCTGCGAGCAAGAAAACAAGTTACATCAAGTCAAATGGACTAGCCTGTGAGAAGGTGCCGGAAGTAAAATGGCCAAGAACAACTAAAGAACAAACAAAATATTAGTTATAGAAATGCAGTACAGTTTTTCAGCTTACTGTGCAAGACCTAGAGATGGAGATATTGCAAATTCATGAACCCGTTACTTCCTTTTCCCTGGGCATCAGAACTCTTTTTCCCTGCGGAGTAGAGCTCTGTAAGGTAATGCGAGCGTTTACACTCCAAAAGGAGATTAAAAATATCTTGCACTGCCTTGCCGTGGTTGTGCTGCTAAATGATGGAAACGAACTCCTTAAGTAGCTAAAGGAACTAAACCATACGTACTTATACCAACAAAGATATAGGTAAAGAAGACAACCACCCATTAGTAGCACGAAGCCACAAGAAAATCCGTTCGTATTTTCTTGTGGCTTTATGCTACTTATTATTGGTTGTCTTTTTTTTTCTTTCTTAACCCTTCCGCTACCTTGTGGGTTTCCGCAGAACTCATTTGCAAAGAAATAGGCAGTTACTGGCTTACCAGATTTCATTGCAACTGTAGCCAGGTGAATTCGTGGTGCCTGTAGTTGCGCTCACGCGAGCAGAACACTCTTGAGAAGCGAGGATTGAACCCTTTGGTTGCTAATCCGCGATCTTTTGGCATAAAATTGCGACATCCCAACACGGGTTAGGAACAATGTAACTTTCTTTTATGTGGTTGAAACATTCTTAATTTCCTTCTTCATGCCTTCGAAAGTGGCGTCAAAACAGGTGAGTGAGCGACAAACGCTCATAAAAGACATCATGACACAGCACTACATCCCATTGATTACCTCTGCACACTTACGAGAAAACCACGGACGTACTACTCTGTGTGCACCGTCAGTAAAAAAGACCATGACAACCCACGAAAGGCGGTTTATCCTGTGCGTTCCCTTGTGGACACTTGCCCGTATTTGTCATCCGACGCCAATTGAACTGGTCGTAATTGGCATCAATCTCGCTCCCTTCTTCGACAGAATGTTTTCTGACGAAGACAACTGGCTTGCAGAACTACCCTGCAGATGCATGAAATAGGTCTCATGCATGACATGCCTCCAATGGGGGCACATAGCGGTGACCGGACGTGGTTTCAGAGAGAGCTGGTTGTCGATATCCTGCCTCATATACAATTTCATGAAAAAATCTGGGAATGAAAATCGCAGTTCTTTACGGCCACCCTGACTGTTCCGCAAAGTTTCGAAACCGACCGCTTGTAAGCGTGCAATGAACAGGCACACATGTACTCTTACGGTGCTCTCTTACCTCGCCTTTATTTCTTTCTTTAAATCACCTCAACCCTTCCCCCAGTGCAGGGTAGAAAACCTGATGCCCGTCTGATTGACCTCTCTGCCTCTCATTTCTTCGCTATACCTATGCGTTGTCTAGCATATTGTCGTTCTGTAAACGAATTTTTCACAGAAGGAGTCACTATGGGTCAGAGTCACTCTGGGTCATTCACTAGTTTGACGCACATGCGTCTGTCACTAACACTCTCGCACTGCCTAAGACACATCAATGGGTTAAAGAAGACATCAACGCACATTTATTCTTTCTGTCTAGCGTTCAACACGTGAATTTATAGGCTCCTGTGTGCCTATACTCAAAGTATGCTTGTAATATTCAGTTCAGTGTATATGAAATTTCATTGCTTATTTCTTTTAGCACTTTTACTTGGAAGAATGCTCGAATGAACTAAGCGAGGATCTGTTGTTGTTTTCCTCTACACATGACTCATACCCAATGAAGGGGATTGGCCGATTATAAGGTAAATTTTCCTGATTCCTTCCGCGTTGCTTCATTTCTAAGGATGCTAGTTAGTCAGCTTCTTTGCTTCTTTTAAGCTTTAGCTTTCTTTCCTCCCTTTTTTCCATGCGTGGTCTTGTACACGTCTTTTGTTTAATTTTTCTTTATTTCAATTCAATTTTATTTTATTTTCATTCTTCGTCACTCTTTATACTTCTCGCTTGCTTCCTCTTTATCTTTTTATAAGTGGTTTACACGCTCGTGTTTCCCTTGTGGCAATCGTAATGCCCACACTTTATAGCATCATAAAGGCGCTTGAACCACACAAAGAAGCAGCCTTCTCCTTTGTGCGACCGTGCGCTTCATACAACTGGATATACGCTATATGTGGCTTTGCGCGCGTAACACGAAGTAATGGCGACAGCATACTTAAGCATATATATAACAGTTCGGCCTTCTAAAGTGCTCCACACTTAAAATGCGCTTGTTCCAGGTTGTGCAAGTAACGGCGCTCATTGCGTTACGTGTGATCTCAGAATAAATTTCTTTAGCAAGCCAATCTGTCATAAACTCATCCTCACATAATGTTTCTTTCGAAAGATTTTTACAGCGAAAGCTGTTATGAGATAACAACTCTGGTCACGCGTAGTTGTCTGCCACCGCCGCCAGTGTCCGTAACCATAAAAGTATGGCATGTAAGGCACAACGTGCCATAGACTTGATTCACAGATTGACCGGCAGATGATATGGTTTACGCAGGGACACTATGGTTATGATTTACGAAACGTATATGCATCTCATTCTAGAATTTGGATGTGTGTTATTCTCAGGTGGAACTGCTTATGAACTCAGGCCTTTGATTGTTTTGGAGCGTAAGGCCCTGCGACTATGCCTAGGGCTCCCTAAGTTTGTTGTGAACAATGTTTTGTATCAGGAGACGCGCTTGTAAACTTTGCCTTGTCGATTCCGTATCCGGACGGTTCTTGCTTATCTAAACATTTATATTTATTAGTCAAGACAATCAGACTGTGTATTAATCAACGACCCAGACATTTTTCTTGCTCAATGGCCACGTTTTCATACACCACAAATAAGTTTTGCTCAGAAGAAACTAGACGAAATAACCAGTGAAAATTCAAGATATACCAGCAGCAAATTGCCAAATCAAAATTTTATTATAGAATATGCTGAGATTTTCCCAAATAGTCCTAAATTTCAATAACACAGGGTCTTAAATAGCCACTTGCAAGATTACCATGCACACGTGGAAACAACTAATGTAATAGCCATTGATGCTTCTGTTATATACGAAAAGGCAGGAGTGGGTATTTACTCTACTTCACTTGACTGGTCGTTTTCAGTGAGACTGCCAGACTTCATACCTCTTTTTGAAGCTGAACTTTTGGCAATTGTTCTAGCACTACAAAAAATAACTTTAAACACCCACACTGCTGTAATAATTACAGACTTCCGGTCCGTATGTACGTCACTGACAGATTTATCTAAATCAGATGCCTTAAGGACGTTCCTTACGCTAATTCCTCCCTAGCTCGAGCTGTTAAACATATTATGGGTACCTGAACATTGCGGGTTAGAATTGAACGAAACGGTGGACTTGTTAGCACGAATGGCATTACATGGCCCTATATTTTCTGTCCTTCCGGCGCTGGCCAGTATAACGGCGATAAGATATAGAAAACGTTTACTCAGGGCTGATGCCGTAGAATCAGTGACACCATGCCCTGAAGTTAGACATTTGAAATATCGATGGAAAACTGACTGGTGTCATACTAGACAATTCAAAGTCCTGCTAACACGATTACGATGTCGTGTGCCCCCTTTAAATCTATATTCACACAGGGCTAGTCTGGAAATATCTCCCCTATGCAGCTTTTGTACAGATCTAGAATCAATAGTGCATTATTTTAGGGGCGGAGCTCCTTAAAGCAGCACCCGTTCGTCCTTTGTAGTAGTCGTAGTCGTAGTGCGTAACCAGTCTTACGTTTTGATTTGCAAGGTGGTGTCGGTGCTGGATTTCTCCTGTGCGTTGTTGAACAAAAAAAAATTCGCAGCGTGCGCGTTAACTATGTAGAAGCCGAATTCTCCTGTCTCTCATTCCCCATTAGCAGCCATTGGCATGTACATTGAGCACTATATGAAAAGAAAGGGTTGCTACGTTATACTCGCTGGGCGTAACCTCCTTGGTTTTAGAAAGGCTTAGCGAGCGTTGGGCCTCAGTGCCATGAATACAGTGAACTAGTATATACCATGAACTCGAGGTGGTTAAAGGTGGAATGTAGACATGAAGCGCAAGCCGTAAGTGTGCGTGTGCCACCTCTAATTTAGTCCTTGGAATGTCCGCTGGATGGCGGTGCTTCTATATGTGGATTATATGATGAAAAGTTACAAAGATGGTGGCACTTGGAGTGTTGACTAGATGGACGAACGGACACACAGACAGATGCATGGACGGACGCACGGATAGCTGCATGGACGGATGGACGCATGGACGGACGCAGGGGAGGATGCACGGATGAACGCAGGGACGTCCGCACGGATGGACGGGCGGACGTACAAAGAGGTGTACGCACGGACGGGCGGATGGACGCACGGACGTGCACACAGACGGACGCATGGACGGACGAAAGCAGAAACGAATGGATGGACGGATGCTTCGCCCCACTCTCCATCATTTACCCCGTGGATATGCTGCCATTTTTTTATTTTTCAACACAGTCGTCTCTCCACTCCATAGACTTGGTCCCTCGGTGTTGCAGAGCCAGGTTTTCATGTTTAAATGACTTTGCGGAAAATTCAAAAAACTTGCCAGATCCCACGCACAGCGGGAATCGATGATATGTGAAGCACGAATAAGAAAGCTTGATATGTCACTTTAAGATCAGCACAACGTTACAAGTTGGAGGTAAAGGATGTCGTGCATGACTTCCATGTCATGATTATCATGTTTGGTTGTGTCGTTTATCTTCGTCATCTATTCACGTCAAGTGATACCAAATCTAGTATATGTGGAGCTAGCGAAATGGCCACGAGCACGCTATTAGCGTGGTATGTTGTCGTGTTCTTACATGAAACGCGTATTAGGATTATCATGTTAGCACCAGTCATATATTTTGTCATCCATTGACGTCACGTAACACCAAATTTGGTATATGTGGAGCTACCAAACGGCTGCGAGCGCATCTTGAAGGGCCCAATATACTCCACTGTAGGATTGACGCGCGCGCACGCTGCTCACAGCAACGCTGTGTTAGCGAAACGCGAGCACTCTATAGTCTGACGCCAAACGCAACCGACGCGACCAGCGTCTGTCGGCGCGGCCTGATGGCAACCGGCCCGAAATTCGCGCCGATGCCTTACCCAATAAACACTGTGTCTCCCTCTTTTCGTGATGGAAGGACGCCGGACGCGCTGAAACGCGCAGGCGTCAAAGCAACTTAGCGCGGCGCGCGCCTGCGAGTATATATATAGCAGGCCCCCGCCTGGCTTGGCAATGCCGGCGTGACGCGACGAAATGAACACCGGTGAGCAAGCGCACCGCGTCACGTCAAAATCTATTGGCGCTTGGACTGTGGCATGTAGTCTTGTTGTCACATGACACGCATCTCATGATTATCACGTTTGCACCAGTCACATACTTTAGTATTCCACTCACGTCCCGTAATACCAAATTTTGTATAAGTGAAGCTGGTGAAACGGCCATCATGAGCGTTGCTTGTAGTCATGCTGTTACATGACACGCATCTAATAATTATTATGTTTTCACCAGTTACATACCTTCACACTAAACGAAAATGACCTGAAATAACCTCAAAAACTGGGTAAACCATTTGTCCTCTAGCGCACTACCTTTCCTGGGTTTTTTTTACCACCTACAATCGAGGTAAAAATTTACTCTCGTGCTGAGTTTTTAAACGTAGGGGGAGTAGTAATTATTTACCCCAGTGAGGTTTTGAGCGAGTATAGAGAGAGTAAACTTTTATTGCCTTGACAAGGTTTTTGAGGTGATTTCTGGGAGTTATTTCCGTTGGTAAAAAATTACAATTGTCAGGTGCGTTCGCCCAGAGTCGACAAATTTAATAAATAGCACAATTGATTGAATTTATTAAACAGCAGAACTGGTGACACATAGATTCACATACAGACAAACACGCACACACAACAAATGCAGAATAATACACCACTCGAACACACTTCACGCGTTGCTCGACTACACTTCGACAAACCGTATATCTAGGCGCGACTTTTTGACCTGCCGCGTAGTACCAGTAGGAGAGCTCTTTTTTGCATCGATTAACAGCAACGGCTGAAGGGGCAAGCGTAAACTTAGGTGGGCTGTAGGGCACTAATTGTCACACCGACCTTTTATTATAAATCTACCCGATCTCACTTTTTGTTTATTTAATAATTACTTGGCACACCAGGCTCATGGCCCCACGCGTGCTAGCACTGCTGATGCACAAGTCCATAAAATATACCTAAGTACGCACAAGCCATGGTAGCTCAATCATTTTCATTTAGCGACGGTGCACAAACACAGTAGCAGCACGTATTCATCACAACGGGCGTAGAAGAGCGGTCCACGCCTGCATACAAGCTGCTTACCGACGGCGTGCTAGGCCTTTTCGAGGAGCACGGCTATCCGATGAAACACAGCTGGCGATCACAGAACACATATCCTGTGCGAATTCCATCGTCATTACCGACACAAGTGAACACGTGAGCACAATCTTGCGGGGACGGGGCGGTGTATGCATACTTCCAACGAAACACCACCGTCCACCGTCCGGGTTTTCTTTGTGCTCATCGGCAGCTGCTTGTTGGTTTCGTCTGCCTCTTATCGGCTTCGTGCTACATTTTGAGAACAGTTGGTGCATGAGGCGGGCAATTCGGCCAGCACTTTACTCATGCAGACATCGCCTACTGTGGAACAAAATATATGCGATGCTTCTTTCACCTGCCCCGGCGGCACACTCGCACTGGTCACTGGCGGCCGCGGCTCGGTGCCGACGACAGAGTGAAGCATTTTGCTTATTGCTTCTCCAGTCGGCAAGCACGAACGATGACACCAGAGTGATTTTGTTACCACTGGCAGATCTTCGCGATTTGGCTCGAAAGCGAGATATCTGCGACGTGCAGGTTCTGAGGCGCTCGGAAGCGCACGGTCGCTCGATGATGTAGAAAACACGTGGCATTCATCAGCCCAACCAGAAACGCAGATACCGAGCTTCTTGCACCGCCTGTCTCCAAGGTCACCGCCGAGCAAAAGCCAACAATTTGCGAAAATATGCAGGACAACTTTCCACAGCAGGTTTTCTTTCTTGTTTTTTTTTTCTTTTTTGAGAGTCCCCCTCTCCATCTTTTTTTTCGTTCCCAGAATGCTGTTCTCACTTGTTGTGCTTATGCTGCCCCCAGTTCCAGTAAAAGTGCGCTGACTTCAGGTCAGTCCTGAGGCACGGCAATGCCGAAAAAAAAAATGGCAGCATATCCACGGAGTGAATGATGGAGAGTGGGGCGAAGAATTCGTCCGTCCATTCGTTCTTGCTTTCGTCCGTCAATGCGTCCGTCAGTGTGACCGTCCATGCGTCCATCCGCCCGTCCGTGTGTGCGTCTGTTCGTGCGTCCGTCCCTGCGTTCGACCATGCAGCCACCTTTGCGTCCGTTCATGCGTCCATTCATGCATCTGTCTATGTGTCCGTTCGTCCATCTATTCAACACTCCAAGTACCACCATCTCGCATCTTTTCATCATATATTCCCCTTATAGAAGAACCGCCATCCAGCGGACATTCCAAGGACTAAACGAGAGGTGGCACACGCACATTTTCTTACGGCTTGTGCTTCGGGTCCACTTCCCACCTTTAACCACCTCGAGTTCATGGTATATATTAGTTCACTGTATTCATGGCACTGAGGCCGAACGCTCGCTAAACCTTTCGAAAACCAAGGAGGTTACGCCCAGCGAGTATAACGTAGCAAACTTTTTCAGTCAGATAGGGCTCAATGTACATGCCAATGGCTGCTAATGGGAAATGAGAGGCGGAGAATTCGGCTGTTACTTTCTTACGGCTTGCGCTTCGTATCTACTTCCTATTTTTAACCACCTCGAGTTCATTCAGAGTATATACAAGTTCATTGTATTCATGGCACTGCGGCTCAAGGCTCGCTAGACCTTTTTAAAGCTAAGGAGGTTACACCAAGCGAGTATAACGTAGCAACCCTTTCTTGTCAGATAGTGCTCAATGTACATGCCAATGGCTGCTAATGGTGATCGCAGCCTGCGCGTTAACTAAAAGACCAATGCTCCTGTCTCTCCCTCCAGTAGCAGCCATTGACATGTACATTGAGCACTATTTTTATTGTTCAACAACGCACAGAAGAAGTCTCTCACCGGCACCACCTTGGAGGTCAAAATTTTATAGTTGTTACATACTACGGGGGACAAACGGGTGTCGCTATAAGGAGCTTCGCCCCTAAAAACATCTGTGGTCCTCGCGTACCTTCCGGATTCACTGAGAGCGTCACAAGGGGGGTATGAGGCGAAAGCCGCCGAAGCAGCTGCACCTTGCAGTCACGTGGTATTAAACTCTGAAACGCAGGTTAAAAATCACGTGATATAAAACTACCTACGTGGTGAAACTGAATTTTGACATTCTTTTACAACTTGCCTTAGAGATGGTGGTAAAACTATGTCATGTACCATCTTTTACTCCTACATGAGGTAGTAATTTTAAACGCGAGAGAGTGTTCAGAGTTCATGAGTCGCAAAAACCCCAAACTCGGATAGTTTTTGCATATAGTGTTCGTCAACCATTCACGTACCGTAATACCAAGTTCGGTATATGTGACGCTAGCAAAATGGCAGAGAGCGCATCATGAGCGTAGCATGTAGTCATATTGTTACATGACACACATGTCATGATTTTCATGATAAGGTCTCTCGCTTGTGTTCGCCATGCAATCATGTCATACAATACCTGTTTTGCAACATGCCATGTGAACGATACCACAGCATGAGCTGCAGGATCATAAAATATAAATCATGGCATTCATGACATGCATGTCATGATTTTCATAGCGTGAGTAGTCAAATATGTTCTTCCTTTAGTCATGGTATGCAGTTACAGTCACGGTCATACAGTTTAGTATCGATACCATTATCGAAATGGCCAGGAGAGCTAAAAGTCGTAGGCAGATAGATAGATAGATAGATAGATAGATAGATAGATAGATAGATAGATAGATACGCTTAAAGTCACTGAAGTGCGCTAAGAAATGCTTCGCATTTAAAATACTTATTTAAAACAGCAATCACTTCACGTGGTGAAAAAAGTTGCCTACAAAGAAAGATTCTGAGTTTCGGGACCAGATCATAGTGTGTTTAGAAAAAGTGGTCAACGATTCAGAGTAATTCGTACTCCACTGAGGGAGAGCACAACGCCGTCTCATGTAGGCATCTTGCTGAACGGCTTCAGGTTTCGTGCACAAGCGTCCGATGGGTGAAAGTCTAGATAATCGTGGAGGTGTACCACCAGTTTGCACTTGCAGGTCATGCAATTAGTCCACAGCAAGATGCCCTTTGTGCTCCAGTACAATGTCTCGATGAAAGATGACTTTCTTTTTCTGCAAAACCCGTCTTTTCTCACAAACATTTATATCGAAGTGACTTAAAATGTCAGATTATAACTTTTTAGCTATAGTTTCACCTTCCTAAGATTATATACGAGCAAAATGCCTTCAGCGTCCCAAGAAACACAGATTATAACCTTTCCTGTGGAGGGAGCTGAATTGGTTTTAGGAGAAACGTCTTTAGTCCAATCTTTCGATAGCTGTTTCGGTTCAGTTTCATTCGTTGTTTTATATTCGCGTGAAACGTACAACGAATTTTCGTTATACAGCTCTAACGCATGCTGTGACGTCGTCATGTGGTTGCGTTTTTGCTCAGGGGTAAGCATGTTCGGCGCTCATCTTTCACAGAGCTTCATCATCTGCAGTTTGTTGTGCAAAATGTGGGCTACACGTTCCACTGAGAAGCCAATATCCTATATATGGGCCATTTCACACAACTTCACACCTGTCTTTCATTATCATATCGCGCATACGGTCAACCAATTATATAGTTGTGGCACGTTTTGGGCGTCCTTTGCGCGGGTCACTTTCATTGCTCTCTCGCTCTCCCGCTTAAACTCAGCAGCATATTTATTTACTGTGGAATATGAAGTTGAATCTTGCTTGTAGACTTCAAGAAACCTATGGTGAGTTTTATGCGGAGATAAACCTTTAAAAGAAGTTTATCATTGCACGGTACTCAAGCTTCTCCATGCCTTACGGTGCTTCACACTATACCCATTTGTGATCAACTGTCAAAGCCAAACTGCTAGTCGGCACTAGATGGCGTTTCATCCGAAACGTGCAGATACTTTTATTACGTGCACATAAGCGCAGCTAGTTCTTGCTGACGTGATTATTACTAAGGTTCAGAAATTTTTCGACTATCCTTGTATATATGTCAGCATCAAAACTGCACAAAAGAAACCAAAACTGTCAGTAATAGTGTATGTACAAATTGATATTTTCAACAGGCTACAAGCTAAACGGTGAGCTTGTTATTGTTTTCCATGTAGTAGCCACTTTAGTTGATGAGCCATTCGATGTCCCTGTAGCACCACACCTTCTCCAAATCACAGTTCTGTCTAGGGCGCCTTTCTGTCTATGCGGGCGGAAACTACTAAATATTGATCAGGCCACCTTTATTTGCATACGTAAACCTTTGTTAGCAGCTTTATGAGATCTGCCATTTAGTGTGCTTTTCTCGCAACGACTCCCTTGGGCTCTTTGGCTGCTGCATAAATTATTAGAATGTTGTCAAACACTTCCATGGCTGACAAGCGTGCCCGCTGTCCCCGTGTTGTAATTATTCATCCACCCGGGTGGCCTCATTTGTCACGCTACTGGTGCTTCGTTTCTGCAAAAACACTTGTTGCTTGGAGAAGCAATTACGCGACGTAGTAGGCAAGAAACTTTGGTGTATGAAACTAACCATGAACTGTGACTCGATTTATAAAGGAGCATCTCTCATAATCATATGGTGGTTCTGGAACTTTAAACCCCACATACCAATCAATCGAGCTATAAAGGAAAACATGCAGGCTAGCGCACAGTGTTCCGCATATTATAATGTAGACTTGTTGATTACGTTTCTAATACTCATTGCTGTGTCAGAAAGTGACTCTGTCAAAGCCAAATAATCACTCTACTGGATGAACAATTGTGACAAAGGACTTCTTGTTTCTGATTGGTTATGGCGTTTCATTCGCTTCGTTTTTTTGTTATTATTAGGTAAGTTATAGGCATCCATTAACAGCAATTCCAGAAAGCACATGAATGATCCCTACTGCGCCAGTTGTTCATTTTGCATACTCATACTAGAACATTGCGATTCTGAGAACCACATACTCAACAAACAAAGGTGATAGTTCAAGACCTGTGAAAAAACAAAACGTAGCAGTCCACACTGGTGAAAAAAATTCTTGACAAATAATGTAGCGGTCGACAGCAATTGGACAAAAAGACGTCTTTGTTGGCGCTGCCCTAACGAAACCGTCTTGCCAGAATACTGTGACATTCCTTGGTAAAGGCTTTCTTATCACTTCATACTGCCATATATTCTCTCACTCTGATACATGCGTAAACGGCGAATCGCAGAGTGCCACAATTAACGTTAGATTTTAAAACGCCGGTACTTGAGAGTATCTGTCTTTTTTCAAAGAATATAGACTGCAATGTAGCGTGCACTGCAGAGTAGGACGTGTGTGCAAAACAAAACACATTTGACCCAATTTCTTTCTATACCCGCACATGGCGAGCGAATGAAATTCTTTAAATGAATTGACTAAAAAATGGAGCACCTGGGCTTGCATTCATTAAAGCATAACTAGAGAGAGTCCTTCATTGAATGAAATAATTTGCGGTGACGTGGATTCACAACCTTGAGACACGCTAAAGGCGTGACGACGGAATGACCATTTATCATCGCTCCGCATCTCTGGAGCAGATCATTACTGCCTGGCACCTCGCAGGCTAACGCTTCTTAATGGTGTCCTTCAAGCAGGAAAAACGTTACTTAGTTCTTGGTGTTATAAAATGCCGGTTGAATACTTCCATTCACCGTGCCCAAGTGGCAAGTAGGTATTCTTGCAACTTCTGTTCGAGTGCGTGCTCGCCTGTCTGTCTACGGGTCCGTCCCCTCTACTACCATGACGTAACTTGACGGCACCACCTGGGGTTGTAAGTGGCTTTCACGAAAGCATATGTTTTTAGCGCCGTCACCGCCAAGTATGAACCATGCCACAGTTACGAAGCTTTAAAATACGTACGGTGTTTTTTAACATGTTTTGACAACACTGAATATTATAAGTAGACAACAAACCGCTTTCAGAATAAGACTCTCGCATTCTGGCCTTACGCGTTCCGTTCCTGCATGGTGGCATGGTGATAATACTGTTCTTAACGGCGTGAAATAGACCGGCTTGCGTGTACCGATACTGTCTTCTTCCCCCATATTTCTCCCTTTTCTCTCCTCCATTTCTTCCCCTAGCAAACCGTATGCGCGTCTTGTAGACGTTCTTGCCATTCTCTCTTTTCTTTTTCCTCCTTCTTTTCCTATGTGGTAGTTTTTAAAGTTTGTGTTTGTGCAATGAAAAATTCACCACACAACCACCCTACCTCCGCATGCTGCGCATAATGCCGGTTCTCAAGGTACGGGGGATCTGCAGGATTTCTTGTTTTTTAAGCTTGCCTGCTACGCCGGAAAGCTCTGTTTCCAATTGCATCCAGAACAATAATAGCCTAACCATGGCCTAGTATACGGTCAAGAGGCTGGCACTTCCACGCATTTCATCGTCAGTCTGAAAAAAAAAAGTCACCGCAGTAGTTCCGTGAGCCCACTTATATGTTATTGCTGTTATCAGTGTACGAAACACTGCAAGGAGTTATTTCTATATGTCTGCAATGCGGCTGACTCAGCAGACAGGCACACACAAAAGTATGATCTAGAGACATTCGCAGTTTCTTTCCTCAATCCGTCTTACTTGCTTTGGTGGGCGTTATTATGGCAGATGTTCTGTGTCTCCCTCTGAGTTCTCTTGGAGAAGATGAGAGGCAAGTAGTTATGTAGCCCGTGGTATACCTTCCAGCGAAATCTGAGTAGTCAGAATGATGACTCGTCTGCTTCCTCGTTACTGGGGTTCAACATATTGAAAGGCGAGTTTTAGAGTCTATTTCTTGCATTTTTTTTGTGAATGAAGTGCCAATCATAGGTTTTCTTCGACATGCAGTATACACTAGACAGGTTAATTGGTCGCCTTGCAGAGCGTTTGCCGCGTGATAGCTCACAAAGAACTGACATTTCAAGACGGCTGGACGTTGTGGTTTCTTTCCCTAACTCATATTTTTTTTCGCTATGCCAGTTCATGTCATATGCTGTGATTGCTGCGCCAGACAAACAAAACAAAACAACAGTCTCACTGCAGGATGTTTCATTATTTCTGGAGTCAATTAGAATGATCACCAGTGAAAACTTTCTTCCCCTTTCCATTTTTTTATTCCGTGTGCGTCGTCGAGCAATGACAATACGGAATCAAAGGTGGCTGTAAAGCAAACCGTTGTTCAGGTCCATGGGCTAGATCACGAACACCAATAAAAAAAGTAAATAACGTATCCAGGTTTTTTTCGGAAAGCGCGCATCGTTGTTTACAAGTATACAGCTAACCTGGAAGCTCTACTCGCCACGGTTGTCTTGTGGTTGAGGCACTCGGCTTCTGACCCAAAAGTGGCGGGTAAAAATCGTGGCCGCGGCGGCTCCATGTTCGGTGGAGGCGAAAATGCTTTCGGCCCTTGTGCCTAGATTTGTGTGCACGTCAAAGAACCCTTGGCGGTCAACATTTTTGCAAGCCTCCACTACGGCGTCTCTTTGAATCATATGTTGGTTCTGAAACGGTAGACACACACCAAGAATTAATAACGGTTACATGAAAGCTTCACTTGGAGTGCATTTTTGCTATATTCAGTCGTTTCTCTGGCTGAATGTTAGCATACGTGTAGCGCCTGTCATATAAATGCATATTCATTTTCCTCTTACTTTGAAAACTTGATTTTAAGCACCTGAGTAATCTACAGTTACACAAAAACAGGGATCAAAAAGTAACTGTTCTTTAATTAAATGCATACTCAAAACTAGCATGGCAGCCGCTTGTTTTTGCACTAATGAAAAGTGACATATATTTCAGCGATTACGGTCCTTAATAAAAAGCGGGGGGAGGGGGGTAAAGCATGTCAGCTGGTTTAGTTTTTTTCCCCATAAATACCAAAAGCATGGAACATGCAGCAATCTAACATATAGGAAGCGTTGAAGCACTCCCACATCAAGAAAAGATGCGCTATAATATGTTTGAACAGGAAGCATATTTTCTTCAATCGCACTCTGCTTGAGAAGTATTCTTGTAAGGCAGAAGTTTACCAGAAGATGTAGTTTTGAAAAGAGGAAATCTACTTTGACAGGGGCTGACAGGGGGACGTTTCAACAAGCGGGCTTCTATTCAAGACAGCCAGTGTCTGTTGCTGCCTTCAAAAAGACGGAATTACTAGCCGAAACGTAGGCTCCAGTGACGTGCCCTGTTAAAGAAAATTCGACCTCTGAAAGACTCAATCTTGTTATTGAAATTCTGCATTTTTCAATCATCTAGAGGTGCTTTTCATTATATTTTGTCATTAAATTTCGGAAAGCCATTTAAATCAATAAATCGCTCTGTGCAATGGATCAACCTTGGTTCCCCAGGGTCGGATGCAGCAAGTTGCTTCCCCCTTCAATCGTCTCTAGACGTCAGCAACCCCGACCTTCTCTAACGCGAGTGGCCTTTGAAACTTTCTGCAGCCGAGAGATAAAAAGTTTTGTCGGTGCTCGTTCTCTCCGCTTGATTTCACGCTCATACCATTTGTTTTATTCCGCTGACTCTTCGTAAACTCGGCTCTCCAATGGAGTAGTGCCGAAGAAGCCACGAAAACGCGAATTATGACCGGTCTTCGGGGACTCGCTTTTTTACGACGGTGCACTGCAACCGACATTAGATGGCTTCGTGCCGTCGTTGCTAGTAAAGGGTTTTGATTCGCTATGTCTGGAGTAAAACCGAGTCACGTGGTTCCTTTCAACAATTTTTCGCTGAACGCAAGTTCGAGCAGTTCAACTTGTGCATTGAATACTGATTGCTTTTTCTCTGCTATTTTCCAGTAATATGTCTCTCGCTTAATGTGCAGGTAAAACATTTAGCAGCATACGGGACACTGACTACCCCTATGGCTTATATAAACAAGTGAAAAAACAGACAAACACGAAAAAAATTTATACATATTAGTTCGCAGAGAGAGCGAAAGAAGCAAGGAGCTATAGAAAGCTTGGTTTCACGTGTAGCTCTTCGAAGAGTCGTTTATCTTTCATGTGGTATGCTTTGTGTAGCTAACGGTGAGTGTGTAAAGGGTAGCTGAAATAGATAAAATGTATGTCAAAAACCGGGTATACATTACCTAACTAAACGACTGTAGACGACTACTAGATGTAGGTGAATGACAATCGGCCTAAGCGTATGTTATCACGAAATATCAACAAAACCCAAAGGATGAATTCGCATAACGTCGCTTCAGATGGGGTCGATGTTCATTGATCAGGCTACATGCATTATGATGATTGGCTGAAAGCTTATGGCAAAATAATTTTTATTGGGCGCATTTTGTGAGTACGGGTACCTAATTGCGTTCACCTACTGCTCGGTAAAAGGTCAGGTTACTATTATTTAAAATATTAGCGAGAAACTATTAGCAATAGCAATCGACTGAAAGTGAAATCTTGAGCAGTATTGTGAAGTTATGATTTATTATACACTACTCTTTGGCCGTTGCCCTCTATTTAGCAGGAATATCATGCGTGCTCATAGCAAGCTGTAAACAAAACTAACAAGGTAAAGATTCTGCTGCTGTGGTGCTTCTTACTTGTGATAACTGTGCTTTTCCCGTCGAGATTGTGTGTTATAAAGGCCACAGAGACCTAATGAAACCTTGTGACAGCCAAGCCAACAACTTTTACAAAATGTTCATTTTGCGTTTACTTTTTTGAGTTCTATAATACTCATACTGCATTTCGTTATTTAGTAGAGTCCGCCATTCACCTTGTATTTATGAATCGACCGAGGTCATTTGATCTGCCGTGCTGCAGATTATTGCTCTTTAAAAGAATATTCATTATAAGCAACAATTGGTATGAACCACAATAAGTTTGTTAATACACTCTCCCACTGAGCAGTGCTTGTTTTTGTTTTTTCGTTCTCGAAGCATCCATGTCAGTTGCCAGTCAAATATCAAACTCAGCGCAGTCCTCATTAAGAGTCAAGCGGCACACTACACGGCTTCAAACTTCCGTACTGCAAACTTTGTCGACCGGAACCCTTATCGCCCTTTCACTGCCAACCATGGGGCTGCTGACCAACGGTCGAGCAGTTTCGCATCTGACCTCGGAGTGGAGCGAACACAGCAGCGCGCCTGGAATCGACATCGAACATGGCCTTGGCTGGACCGAGCGACTCAGGGGAGTGCGTTTTGCGAGTTCGGGTGCTCAGACCAGGTCTCACTAAGCCAATGCACAGAGGTTGTTCGGCGAAATGCACGCTCTAGCAATAATGAATTCCGGTCGACTGGCCATAACTCAATGAGCGGCATAAAAAGAATGTCCTGTGGGACTGAACGGAGTGCAACTTTTTTGCCAGTATTCTGAACGGCTAGCAAAGATCTGCTCAATGAAGTCGAGGAATGTATTGAAATGAATTCAATTAAATGGATTTCTAATCCCACTAATCAACATTCACTAGACTCTACCGCACAAAAGCACAACACGGAGTTCGACAGGTCTGTAATAGTATAACTACCGGATTGCAGATTCAGCACCATTCTATACAAGAAGCTCTTTTCAATGAAAGATGAACGTTATCCGTGCAACCACAATGCGTTCACTTTCGGCTTCTTTTTCGCATGACAAAGAATGCTCAAGTTGAGCGATACCAGGCAAATTACTCGGTTAGAAACTTCATATTTTGAGTCATACTCTTCACAACCACAATATTTCTGTTATTCTATAATTATCACTGCAAGTCTCAAGTCTAAAACTATTTTTATAGCCTCCATGAAATTTATACATATGCTCGATTTCTATCTCTTTTTTGTTTTCTTTACTTCTAATTTGCGTACTTTCTTATCCTACATTGTGTCCATTAGCATACCAATGTTTATAAACTTGTTAACATTCCTGCCTTTGCTCTGTTCTCTATTCCTTATCCCTCAAAACTTCGAACAACGTCTTGTCTTCAGAGAGTGGAAGACCTTGGAACTTGAATATGAGAAATCGAACCTTTTTTTTTTGAACATGCATAATAAGTTTTGCTGCCTCACGCTCAACAGCCCTCACCACACAATCAAGGGTGGTCTCAGCGTTAAGCAGTCTTCAAAATATCATCTAAATAAGGTGAATCATA
>WOVY01009955.1:797500-937500 GCA_013436015.1 Rhipicephalus annulatus
GTAACAATATTTAGGGGATGAAAAGGGCTCAAGTGGCATTGCATGCATCATTGCGGAAGAGCTCTCAAATTATTGGGGTAAGTACCATGGGCAGCAGATTGATAGATCGTAAAGCTGCTCTTCTTTTAAATGAAAATAAAAATATACAGACCAAAATAGCATGTATCATTCTACAACACTTGATGACCTTCAATTACTGTAAAAGCAACGCCCTCTCTTCTCTGCTGACGTTCGCTTTCTTTCGAAGAATTGTGTTCAATATGTACGATGAGAAGAATAAAATGATCAATATATTCGCTCGACAAAGAAAGAATTCGACTGACTGTACATTTTCTATAGAGTTTTTGAATGGTGTTTAGACTGATGGTAGCTCTTCGTTCTCGCAGAATTTACGGAAACAGAGTTGTTTAATTTTACAGATCGCAACTTCTCTGGCAACATTTGTTGACATTTTTTTGTCGGCTCATCATTTTCAACAAAACCAACCATTTGTTTTGCCTGGACATATAGAAAAAAAGTACAAGTTGAATTGTTTTTTTTTTCACAGAGCCCGCGATGTATTTAGGAATAGCCGTTGCTTTGACGCCTTACTACGTAATGCTTGCTCAAAATGTTTCAGTGACCGAAATCACATTCATAAAATATTGTAAAGACACGCGAATTATCGCGTGAGCTGATGTACAATACTTCGTTGAGGTGTGCCAAAAAATGAGCTTGCTCTGAAAGATATTGCACGTGACGTCTTCCACCAGCTAAGCACTCGCCCATGGCGGTGCTTAGCTGATGAAATATGGATTGTAGTGTTGGTCAAAACACGCGATTTCGAACTCTGTAAAGATGCTTCACAATGTTACAACGTTGTACCTCAAGTATGGAGGAGCATAACGAAGATTAATGCTGCACACAAAACAAATAGTTCGACTTCGGCGCAACAAAGAGAAAGTGTCGCACGCATTGCCTCGGTTTGTTTTGAGCTTCTATTTCAGCACAGTCCTCGGTTCCGTACACTTCCAAGCAGTAAGCTACAGCAGGCCACGCAACAATTGTGAAGTTCTGAAGGTTGCGACTATAAGTTATGGTAATGACGTTCCCGGCAACGAAAATCCTTTATACAGCCGCGGCACTTCGTATTTTAGAGGAGCGAAATGTGCAGGACCAAATGCTAATCTATTCAAGCAAAGTTCGTAAAGGCGAGGCCCACGTACGAACGGGAAGATAAAGGTGAAAAAAATGGACGAGCAACATCAAGGATGAAAGAAACTATGAAGTGGAACCACGCTTTGAACAAACAAACAAACAAACAATAAATTAATAAATAAACAAAACAGATGCGGAAAGCAACGTAGCCGATCAGAGAAAAGGCCAGCTTTTGTGATGGTAATGAAGAAGGGCCGAAAGTGTTTTAAGTTGTGCTACTAGCGTGATTGAATATGGGCGCGCACGCAATGTGCGTGGGTGTTTTGCCTGGACGCAGTTCCCGGGCCACTCGTTGCATAGGCGAGCAAGTGCATGGAAGCGCGGCTAGTTCTTCCACAAAATTTGGAAGAAAAGTTCCTGGTGTGTTTGCATGGAACGAGCATTACTTTACTAACGGTGTGCTTGCGATTGTTATCGTTAATGCTCTTTTCCGGGAAGGCCACACATTGGTAATACATGGAAATGCGAAATCACTGAAAACTAGAGCACGCTAACGCAGATCTATACGTTCAATTTTTCTACCTTGAGTTGCCGTTGAAGCAGTTCAGTGGATTTAAATGTGACCACTAAAAACTGGCAGCTACTCCTAAAAAATTAAGTAGTGCTTTAGTAAAGTGAAAGGGTTGTAGAAATTTTATCTGGTTTTAAAAGGTGAAAACCATCGAGAGCACAGCTTCCCCATCAGTCAGCCTGCCTGATTGGTTCTCTTGTAAAAAATTACGAAGAATACAGAAAATGCCTGAACACACAAATAAGTGTTTACCTCTGCACACGCATAAACTGTAGTGCACAAAACCTATTCTAGGTTTCCTATTGCTAATTCTTTTCATCAATGCCAAATATATGAGAGTATCCTCCAAAATGGGCGTTGTTATTATGTCTTGTTCGCATGTTTACATCACTGTGCAGCCATTGCAGTGTCAGCATAGAAACGAAAAATCAAGAAACAGAGCGAACATGGTTGATATTAGTATCCTGTTACGCCTCGCTTTCTTCTTCAGCGTTTATCTTTAACTGCGGATGTTTCATGCATTCCGCTTATGCTCGTAATCCTGCAAGTTTTCCCCTATAGGAAAGCATAATAATTGCATGTAGTAAGGACCACAAGCTCGAGAGCATAAAAACTCTGTATTTTTCTCACGTCAATTCACTACCCTTGGTTATATACGGACCCCGCAGGGGCGCCTGCGCAAGTAGGCGTTTGGTGTGTAGCGACTCCACGGACCCGAGCTAACGGGGGAGTTTTGACTCTCTCCCACGCCTAGCCGTGCATGGCTTTGCCGTGTCCGGGGAAAAGGGGATCCTGGGGGTTGAGCCGACGCTGGGTGATTGGACCTTTAAGGCCCTCCGGCAGAGGCAACACACCCCTTTGGCCTCGGCTTCACGTAGACGGCACCTCTGGGCTGACCCACCCAGGGGAAATCAGCAGTCGCCTTTTCCTATTTCTCTCTCTCCCTATATCTTCGTCTTTTGTTCTCACTTTACATTTTTTCTGTCTTCTCCTCACTTCATTTTACTTCCAATTTTTCCTGGCGGCAAGGGTTAACCTTGTGTGGCTATCCAAACTAGGGTAAACTATATTGGGTTATAGTAACTGCGTACTGCTGGCGTTGCGCAGACATGCCCACATGCTTTGCCACGTCCCCTCGTTGGACTCCGTGGTGGGTGGTAGGCGCCGCTACCGAAAAATACACATTTTCTCATGGGATCCCCGACCCCCTCTTAAACTGATCGTGCTTCGAAAAGGGTACGCACCGACGCAACTTTCCTACTTTGGCCCGAAAACAGAGAAACTTTCCCAAAATACCATGTCCAATCATCTACAAAAGCTAGAGCAATCTCACCCTTCCTTGTGGCCAAGTGCTTGAGAGAGGCCATTGGAACCGGTTATAAGGCCACGAAGATGGCAAGTGGAGATCTGCTTCTCGAATTAAAAGACAAGGAACAGTACAATAAACTCTCGCACCTCGTAGCCTTTGGTAACATCCCCGTCTCTGTGAGCGCACACCGTACCATGAATACAGTGAAGGGCGTGGTATCGGACGAAGATTTGATGACGCTGAGTGAAGAAGAGCTCTTAGATGGATGGAAGGACCAAGGTGTAATACATGTCCAGCGCATCAAAATCAGACGTAACAACAATGAAATAGCAACAAAGCACTTGATACTCACCTTCAACTCAACCAATTTACCTGAGACTCTCGAAACTGGCTATGTAAAACTCCATGTCCGACCCTTCATTCCAAATCCGAGGCGTTGTTTCAAGTGCTAGCGATTTGGTCATGCATCCCAGAGCTGCCGAGGACAGCTGATGTGTGCTAAGTGTGGCACAACCGGCCACAGTGCTGATGAATGTAGTCATGACGAGGTCCTCTGTGCAAACTGCGAAGGTAGTGACCCCGCATACTCCAGAGCGTGCCTAGCCTGGAAAAGAGAAAACGAAATAATAACTATAAAAGTTAAAGAAAATATCATATTCAGGGAAGCAAGACAACGGGTCTCGTTATCATTAGCACTAAAAACACCTTTTGCCGAAGTGGTGCAACGAGGGGTGGCACCACAAAGGCCCTTGGCAGTTGCCAGGACCGCGCCTAGCGTGCCGAAGCCAATGCCACAAGCCCCTGCGGCGGGAGCAGCCAGCGCTGCCCTGCCCACATTCAGCCTGTCCACACCAGTGACCTCTACAAGCTCTGGCAGCAGCCAGGGCAATCACGAGGCCAAGGGGGCTTGCTTCATCAACCCCCAGCTTGGTGGGGACAAAGACTTCGTCGATCAAGGCGAAGTCTAAGCGACGCACAGATCGCTCTTTAGAGCGGGTGTCCAGTGCCTCGCAAGAGGCTATGGACACCAGTTCAAGCCAAACGGCGCAGGAAGCGCCGAAGGAGCGGCGAGCTTCGCTCGACCGCCCCAAAAAGGACAGAACGCCGATTACAGGGCCTGACATAGGCCCTGTAAAATGAGTTAATCCCCGTCTTCTTTGCACACAGCACTTTTTCCTTTTTTTTCCACTATGGACAAAATCATACAGTGGAACGTAAGATGAATACTTAGAAATTTAGATGACGTCCAAGAACTTCTGTGTAAGTATAACGCGAAAGTGCTATGTGTGCAAGAAACGCACTTAACTCCTAAGCACAAGGACTTCCTACGACAATATATTATTTTCCGAAAAGACCGGGAGGATCCTGTCGTACCATCTGGCGGTGTAGCCATTATAGTCGATCGTAGTATAGCATGCCAGCATTTGAAGCTCCAAACGGCCCTTGAGGCAGTGGCCATTCGAGCTGTACTTTTTAACAAACAAATTACCATATGTTCTTTGTACATACCACCGCATCAACAGCTACACAGACGTAATCTGGAATCATTAATAGATGAACTCCCAGAGCTGTTTCTGGTTCTAGGTGATTTTAATGCACACAATGTCCTGTGGGGCGATGCTCACTGTAATGCGCGAGGACGTCTCATTGAACAGCTCCTTTTCTCTTCTAGTTTATGTCTTTTAAATACAAAGGAGCCTACGTATTTTAGCCTTGCAAACAACACGTACTCCTCCATAGATCTTAGCATTTCATCACCGTCCCTTTTACCTGTTTTTAAGTGGAACCTTCTTAAAAACCCTTATGGGAGTGACCACTTCCCAATCATCCTGAGTGCGCCTAACAAAGATCAACTAGCCCCGCAGGTTCCTCGATGGAAGATTGACTCAGCTGATTGGGAAGGGTATAGAACTCTTACACACATGACATTGACTGAGCTGTCTGCCCTGACCATAGGTGACGCTGTCACGTATTTTACAGCTTTTATACTTGATGCCGCATCTAAATGTATTGCCAAAACGAGCGGCATGTCTTCTAAACGGCGAGTCCCATGGTGGAACGACGCATGCAGGAATGCACGGACCACTCAGAACAAAGCATGGGCGTTGCTTCGCGATTCTCCTACAGCAGAAAACCTGAAAAATTTTAAGTGTTTCAAATCGCAGGCAAGGAGAACGCGTCGACAAGCTAGACGGGAGAGCTGGACAAAGTTTATATCGAGTATCAACTCGTACACAGATGAGGAAAAAGTGTGGAATAAGGTAAAGAAAATTAAGGGCCAACAAACGTATTCTCTTCCACTAGTAAATAGCCTCGGGCAAAGCTTGGAGGATCAAGCCAACTTTCTTGGCACACATTTCGAACACATATCGAGCTCCTCACACTACTCCGAATCCTTCCAAAATTACAAGGCACGAATAGAAAAACTAAAGTTAGAAAGAAAATCTACAAGAAATGAGGCATATAACGCACCATTCTGCTTAGCAGAACTGGGAACAGCACTCAGCTGCTGTAATACATCTACCCCAGGTCCTGACAACGTAATGTACGCGATGCTGAAGGAACTACCCTCCGAAACTAAAGAAACCCTCCTCTCTCTTTAAAATCACATATGGTTTTCAGGTATGATCCCCTCCTCCTTGAAGGAGGTTGTTATAATTCCAATTTTGAAGCAGGGAAAGGGTCCCTCTACTGTATCAACTTACAGACCTATAGCGTTAACAAGCAGCCTGTGCAAACTATTTGAAAAAATGATTAATTGCCACTTACTCCACTACTTAGAAACAAACAAATTGCTCAACCCATACCAGTGCGGGTTTAGAGAGGGCCGATCTACGACCGACCATCTTATACGTATCGAGGCACACATACGTGAGGCTTTTGTTCATAATCAGTTTTTCTTATCTGTGTTCCTCGACATGGAGAAGGCCTACGATTCTACGTGGAGGTTTGGAATATTGAGAGACCTCTCACAGATAGGTATACGCGGTAATATGTTCAGTGTCATTGAAAGCTATCTGTCTGATCGCACCTTCCGCGTTAGAGTGAGCAATGCACTGTCCCGAACATTTGTACAGGAAACCGGAGTGCCACAAGGTCGGGTGCTCAGCTGTACGCTCTTTATTATAAAAATGAATTCTCTCCGTCTGTACATTCCACGTAATATCTTTCATTCAACATATGTCGAAGATGTGCAGATAGGTTTTCAATCGTGTTCTCTTGGGATCTTTGAGCGACAGGTTCAGCTCGCCCTTAACAAGGTATCCAAATGGGCTGATGAAAACGGGTTCAAACTGAACCCACAGAAAAGCACCTGTGTCCTTTTTTTACGAAAAAGAGGCTTGCACCCTGAACCTGAACTGGTCCTTAAGGGTGAGCGTCTACCCATAAACATAGAACATAAGTTCCTAGGTATAATTTTAGATGCGAAGTTAAGCTTTGTACCACACATAAAACATCTTAAAAATAAATGCTTGAAAACAATGAATATTCTAAAGGTGCTGCCACGAACAACGTGGGGCAGCGACAGAAAGTGCCTCATGAATCTGTATAGAAGCCTTATACGCTCACGTCTTGAGCATGGGTCAATAGTCTATCACTCTGCCACGCCAAGCGCTCTGAAAATGTTGGACCCTGTTCATCATCAAGGCATCCGCCTGTCCACAGGTGCTTTTAGAACAAGCCCAGTTGAAAGCCTTTATGTAGAATCGGATGAGTGGTCACTCCATCTGCAGAGAACATATTCTTCCTTCATATATTTCCTTAAAGTAAATGCGAACAGTGAACCTGCATATTCCACCATCAACGACCTGTCCAGCTCTCAACTTTTTTACAATCGACCCGCAATGGCACGCTCTTTTTCGCTGCGTGTTAGACACCTAGCTGAAGAAACAGATGTCCCACTGCTTGAATACCACCTCAGCCCCCCTGCTCTGCGGCTCCCGCCATGGCAGTGGCAGGTTATAGACTGTGACACTTCTTTCGTAGCTGTCACAAAGCATGCCTCCCCCATACACATTCGGATGTATTTCTTAGAGCTGCAACATAAATATGACTGTCCAGAATATTATACCGATGCATCCAAGTCCCATACTGGCGTGTCCTATGCGGCGGTCGGCCCATCCTTTTCGGATGCCGGCGTTCTGTCCACCAGCACAAGCATTTTTACAGCCGAGGCTTACGAGTTATTCGTAGCCGTTAAACACAACAGGGAATTGAATAAGCCAAGGGTAGTTATATACACAGACTCCCTGAGTGTCGTAAAAGCGTTGAAAAATCTTAAAAAACACAGAATCTCTATAATTATATCCCTGTATTCAGTACTCTGCGCGGCCTATACTTCCAAGCAACATATCGTCGTGTGCTGGCTGCCAGGACATCGCGAGATCGAAAGAAATGTGTTGGCCGACCAGCTCGCCACGTCAATTAACGGAAGCTCCGCCAACTCTTCAGTTGCTGTCCCTATAACGGACCTAAAACCAAACATACGGAAAAAGCTCAGGGCTTACTGGCAGAAGTTATGGGATCAACAAACTCATAACAAGTTACACTTGATTAAACCATACCTCGGTAACTGGCCACCCACGTCGAAAACACGCCGTACAGAGGTCTGTCTCTGTCGGCTTAGAATAGGACACACACACAGCACGCACACACACCTTTTGTCCGGTGGTGACCCACCCAGCTGTCACAGATGTGGCCGTCCACTTACCGTACTTCACATACTCCTTGAATGCTTTGAGCTAGAGGCTTACAGGAAAAAACATTTTCCACTAGCGTACAAGGAACACATACCCCTTCACCCAGCTATGTTTATTGGTCGCGAACCTCTTTTTAAATATAATGCATTGAATGCATTCTTAAAGGAAGTAAATACCTTCCATGTTATCTACTCAAGTGATCGGTAGCACGGCCTCCGAAAGGAGGCTGCTGCTGCGGATGCTACATCCAAAAGAACACCTGTCTCCCGGCCCTTGGGACCAAGGGCGCTGGCGAGAAATCGGTGCTAATATAACGCTCCTATTTTATGATGTCATGACAACTAAAGACTCATTCTCACCAGGCATGCTTCACATCACTTTCATGATTTTAATAAATATATGTCTTACGCATTTTTAGAGCGCAAAATTTTAGGCCCTTTTACAGCCATTTACCATAACCATTGCTCTCAGCCGATATCATTTCCTGGCGCTCTTTGGCCATCAATGGCCCTTGCGCCATTAAACAACATATATAATCATGGTTATATACGGAGGCTAGACTAGCAAAAAAAACAAAAAAAAGCTTTACAGGTCTCCCAGTTAATAGGTCTGCTTGTATCTGAGTTTTTTTTTTTCAATAAACTACGTTTTGACAGATGAACACGTCTCCAGCTTTATAGCATATCTTGAAAACGACTAAAATTTCAGTGATGTTTTCTAGTTGTGTCCATATATGTATATAGGCGGACGACTTCTTCAAGTATTCCCTACTTGCAGACGACAACCATCATGCGTTTTCTTTCAATCTTTCGGCCAGAAGTTAGCGCCTACAATTAGGGTCAATTGTAGTTAAGCTCCATCTACTGAAGCCAGCCTAATAGCCTAATCCAGGGCTACCATCGTCGCAAGCACAAACGCTACGCATCGCTTACTGCTTTTGGTGTTGGTAATACGCATCTTGCTGTTGGTATCGTTACGAATCACTAAAATCACTCGTAAAAAAATAGACTGTTCAGCATATGTACGTGCGTACAACATTTATTCCTATATTTATTGTGATTTTTTGATGTTTTATTGAAATAAAAAGTTCAAATCATAATCTCCCTTCTTCAGTGTGCTTCGCATAACACCTCCTGCTATATCACGGGATCTTCCAAACTTTTCATTTCACTCAATTTGCCCCTTCAGCTGCAATTTTTCTCCCTGGTGTACTACTGCGGAGTGACCACCAGGCTACAGCGGCTGTAGACACAACCCTTGCATTGGCCACTCCACATTTCTCCTATGATATTTTTTAGGGACAATCGCATCTTGCTTGTGTGGCACTGCGCTTCATATCAAAAGGTTGCCCGAGTTAATGAAACTGCACACGAAATGGCGTTGTCCTGATAATACCACTACTCTGCTCATCCTATCCGCTCACCTGCACTTGCACCACTGCTGCAGAGATTTGATGAGATGGATTACAGCCGCCACAGTCTTCGTCGTGGGCAGCCAACGTCGCGAATTCCCGAAATGCTTATTCAGCTATAGTTCGCTCCTTCGATCGCGGTGGAAACCAATTTCAGGATTGGGGCAGTGCCTCGTGATTTCGTCCTGCTTCATTTCTCTGGTTTTCTCTTGGTATCGTCGTACAGCAAGTTGCCGACGTCAGCTTTCCTTGTGCGAAGCCGAAACATAAGGCCAGTGACCAGTTTGTCTCAACATGTACAGTTACTTCCTGTGCTCAGCCTTTCCCGTTGCGACATCTCCGATGGCGCATTCCATCTATGTGATGAAACGTAATGCACTTGTCGAAGACGTCGCAAATGAAGCAATGTCTTCTGAGGCGACATGCACACAATGCTGCCGATGCAGACGTCTGAGGTGTCTTCGTGGCTTTTTTTATATCACATATCGCCGAATCTAGTGAAAGGATGCCTTGCTTAGGCATTTTTTTTTGTCTAGACAGTGATGGTTATTGTGAGAAGAGGAGCCCCGAAGTATCTTAACACGTAAGCAGGCTAAGAGATGCGTACCTAAAAATATTACAACAGATATGCTGGCGTCTCGGGTGATACTACGTGTAAGACGAACAGTAGGCTAGTTGAAGCGAACGAACAAAGCGAAGATTGCCTCCCAATACTGTTATCGTAAGACGTATTCCCGTAGAAGCCCGTATAAACGAGAACTGAACGTAGGGACTCAGAATTGTGCTTTAAATTTCCCAATATATAAAAGAAACGTCCTAACTAACCAGACCGATTAGTTCGTCACTTATTAGGTTGGGCTTATACCTAAGGCAATTAGAGGTAGGCACGCTGCATTATGTAAATTATCTACGCAGCAACTTCGCTTCAGCATGTCCGTCATTCTTGTACACACAGAGGTGTCTATGTAATTTCAATTTCCTAACGATGATGTTGATTGGTATACTTCTTTAAAACGGGTACAAAGACTAATCACTCGGCTTCGTCGTCACAATCATTCATTATTCTATCTGTTCTGTATACTAACTATATGTTACGAGCATATGATTACTAGTAACCACATATAGTTAACCTGTTATAACATCATGCCAAACCACTACTCCCTATTTTTCAGTGTTCATTGAGTGTTTATTGTAAAAAAAAGAAGTATGTTTTATTCCTGTCTCCGTCAGCACACAGTCAGATATTAATTACCTTACTGTAAAATATTAGCTAATGTACTTCGTGTCTGTTCGTTTAAACACGCTGGCGCTTGGTGGCACCACCAGTCCTTTCCGCACCTACGTTTGCGTATCCGAAAAGCCAGTGTTGCGCAACAGGTGGTGGGAAGTTTATTGACAAACTAAGCTGTTAGCTGCACGTGGTCGGATGGTTCTATGTGAATTGAGAACACTTAAAAAGTACAAATGGTGGCACTATTTTCATTGATGGGGGCAATGTAGCAAAGACACGTACGAGGGCATTCGAATGTGGGGATTTGAGCGTCACGTGCACGTATTTTGACGCACATAATACTTGAATAATCGATGATGTTCCTGAGGTGGCCCGAAATACCGTGTATGATGACGACGAAAGCTCGGAGAAATATAAGCACGGCATGAACCGAAGTGATGTTCCTGAAGGTTAAGAATGGTTTAAGGAAACATGCCTTCTCCGTGCAGTGCGAAAATGACTACATATAGGAAAGTAATCTGTAGAAAGCATTCTAGTATCGAAGCTACTTCTCCTGCGCCTTGCGTGTTTCTTCATGACGTTGCTTCCTACAGCAGCTTTCTTTTTCATCGTCTGAAAGAACCTCTCGGAACGCACGCGAGTCAACACAATTTCATCACCAGACCCGAAGTCGTCCGACACCCTTAGCTGCCAATAAACGAGTCTCTCCCTGTACGCGTGAGCGATGAAACGGAGAAACTCCGACCCATATCGCAATATCCCGTCTTTACTCCGGCTTCGGCCCAGCTGAGTGACTGACATGCTTCATCCCGTTCATCCACTCTCTTTGCACTGCGACGACACCCCTTGCAATCTCGCGCGCTTGCTTCGCTGACCTTCGTGCCATCAGTTGACTCGTGTCAGCCAAAGCTGGACGGCGAAAGCAAAAGCCGAGCGTTACATCAGTGACTCGCCTCCAGCCGGCGTCAGAGCGTGTACAAACTGGAGCGAAAAGTAAAACAAAAAATACCAAGGAGACAGTCTGCAAACACATCATGCAATAAACCTTTTCCAGGCACAAGGCAAAGAAAGCAAGGCGGCGTAAAAAAAAGCACAGTGCCGACTTCCTTTTACTCTTTAAACGTCGTGACCTATCTGCTCGTTTTTAGCTGTTGTTTATTGAGTGTCTATATTTACGTTTGCCGTTGGAGCTCGCTTCGTTTGAGACGTTCATGTCAGAGCCGTTTGAGTAGCTCCCTCCATACTTTGGCTTTTGCCATAAGCGATGTAGCAAGTACTCCCATTTATTACTTTTTTCCCTCTGTCTGGCTTTCTGAAACTTCTGTCGTCTTTTCGTTCCCTACGCCCGCCGCGGTGGTCTAATGGCTAAGGTATACTCGGCTGCTCACCCGCAGGTCATGGAGTCGAGTACCGGCTAAGGCGGCTGCATTTCCGATAGAGGCGGAAATGTTGTAGGCCCGTGTGCTAAGATTTTGGAGCACGTTAAAGAATTCCAGGTGGTCGAAATTTCCGTACCCCTCCACAGCGGAAACTCTCGTAATCATATGGTGGTTTTGCAACGTTAAACCCCACATATCAATTAATCGATCAATTTTTGCTCCCTAAACTGAACATTGATGTTAGGGCCCCTTTCTAAATGTACAGCCATTCAGGGTCCTTCGGGTGGCATATATCGAGGCTGAATCTTCAAAAAGTCATCCAACAATATTATGCTTACTTTCATATAGTTCCTTTCATAAAAGCGTTCTCTTTAAGGCGTAGAGTGAAGGCTTATGAAGACGTAGACTCAGTCATTAATAAAGTGAAGACACAGTTTACTATTATCATGGCACACATTAATGCCAAAATAGTCAAGAAACAGGCCGGAGACCATGCAGTGGGGTAATATGGCATCGGCTCTAGAAATGCCAGAGGGGAGTTATTTGTGGAGTTCTCAGAACGTAATAATTGAGGGATTATGAATACCTTCTTCAGAAAGCGGGCTAAACGTGAATTGGCGTGGCGAAGTCCTAATAGCGAAACTAAAAATGAAATTGACTTCATTCTGTGTGTACACTCAGACAGTGTACAGGGTGTAGAAGCAGTTTTCGAGATTAAATGCAGTGATCATAGAATGATAAGAGCTCGTATTCACCTATATTTGAAAAAGCTAGGACGAAAACTGATACAAAAGAAGCCAACTAATGAACTGGCGGTGAGAGGAAAATACAGGAATTCAGAGTTTTGCTTCAGAATTTACTCGAGGCACTAAATGAGATAACCGACGTCAGTGTTGACACACATAACGATAATCTTACTAGTATTATTAAAGAGTGGCAATTGAAGTTGAGGTTCAGTCACTAGACGGTAATCAAGCAAACTACCTCAGGTAACGAAAAACGTTATTAAGAGACGACAAACGATGACAGCCTCAAATGCAACCGACAAAATAAAGCCAATGAAGCTTTCGAAGTTAATCAATAGGCGTAAAGTAGCCGACATCAGGAGGTATAACGTGGAAACAATTGAGCAGGCTGTAAAAAAAGTGACAGAAGCCTAAAAGCTGCGAAGGCAGACTTGTGCGTAGGGAAAAATCAGATGTATGCATTGAGAAACAAGAACGGCAGTGTCGTAGCCAATAAGAATAGGATAGTCGAGATGGCGGAGGAGTTCTACCGAGAGCTTTACAGAAGTCAAAAGAACCAGAAGGGTATTGTGAGAACTATAAAAGTCTAAGAGAATTCCACATCCTACCAGTAACGACATGGGAAGTAAGGAAAGCCGTAGAAGGAATGCAAAGAGGCAAAGCCGCTGGTGAGGATAAAGTAAAAACGGACGTCCTGAAAAATCACGCAGAAATTTTCTTAGAAAAATTATCCGCCTTATATACAAAGTGTCTCTTGACAGGAACGGTACTAGAGTTTCGGTGGAACGCCAACATCATCCTAATCCATAAGAAAGGAGGCGTCAAAAACTTAAAAAGTTACATACCGATCAGCTTACTCTCCGTTCTTTACAAACTATATACAAAAAATATTAGCTAATAGAATTAAAATAATATTAGAGTTAAATCAGCCAAAGGACCAAGCAGGATATAGTACCGGCTACTCCACAACAGAAAACATTTATACGATGAATCAGGTAATAGAGGAATGCGCTGAATACGACCAACCCATATACATCGCTTTCACTCAGTCGAGATATCAGCAAGAATGTAGGTACAACAAAATGAGGGCATCGAAAAACCCAACATCAACATATTGGAAGAAACATACAGAGGATCTAGAGCCACCATAGTTCTCCGTAAAGAAGTGAAAGAATCCCAATAAAGAAGGGTGTAAGGCAGGGAGACACGATCTCTCCATTGCTATTCACCGCGTGTTTACAGGAGGTATTCAGGACCCTAGACTGGGAGGAGTTGGGGATAAGAGGTAATGGAGAGCACCTTAGTAACCTGCTATACGCTGATGACATTTTCTTGATGAGTAACTCAGGGTACCAATCAGAGTTTATGATTACTTAACTGACACGGAAAGCAGAAATGTAGGTCTGAAAACTATTATTCACAAAACTAAAGTAATGTGCAACAATCTCGGAAGAAAACAGCAATCTGTTATACGTGGAGAGACGCTGGAAGTTGCAAACGAATATGTTTACTTAGGAGAGGTAGAAACCTCGGAGCCGAACCACGAGATTGAAGTAACTAGAAGAATAAGAATGGCGTGGAGCACAATTGGCAAGCACTCTCAAGTCATGACTGGTAGCTTTCCACTGTCCCTCAAGAAGAAGGTATATAACAGCTGCATAATGCCAGTACTTACCTACGTAACAGAAACCTGGAGGCTTACAAAGAGGGTTCAGCTTACACTGAGGACGGCACAGCGAGCGATGTATAGGAAAATGATAGGTGTAACCTTAAGAGACAATAAGAGAACAGAGTGGGTCAGGGAAAAAACCGGGGTTAAGAATATCTCATATTGTTGAAATCGAGAAAAAGAAATGGACATGGGCTGGACACGTAGCACGTAGGCAGGATAACCGGTGGTCATTAGGGGTGACTGACTAGACTACCACAGAAGGCAAACGCGTGAGGAGGAAACAGAAAGTTAGCTGGGCCGATGAGATTAAAAAGTTTGAGAGTATAACGTGGCAATGGAAAGCACAAGACCGGGTTGATTGGCAAATCATGGGGAGGCCTTTGCCCTGCAGTTGGCGTAGTCAGACAGATGATGATGATGATGATGATGATGATGATGATGATGATGATGTTAATGGTTATGATGATGATGATGTTGTTGTAAGGCGTACATAGAATTTGTTAATTTGTTGTCAATTGTGAGTAGAGTCTTTCGCTAACAAATAAGTGAGAGACAAAATTAATTCCGAGTTTTCAGGGTGCCTGTTCACTGTTATAGCAATTTATTTGACACTTGGAGATGCTTCAGTAGGAACAGCGCCTCTATGTTTTTCAGTTTTACTGAAGAAAATATAACGCATAGCTCTAAAAAGGTAAATAGCCTGAACACAATTTTCCTTTCGTTCACAGAGTCTGCTTTTTAGAGGCGCCTATTCCGTTCCTTCATTGCTACGTCAGTTGGGGGGGGGGAAGGGGGGGGGGCTTGGAAATGGCAGTGAAGGATTAACAAAACATCACGTAGAAGAGAGCATTGCGAGGGTTGCGCTTGCAACAACCCTCTACGGCGCCCAATAAGTGAACTTGATCTAGTGAATTACTTTGCTCACTATATTACTAAGGTATCCATCCACAAATTCAGATAGCCACGAATGCGTTGGTGCATTTGGGAAGTGCAAGAAACCCACGAAAGCATATTTCGCGCAGACTAATGTTAGCTGCGGCACCGTACTATCGTAATCTTTATTAACGCCCTCCTACTACCTCTCAATAAGGATAGATACGTGGTTTCACTTGTAGTAGGTCATGTTTAAGCCTTGTTGCTGCGTATAGGGAACGACACTACCAACATTACGAAACAACGCCAGGCCTGCACGAAAGGCGCAGCACAGTCACAGCGAAAGCTAGAAGAGTGGCCTTTCAAAGTCTTTTCTAAACACTGATTGGTTAACTACTGCAAAAAAGCTTGCTTGATACCCATCAAGGCGTTAATAATAAAATTTTGGGGCAGTAGGCTGCCATTTGCTATGCTAATTTTTGTTATTCTTCTGGGAAGCGTGGTATCCCCTAAACGCTTGCAAGCAATTTTGTGCCAATTGTTCATGCAGTGGCTGATGATGATGAGGAATCATGCCTGAAGTGGATATGCGCCACAATTCATAAGTGAGCAAGAACAAGCTTTGTAATCGGTTGGAGCTTTGAAGCACCGGCTCGTTAAGCTATTCGCATCGTGCGATGACTGGTTGTTCTTTCGCTGTTTTAAAACACTTTATAGGTCGTATTAACGCGATTGCTTTCACGACATAAACTCTGCCTCAGGCAAGTTTGCCAACAAGTCCCAAGCACCGGCGTCGCAGAGGTCATCGATGTGTTCGGAGAAGCAGTGGGTGGCATCAAAGTAAATGAACACTTGGCTATGGAGACCACGTCAAGCAGTCATAATGGCGCTGCCAAAAGCACAAGTGACGACACCCGGGAAGAAGACGCTGTCATTCAACGTGCCTCAGAAAAACTTCATCAGGAAAGGCCTCCTGACGAAGAAGGTACAGAAGAGGCAATGGGTAGCTGCCAGGCGAAGAAATGCCCTGCACTGGAGAGTGACGAAGCAAAACGGTGGCGTCGCACGAAGCAGAACACGCGTCTTCATGTGGACAACGTGTTGTGTCGTTCGGAAGTGGTGGAGAATCACGCCACTTGTGTCAGCGTACTCAGGATGGTGCCACAAAAAAGTGCAAGGAATGTAAAGCTGCGAGTTCGCTTTTGGCAAAAGGGGATCAACAAAACCTTAAGTAAGCAAAATCGCTACTTCGCTTACCTTCCCCCTAGGTGTAGCGACACTGAACATACGTGGCTTCAGAAATGTAAGGCGTCAGCGGCAGTTAGACCGCGTGCTTAGGTACCATACCATTAATGTTCTTGCAATTCAAGGAACAAATATTTTGTCAGATCAAGATATGAACTCTGCACTAGACACTTTTCCAGACTACAATCTGTACAGTAGCAACGCACGTGGTGCTTCCGCTGGATGCTTTTTATCATAGTTAGAAAGCAGCTGCGTCACTCTTTGGTATTGCTGCATATTGATGGGGAAGGCCGTCTTATTTGCTGTGACATCTCTTTTAATTCTGAAAATTTGAGATTTGTTTGTGTCTATATTCTCTCAAATATGAATGAAAAGAATACTTTCTTCCTGTCCTTAGCTTCGTTGCTAAACACTCACAGACATTTGATTCTGATAGAGTATCTCAATTGTGTAATGGGACTCTAGGGATCCCTCATATATAAAAAGTTGTTGCAATGCCAGTGCCACTTTGTTAATAAGTTAATGAATCACCCCAATCTGATAGATGTGGGAGAGCATGCGCCTGCCTCATTTAAGTTTACACCCTTTCAGGGCGTCTGTCATGGTTGACTCGATCGTGTTTATGTCTCTATAAGCCTATGATAGCAATTTCACGGCTATGATGTAAAGCCTGTATTTTTAACAGATCATTGTTTTGTGGCAGTAACATGGGGCCCTAGAAAAGTTTGCAAGGTTCTACCAAAATGAGAATTATGGAAGCTGAACGTACAGCTCTTGCAAGAGGAATGTTTTGCTGAAATGGTCAAAGAGTTGTGCCATGATCCAGTATCGACAGCTTCCAATTTCTGCTCAATAGGAAATGTTCAAAGAAAAAGTTAGGAACGATGCAATTGGCGTGCTAAGTGAGCTAGCACAAAGGAAGAAAGATGAAAAACCTTATCTTTAAAATTCACCTATTAGGTTTCATGCTTTTCAAAGCCACGAGCCAGGGCTGTACGAGGATGAAATAAATATAGTTTGAGCCCAAATACAGAAATATGCGACAGAAGCATACAGAGGAGTACTGACTCGTTCTCGTGTTATTCTATTCGCTGAAGATGAGGCCACAAAAAAAAAGCTCTTGGGGACGAAAAGCTATACGCACTCTGCAAGCAGATACTGCAAATTGAGTCAAATGACTCCATTTGCACAGACACAGAGCATACAACAGCCGCATTTGAAGATCATTAAAAAGCCTGTTCACCACGGCTGAGGTTACGGATGGCTATGAAGAAATAGCTGAACGATTCATTGCTTTAATGCCATGTTTACAGGAAGATGATCGGCTCACTATTGGTGAACCCATAACTAAGGAATAAATTAAGATTGCAATCAGAACTTTGGAAAGAAACAAAACTACAGGCCCAGATAGCTTTAGCGCGGAATTTTACAGAAAATATAAAAAAAAACTTCTCATTCTTTTCCTCGAGGCACTTTTTAAAGAAGCCTACGAACTTGGGGAACTTTCTCCTTTCTTTTATCAAAGCCACAGTACTTTGATCACGAAAAGTACCGACAGTGAAGCTTAAAAAGAGAAACTGGGTATAGGCCCATTTCTTTATGTAACGTTCATTATAAGATATTTGCGAAAATCCTTACGAACAAGTTTTAAACGGTGATTACTAAATGTGTAGGCGCCCATCAAACATGTGGAATAAGAGGCTGCTTTATACAGACAAATATCCATGTAGCGCGATCAGTCCTTCAATGCATTGACAATAGCATGAATCAGGTAGCTCTTCTTCAAATTGACCTTGCTAAAGCTTTTCAGAAGGTGCGACATGACTTTTTGTTTCGACGGCTCAGACATCTCCAGTTAAGAGATGTACTGTACAATGGCATATCACTATGTCATAAAAAGTTTACAACAAGATTGTGAATCGTACGCTTTCAGGTATAGTAGAGGTAAATTCATAAGTGCGTCAGGGGTGTCCGCTTTCACCTTTACTTTTTGCAGTATACTTGGAACCACTTTGTTTAACTGTACTGCTTAATTCGGGTATTAGAGGATATACATATGAAGCCGAGAAAATGAAAGTCTTAGCCTACGCAGATGACATTGCCTTCTTCTGCATGGATAAACCAAATGTTCAGGAAGCAGTAAACACCACTATGCGTTTTCGGGAAATTTCCAGAGCTACTATAAGTTTTAATAAAACCAGAGGATTTTGGCTGGGCACATGGGCACTAACTCCCTTGGTGTTTGCAAATATTTGTTGGAATGGAGCTCCAGTACGTTATCTTCGTGTGCCTCTTGATAACCACCGTAATAGTGGCCCTCATTGGATATCCACCATAACCACCATCCGTCGAAAGGTGCTAACTTGTCAAGGGCAGGATCTTTCCATTTTATTTTGAGAGCTAAAGCATGCAACATCTTACTTGCATCAAAGCTTGTCTACACTCTACAAGTATTGCATTGCTCTCGCGTACATTTCCAGAAGTTTCAGCTGATAATTGCCTGCTTCATTTGGAATTCTTCATGGAAAGCCATGCGAAGAGACATCATTTTTCTTCCGCTTGAGAAGGGGGTGGGGCTTAGTCTTGTGCATGTGTTTGTACTACAGCCGGTGATGCGACTTCTTTACCTTAAGGTTGTGTGTCATCCATTCCTATTGACCGTTATTCGGAATCAACTTGCTTCTCACCTTACTTTTTGTTTTTGTCACGACAAAAGTGGCTGAAAACTCGCAATTGTGGGGTTTCTCGAAAGATATTGTCGAGGCCATGCCGTTTTTGAAAGCCAGATTCACTTTAGAATATCTATACACTGTAGACAGAATGACGCTCACTGCTGCACTTGTCAGCACCCTTCTCCCTGAACCTGTTTACCGGCAGCCATATATATCTCGAACTGGTCATGATGTGTTCTATCGTGTGCATAAAATGTGTATATCGCCAGCAGCGAAAACGTTTTTCTTTAAGCTAAACACCTTCACACTACCTGTAAACACGTGGCTTCATGAAAAAGGTATTGCGTGCCCTGGTCACTAAATTGCAGACTGTGCAACAAGCCTGAAACAATCGAGCATTGTTTTATTCATTGCTGTGATGCGTGTGATTTCTGGGACATTCTTAAGAGAACCATCAAAAGAATTTTCTATTGCAACTCGTGGTGTTAGGTTCCTACCGCTCAAAAAACTCTTAACAATAATGCTACTTACGACTTAATTAGGTTATTGGGCCTTTATTCATTATGAAGGAGACGCATAATTGACAGGCATGCTGAGCCAGCTCGCTCGACCAAGTCTGTTTTCCGAGAAGAGGCAGCTAATGTGCGTAATATTATAGTGACGTTTGACCCCATTCCGGAGTGGCTTGGACTTCTGAACCTGCGTATTGGTTTACCAGACTTTTGAAGGTTTGTTGTACCGTATGAAATTGTGTCTTGTACATGTGTACACGTGAGCATATATTTGAAACAATTGTTTGTATAGCTATGATTGATTTGATTGATTGATTTGAGGGGTTTAACGTCCCAAAACCACTATATGATTATGAGAGACGCCGTAGTGGAGGGCTCCGGAAATTTCGACCATTTGGGGTTCTTTAACGTGCACCCAAATCTGAGTACACGGCCTGCAACATTTTCGCCTCCATCGGAAATGCAGCCGCCACAGCCGGGATTTGATCCCGCGACCTGCGGGTCAACAGCCGAGTACCTTAGTCATTAGACCACCGTGGCGGGGCTTATAGCTATATATCACATCATTTGATTGCATTATTTCTATGCAATAATGAAAAGAAAGCACCAGTGTAGGTCCGAGGTAGAATACTGGGATGGCACCTGGCGGACCCGGGTTAAAGCCTCACTCAGTCACTGGTGCTCGGACTTTTTTTTTCTAATTTTGCGCTATGTGGTTACGGCCATCGGTGGCTGTGGCGGCGAAGGGGGCGGAAACTTCGCGTGACCTGAGTTGTTATCTCATAGCATCTTTCGCTGTAAAACGCTTCTTCGTCCACGTTCAATACCATGATAAAAACCAAGCTTAAGAAATACTTTATCTCCCTTTCTCTCTATCCAACTTCTTTCCCGATTTGTTCCTTATCGTTCTACTTTGCCGGCCGCCATCGTGGAGTGGCAAATCACTCGTCTTCTTCTGGCTAACATGCTTACGACCTCATCTGTTTCATCTCTCACAATCTCTCGCTTTCTCTTGAATAATAGAGCATCGCAGTGTTGACGGTTGTCAGAGGTACGAACGCATGTTTCCTGAGAGCCCGAACCGATGAAAGAAGGCGTACTTTTCGTACCGGTACTAAAATATTCATTCACGTTTGCGTTTACGTAAGGAGCGGCCGTCATGTGCTTTCGCTAAAGTCGCTGCTTGCCGGCCCCCTGCTCTCATCATCCAACCTACTTAGAAGCCGCTGCGGCGCATTCCATAAATAGAGCACACGCACTCGGTGTAGCACAGAAGCGTGACGTGCATACGAATACACAGTGAAGCCGCTACAAATATTTCATTCGTCCTCAACGCGGCGCTGAGCGAATAGGCCACCTACCGAATTATTCACGAAGTCACACATGCGCGGGCAGGTTGTAGGTGCGTTTGCATCATCAAATAGGCACAAGTTTTCAGGTACCTTGGCAATAACAGGTATGCTGCAGCGTCTGCGAATATTATTATTCATCGAACCAACTCGATTTATTTTGCCACTCGGTCAGAGTTATCTCTCACTTTTCGACGACCTACGCAAAACTGTCGCGCAGAAGGAGGTTGGGTGCAAATATTTCTTTTCCGCAGTCAAGCTGCATCTCGATGCACCTGGACTTCATTTTTAATGACGCAACCCCGCCTTTCGGACACCCTCGAAGAAGAAAGTGAGGAAGTCGCGTTACTCGTCGTCTTTCGCCTAGTCGCTGTTTTTGTGCAGTCTACCAGACAAGAGAGCATTGTTTAACTTTTGAAGCAGACACCCTACCAAGCCAAAAAACTTCCTTTCATGCGGTCTTCCAACTTAGATTACATATAACTCCACAAAATATACTTTCTTTGTGAACGCTCTTCGTTCCTTTGACGCAGTGACGTCACTGTTCCTTGGATACAGCGACAGAGAAGATGCCGATGATTTGCAGGAGTTTCTTAGAGGCTCAAAACACTTTACACTATCAAACCGGTGTCGTAGCAAACCATTGTGCCTCGCGATACAATTAAACATACGAGAAATTGTGCAAAGACAAAGCAGCAGGAAGCTCAGTTTTTCGTTCGATAATCATTTGCGGAACATTGATGTTTCTGTACAGCCAGACGAGAGGCTCATGCCAGACAGCTTTCAAACGCTTCCAAGATAAACAAAAGTGTAATAAGGAAATCACGTAAACACATGTATTCTTACATTGATTTCGTTTCTTCTATATCTCGTTTGTATTTTTATATGTAGCCCTATACGTGTTTCTTTAACGTATTTAACCAAAAGTAGCTCAGTTCAACGTTCAAATCATGATTTACTTCAATATTGCAACAGTCGTTGTTTTATTGCAAGGATAATTCAATCGACAACAGTAATTTTGTATTGTCAACTTATTATTGTTAACTACTACTCATAGCTAGTGCAAGTGATGCTTGTTGCAATACAAGAAAGTAAGTACATAACGATAGAGAGAGAGAATAAGGATGAAAGAAAGGCAGGGAGATGAACCATGGCTGAGCCCGGTAGGCTACCTCGCAGCGGGGCAAAGGGTAGGGAAAATAAAGGTTAGAGAGAGAGAAGGAGAAAAAAGTCACTTATGCCATTGTCGTAATGGCAGTTTTGTGCCTAATATCAGAAATGGTGAGTCACACCCGTGTCGTAGTCAAATCAGCACATTCGTTAACTTGTACGCGCGGTCCCATGCACCCAAAATCTTGCCAATAGTGAAGCAATGATGGCGCCATTTGTGTTCTCTAGCAGCAGATTTCTGAAGGCTTGCGAGAACTGAAGTGATGGCGTCATACAATGGCAACACGCTTCGAGCTGTCGGTGTTTGCATCTTGCTCAGCAACACGCGCGTAGCATTGACCAGAGTGCTGACCATGCTCATCAGGGCCATGTATCTCCTCCCAATTTCACACTTGGGCCAAGCCCTGTTGGTTCTAAGAACAAAGATGCTTCTGCTAGCAATATAGAGCTGACGTTTCATTCTCACTACCCTGTACGAACACAGCCGTGTCAGAGGGCAGTGACGCCTCTACTAGTGATACAGTTGACGCTTGGCCCAAAAGTGAGAACTCTAGCACCGAAAAAGACCAGAAATTCTCAAAGGTTCAACGGCGTATGAAGCGCTACTACAAGGCTAAAGCCATCGGAAGTTTCGAGGACCACGTGTAAAAGGTCCAAGCCACTCAAAGCAGACATGCCGCATGGAAAACGCTGTGGGACCACAAAGCCTGTACGCACCGTGCAACCAGCCCGGTCACTCATTCAGCCTCACAAAGAAGCGGAGAAAGACGAAGGCACCTTCTATCTTTCAATCTATTTTGTTATCGTTACCAAGAAAGCCGCGGGACCATTAGTTCGTATTAAGGGCGGCTTGCACTGATGCACTTGCGATTACCGGAAACGGGCCAGCAGCTGCGCTCTCTTCAGCTTCTGGCGTATTACTCTGCGTTCTAGCCTCGTTTAAACGTGCTATAACCAGCATGAAAAAAAAATGATCTGGCTTTTTTTTTTCTTTACAAAGAAAGGTCTCTTTTAATTATATATTCTGTTCTTTTTAGAGAACAGTTGCCCATCTTCTTCCGAATAGTTTTCATTTCAGATGAGAATGTTTTGGTGCGCAGCAACCGCATAGCGTAGTTGCTGCATTCACACAAACCTTACAATGTGTCCAACCAAGACACAGATTTATTACGCCCAACGCGTCCGTTAAACTACAAAAAGCCTTGTTCGAGGATCGAAGATTGATCGTGCAGCGAAGATTTCATTGCAGCAATATGGCTTTGTCCGAGCCTTATACACATCAATTATGCACAGAGCGTGTATAAGGCATGACCTTAGTTGTTTCGCTTATATGACTTAAAAACTTTTCGAATATGAAAACGTCATCACTTCACTTTCGTTCAACTGCGAGTTCAATTTTGCGGTGATAAGATATAACCGACATGCATTTTGCGACAGAACACTGCATAGTCGTGCTACTGATCACTTCAACACTATTAAAGCTGGTATAATTGTTATGCGTCCTCAAACGAAGCAATTAGAGAAATTGTAGCAATTATTCACTGTGAAGAACGTGGAGCTCGCCAAGATTTGTTTACACAAATGCGCTGAAAACTTATTTCGGCCTTGCCGATAGTATGTATTTAACACTCCTGTACACTGAGCCGACGTTACTTTATTTTGAAGTGATGTGCACTCACATGAAATTGCGTGTAAAAAGACTCGCATCGGAAAAAAAAACTAATACCACTCACGCAACCATTTAAACCGGCGTGAAGGCCGAAGGTTAGCTCTCTCACATTGTAGCTGCGAGAAAATGGTAGTTCCTGGTAAACAACTTAAGACTATAGCCTTACGATGACTTCCGAAATTCGGTTGTTTGGAACATAAAAGATGGAAAGCAAGAAAGACATGCCAATATAAAAAAGGCTTCGTCATTCAGAGGACTTTCATTAGTTTGGGTAATGCCGTTAATTACGCATGTGGTGAGACTTCCGGACTGTGCACTTTTGTTTTGAATTGTCGGCAGCCACTCCTCCGCGCTGTCGATATCCGGCTTGAGCTTAGAATCCTTCTTTGCTATTCTTTCGATTGCAAGACTAGGTTTCTTTGCGTGTATACTGCCGCAGAAAAAAAAAGATTAGAAACCTAGGAACAGATAATCATTTCTTCAGTGCAAGAAAACTATTGCCTCAAAGCACTGAATATTTATATACCGGGAAATCCCAGAATTGAGAACTTTACGTGACGACTGTACATGCAGTCAAATGCGTACTATACACAACATACTAAAAATTTTCTGCCTGTCTTCTAGTTTTTCGTATGTGCTGTTACTTAGATACATGGTTTAGTGGCGCAAAAAAGATCATTCCTTATTGCTGTTTGCCCAAAGCAAACTTTATGTATGGAGTTGGCAGCAGCTATAATGCACATCATCTTGAAAGCGATGCTGCATTCGCTTCATACCTTCGTATTTTGCGTATGAACTCGAGCGAAAATTACTGGGTATGCAACGCCCTAGTATACAAAAGGGGGTGCAGAAAGGAGGATTGCATCTGTAACACAAATCAACACTTTTACTGCCTGCAATTATAAGCATGACTGCAGCACTTTTTCACAAATAATTTCATGGGCATCTATTCATTAATTGTGCAAGGCTACAATGTAAATCTTAAGGTGCGGTGACTAGAGGGGCACGTTGTGTGAAACAACTTCATTCCTCCTGGCGTCAAACACGTGAATTTTGTAGCTCCGCCGTGGACAATTGTTTGATAGAACATAGGAGACTTGGTCACGGAGAAATTTCAACAGAGGACTCGACTTTTTGAAAATCAACGCAATACGACGCCAATAAACGTAAGGTATCCGACATGAGAAGGTGTAAGATGAAACGAACAGAGCACACTGTAAAGATCAATAGAAGCCTTAACGCTGCCAAGGCTTAACTGTGCATAGGCAAAAATCTGAGTTTTGCATTAAGGAACAGCGACAGCCAGGTCACAACCAATATGAATAGGATAGTGGAGTTTAGCGGAGCAGCTCTATAGGGATCTAGCACGCTAGACTATGAGGATGATTTTTCAAGAAGCAGTAATAGCCCAAAAGAACCTGTCGGCTCACCAGTAGCAACAGGAGAAGTGAAGAAAGCCCTAGAGGAAATGCAAAGAGACAAAGCCGCTGAGGAGTATAAGGTATCGTCTGAAAAGTCTAGAGATGGTGAAGAGATTGTGTTCAAAAAAATTGCCCGCAGCTTCCCTCGGGGGAACACTGAGGAGGATGCGGAAGCATGTAATTGGTTAACGGGTGTTAAATTGCGACTTACTTGGGTCGATGGCTAAATTGGTTAACGTGGTTGTGAAATGGGGTGTTAAATGAGTGAACACGTACGGCACGTATGCGAAAGGGCGGTGTTTTATTTATTGCGACGAACCAACGGACGAGCGGCAACTGAGCGAGCGAGCGCCGACCTTGAGTATATATACAGCGCGACGGTGCATGCGCTGTCAGCTGTCGAATGTTCTCGAAGGAGAAGCGCGCGCGCGGCACAGATGGCGACGGCGCGACGGCGCATGCGCTGTCAGCTGTCGAATGTTCTCGAAGGAGAAGCGCGCGCGGCACAGATGGTGGGCGACGGCGCGACGGCGCATGCGCGCGCGTCAGCTGTCGAATGTTTGAGAAGCGGTGCGGACGGCGCGGACGGCGCACTACAAGGCGCGAGTATAAGATGCTTCCGCATCTAATATGTTGAACGATTTTGAGTACTTCGTACTCAACTATGGGAGAGCACTGAGCCGTCCCGCTAAAACAGTTTAGTGGCTGGTAACAGAGTTAGACACATTGAGAAAAGTTTTATTTACTTCAAACACGAGACAATTACAGCACTACTGGTCAATATCAATGCACATACAAAAGTGGATCTAATGACAATTCAACACATACTACGTGACGGAACTTGCTTATTTCCTATAACACTCAAGCTTGTACAACAGACACGTTTTCCATGCGACTTAACAATGTTAGCTTGTGCCGAAGAAAAAAAAACGGAAAAAGGAAGAAAACAGACACAGCAAAGGAAAATGAACCGACAAACAACACCGACATGGTAATCTCTTAAACAATTTGACAGTCGGGGAATCTAACAGAGAGCTGGATCTTATCTCCTGTCACTCCCAAAAAAGGGCAAGACCAATGTCTCAAGAATTCTATTTCCCCGTGAGCTGCTAGTTGCGCCTCAAGGAAGCACACAAGTGTCTCTCGAAACTGAGATAACAGCGGCCACTGTAGCCGCAGGCGTTGCCTTCGGACAGCCGCCCTGCAGCGATTACGCCAAAGCACAAACTCGCCAGCGGCGATCACTAATCGGCCAAACCTACCCCGGGGGCAACGGTCTCCCGTGTAATAGTGAGCGACACGCAGGCTGGGCATGGTTCTATGCATGCTATGTATGCTGGGCATGGTTCTAACAGAGTTAGACACATGATTAGAAAAAATTTATTGCCACAAACGTCAATAACACTCAACAGAACATTTCCGTCTTAGACATACTCTAACGATGATGACAAGACAGACGTCATTTACATGAACATGGATATGAGATGACGTTGAAAAAACAGTTAGACACAGGGGGGGGGGGGTTAGAAAAAGGGGGTAACGATTTAGAGCACAGAGTACTCTACTATGGGAGAGCTTAAAGCCGTCCCGATGCCTGCCTGAATACACAGGCATAGTTCAGTGTGCACCGACGCTCGCGTAGGTTTTAAATAGCTAACTTTACCGTACAAGCTCATGTTTGTGTTACTGGTTTCCGTACCAATACTTTACCTTCCTGGTGCATTTAATGTGAAACTTTGACCGTTTTAACTCGGACACATGTATGCTTTTGAAGTGCAACAAATAACCTTATACTTGATGAACGCGTGAATATTGCAGTAGCAGAGAACGAGTGATTATTGTATCAGACGTAATGAATTAGCTCAACTAAGGCGGTGCGGACGGCGCGGACGGCGTGGACGGCGCACTACAAGGCGCGAGTATAAGATGCCTCCGCATCTAAAACTTTCCACCCTATCTTTCAAGTGTCTCTTGTTACGAAGTGTACCAGAATCTTAGACGAACGCTAAGATCATCTTATTCCGCAGCAAAAAAGGATGTAGACCCACAGATGTTATATTTCTGTATAAAAATAGTGACATTGCCACAATAAATAAGGGCCTAATATCTGGAGACAGGATGTTCACAATGCTATTCACCACGTGTTTGCAGGAGATATTAGGGGACAAAGTCTGGGAAGAGTTATGAATAAGAGTTAATGGCAAGGACCTGAGTAAAATGCGATCCCCTGATGACATTGAATTGATGAGTTACTGAGGGACCAAATTTCAGCTCTCGATAACTGAGTTGAATAAGAAAAGCAGAAAAGTAACTTTTAAAGTTAATATGTATAAAGCTAAAGTATTGTGCAATAATATCTCCATAGTACAGCACCTTGCGATAGGTTGCACGGCACTAGAAGTGGTAAAGCATTCGAATAGGCCTTCTTAGGACATAACAGCGCAGACGAAGCATCAGAATGAAATAATAACAGAAATTAAGATGAGTTTTAGCACAATCATCAAGCATTCTCAAATCCTGAATGGTAGTTTACTTTTATCCCTCGAGAAGAGGGTATATAACAGCTGCATCTCAACGGTACTTACCTACGGCTTCATCATTCTCAATTAAAACTGAACCCCGTTTTTTAAGCTTCCTGGTTTCTGATCCGAAAGTGTGTTCACATGACATGCAACCTCCTTTCAAGGGATAAGAGTAAATTACCATACAAGATAGGAGAATGCTTGTCAAGTGGGCTCCAGCTCAACCTTACTCTCCTGATTATTTCATTTTCATGGTTTAGTCTCACCATAGCTACCTCCCATAAGCAGACCTATTCGTTTACTACGTTCAACGTCCAGAGCCTCGCGACCTATCGCAAAGCACTGCCCTATCCTATCCCGACAATGTTACACATTACATTAGATTTATGCATATTAATTTTCAAACCTACGCTTCTACTTTCCTTCTCCAATTCGGTGATCATGAATTATGATTTGTCCCATAAATGGTCATCAGCCAATCACAGGTTACTGAGGTACTCTTCAATGACTCTTATCACTAACTCTTACCAATCGAGGTCCCTGAATACCTCCTGCAAATAGGCGGTGAATATCATTTTAAAAGTCTTGTCTCATTGCCTTACATCCTTCTTTATTAAGATTTTGTGTCTCTCTATACAAAAGCCTACAGTGGTTTTTGACCCCTGTAGATTTCTTCAAGCTTGTTTATAAATATGCTTTGTTTAACCCTTGATTCAGCCTTGACTGCATGACCACTAATAGATCTACAAAATGAAATGTGTATTCATTTCTCGTAATCCATGGAGGCAGGAAACCAGTGAACTGTGCCATTTCGCATCTTTCCATGCTTCAAATGTAAAAAGGCAGAATAAGCAAAACATGTTCAATGGCTTCTTCACAAGTAATGACAGCGTAGCTCACTGATAAAAAGAAATCATCTCTTTATTAAAAATGCATGGCTTCCCTCAACCTTAGTATTCTTACTATTACAAAAAGTTCCGGGGCAGGAGCACTGATGGACAAAACTGGGATGAGGCGAAGCATGTTGTGAAGGACATTTCAGCAACGCCAGCGTAAAACCTGGGAAGCAGCAAAGCGTGCAGTGTTTCGGTAAAAATTTTTAGATTAGGAATTTGTGAGGCCAAGCCTAAATTCTGCAGCTTTTAGGAAAGAGTGTTTCTGCTCCTCTAACGTCGTTGGCTATTTTTTGGGATAATGGTGGCCTTCTACATTTTCGAAGGGCCACTGGTAGTTATTGCTATTTACTCGTTGTGGAACATACCAGTTTTTATGATAGACCGCTGCTTCGTGACACACCGTCACGATAGGAGCCACCGAAATGCCAAGCTCTTGACGTGCTTCGAGCCTAAAAAGCAGGTTTTCCATGGCTGAATTGCCAACGCCCGGTTTATATCTATGTAAAGTAGAAAATTAAAAAAAGCTTCCTAACAATGGAACCATCGTGCATCTTTTTTATAGAAATAAAGTTACCAGTGCTCATTCTTTTCAGGCGCAAGGCACCTTAAGGTCTCAGACGTGTCGGTGTGCAATATCAACCTGGTGCATCATCTAGTCACAGTACCTTATAGGCTGATGTGATGTGCATGCGCTACAAAAACGGGGTGAATCCCAGTAATCTCCGCCAATCAATCAAAAAAAGAAAAAAAGCTACAGCTAGGCCTACAACTAGCAGCTAACGTTAGTAAAGCTTAAAGTCCCTTCCCCTATGCCACTGAGAACTGAAAACGGGAGTGAAGGAAATAGGAAAAAGGATAAGCAGCTTACAGTAAGCAGAATTTCGACCTAGTTTCACGACCACTTTAGTGGGCTGCAAACACCCATCCCTGCATGCTATATTGGCTTCCGGCTTGGTACCAGTTTGCCTCATCGACGATTTCTCTAAAAACTCAGCATGATTCATCCCCTCCAGGTTTCACGTTAGCTGTGCTGCAACCCTTCCCTACATACTTCAATTCCTTTGCAGGTATATTTTTTACTGAACTTGCATCATCCTGCAATTGTGAGCGGAGTTCTGGCTATTTTTTGCACCTATCTGTATTGGCGATTATCTATTTTGTTTATTTCATTATATTTAGAAATTGCGTGGCAGTAGCCTGTCTTTTTTTTGCATTTGTTTAGAGCACGTATAGCTGACTACACTTGGTCAACCCCGCCCCGGTGGTCTAGTGGCTAATGTACTCGGCTGCTGACCCGCAGGTCACTGGATTGAATGCCAGCTGAGGCCGCTGCATTTTTGATGATGTGAAAATGCTTGAGGCCAGCAGGTGGTAGAAATTTCCGGAACTATCCACTATGGCGTCTATCATATCTATATGGTGGTTCTGGGATGCATAACCCCATATAACAATCAATCAACTAACTGCACTTGGTCACCTGTCTCTGGAGCAAACGCACTGTCAAGTGAAGGTGTCTTTCTGGGACCTCCCTAGTAGCATGAATATGTACGCTTTGCTCGACCTCCTCCCGCCACAAAAGCAGATGACGTGCAAGACATGCTCCCTTTTTTGCGCATTCTCTCCCTGCACTTTTGTGGCAGGAATAGCGAGAGCAAAATATTCACGCACACGCTCCTGCGAAAGTGAATTGTTATCTTGATGAAAACAAGTCCACTTGAGCAAATATCTCCTCCGGAGACCTTGTCTGTTCAATAACTTCTCCTCACTCAAGCCTCCGTCTTCTCCTGAATTTCAATTCTTTTTTATATGTCAGTTATGTCAGTTATGCGTGATCTAGTTACGATAGAACGTACCCACGCATTGAATGCCGAGATGCATGAACAAAAAATAACAAGAGTGTTTAAAAACTGGGGACGACCTAAAGCTTAGGCAGAATCATTCAGGCCGCACTTGAGGAGCACACGTGTCGTCGTCTCAGTTTTATAGATCTAGCGAATGGAGGCCATAATTTCAAAATCAAGGGATACACGCATGGTAGAGATGCAGCAAGGTTTAGTAGAAGAAGCTAAACATTTCAAATCCTCCCTGTCAAACCTTCGACTTAATCCACAACCTTGGTAATGGCTCAGCTCGATCGAGTTAATTATATTGTTATCGGACAGCGTGATTAGCCATTCATCATAAATTTTTACGGCTAGTCTAAGTCTTGTGTCCAATTCCGACTTTAATGATGCTCACAGTCTCAAGATCTTTTACGTTTGTTGAGCTGTTGGAGAATCGCCTCTAAGTCAGCGATCCCACTGCCCTTAAATGTTTAAGCTTAGCTATTTTCGCTTCTTGGTTCTGACGCGACTGCGAACAGAGCTCAATGCTTGTTGCTTCAAAACGTGAATCCTGGGGTGGGCCTACACCAGGAAATGGTCCCGCTTAATTAGCACACGTCTTTTCATTGTATATATTTTTTCATAATGAGCGAGAAAAATAGATTTGTATTGCCAATTTAGGTTCACTTCTGATCAAGGAGTCTATAAAAATGGAGATGACAAACATTTACTAAATCATAAAGAACCTCGTATCGCATTAACCATTTTTATCTGAATTGGTGGGCACCGATAAACAAAGTTCTAAATTCGAAAGAACTTGGGCGGGGGGGGGGGATTAGTTTTTAGTGCCTACACGTGAATGGTTCGCTGCTGAAAGTTTGTTTTGAATGTTACCCAATCAACATAAATATATACATATGCTACCTTTTCTTAGAGGGTTCTAATTCATAATTCAGTCACGATATTTTTAGCCGCTTGCCGTTGTCTACGGTGCACTGAAGGAAGAGTTAATTTTTCAGTGCGCAAACGACATTTGTCTCTGTCTTACTTTCTTACATACATCAGTGAAATACTACGATGGAACAGGCTTTACTGCTATTAGCAGTTTTTTTTGTCAACGCGATAACTTTACGTTTGCGTAGATAGAAAGAGGGAAGGGGGAGAGAGAAGTGATGAAGAAGGCCGCGAGTATAACGGGTATTAGCATCTGGTTTGCTATCTGTAGCACAGCGGTGGGAAAATAAAGAATGAAAGAAAGAAGGTGCCATCGAAAATAGGGAGAATAAATTTCAATTCGCATATACTCCGGTATCGATTGCGTTGGATGAGCGCTAAAAATTCCGTGGTACATGAGAGAAAAGGCACGATTGGTGCAACGAATACGAACCAGGGGTTGGAGTCGCAACCTAGTACCTCAGGCATTCTGCGTGGAAGTCACGTGTTCTACCATACGGCCAAGCCATTGCTTTAAATTGCGCTAAATAGGGCCAACTAATGCAATAGGTGAACGCGATTACATTCGTTAGCTATTCTGTGGAGGAAGCGTCATGGCAGAAGTTTTGAAGCGTTATCATTAGGTTATGCATTGAAGTGCTCAAGCAACAAAGTTTCTTTTTCGGTCATATGGCTCCTGCCGATCGTTTCATTCGTGTCACTGATATTACAGATAGGATGAGGCCCTGTATAGCACAACCATGCTGTGTCAACTTAAAAGTAAGCCAGTTATTCCTCTTCAATGGGCGGTTAGCAAAGCCAGAAGAGGTGTTGTAACATAGCATGCCATGTGATAAAACAATATGATCTTTTTTTTGCACCCCTCTGCACACGTCAGCCCCCTGCTTTGTTTGAGCGCTCGATATCGCAAATTTTTTTGTGTGTGTCACTTTACACGTCGGAACAAGCATCAGATTCTCTTGTGAACATGCCTTAGCACGCAAGTGCCGGAAATCTGGGATTCTCATGGCTTTGGCGAGATAACACTTTTTGCACATTTACTAAATTTTTTGCTTGTTTACATGCGTTACAAAAACATTTTTCGAAAAACGCATGGCCAACTTCTCTCGGATCGAAGGACGTCCATGGGCAGCTACGTGTTTTGGTTCTTTTGGTCACGCGATGGTGCGTGCTGTATATTGCAAAACTTGATGTGCGCCGCAAGAAAATTCCGTGGAGAACGGGACGCTCTTTGCAAAATTACGCGGATGACAAACTTATATTTCCCGAAAGGAAGAAAGCGAAAATCTAAAGAAGCATTTTCAATCGACCGCGTGTGCTACTTGGTGACTGATAATGACGCATGCTGTTTCGCTCTTGTTTCCAATTTGTTCACTAAGGTCTTCAAGTAAAATAGTCTGCGTCATAAACTAAAGATTTCGAAGTTGAGGTGGACTTGCCAAGGCAGCAATGCATCTTAAGTTCACCGAGAAGTAATTTTTCGTCAGAAGTATGAAACGTAACCCTGTAGTCTCTACGGTAACATAGCAACACTAATTACTTTTAAATGCATTGGCTCCTTGAAATACTTACTTCGAAGAAGCATTTAAAGAACTTTGTGGACAGATGGCCAGGTTGGCTCTATGTATGCGCAGTGCTCTTTTTAAATGCGAAGCATTTCTTAGCGAACTGCGGCGACTTTGAGCGTATCTATCTATCTATCTATCTATCTATCTATCTATCTATCTATCTATCTATCTATCTATCTATCTATCTATCTATCTATCTATCTATCTATCTATCTATCTATCTATCTATCTATCTGTCTGTCTGTCTGTCTGTCTGTCTGTCTGTCTAGTCTATCTATCTATCTATCTATCTATCTATCTATCTATCTATCTATCTATCTATCTATCTATCTATCTATCTATCTATCTATCTATCTATCTATCTATCTATCTATCTATCTATCTATCTATCTATCTATCTATCTATCTATCTATCTATCTATCTATCTATCTATCTATCTATCTATCTGTCTGTCTGTCTGTCTGTCTGTCTGTCTGTCTGTCTGTCTGTCTGTCTGTCTGTCTGTCTGTCTGTCTGTCTGTCTGTCTGTCTGTCTGTCTGTCTGTCTGTCTGTCTGTCTGTCTGTCTGTCTGTCTGTCTGTCTGTCTGTCTGTCTGTCTGTCTGTCTGTCTGTCTGTCTGTCTGTCTGTCTGTCTGTCTGTCTGTCTGTCTATCTATCTATCTATCTATCTATCTATCTATCTATCTATCTATCTATCTATCTATCTATCTATCTATCTATCTATCTATCTATCTATCTATCTATCTATCTATCTATCTATCTATCTATCTATCTATCTATCTATCTATCTATCTATCTATCTATCTATCTATCTATCTATCTATCTATCTATCTATCTATCTATCTATCTAACCGCTTACATGTAGGTGCTATTTTGATCAATCCTTCAACTTGGCGTGAACCAAAATCGGCATGGGAGGGTAAAATTGTTTGACTAATATGATGCGCTGGTGAACACTGGAGTAATGTCAAACTCCCGTCGTGTACGTCGTCAAACTCTTGACGAGGCGGGTAGGTACCACTCATATGCGAGTATGTGCCACATGTTATTAGCACTGATAGTATCTACGCAAGAACGACGAGAACACACGTGGGGAATTTTACCGCGTGAGCATTAAGAAATGCGCAACATCGGTAGCGTCGGCCCAACGATGTTATAGTTCCAGTGTCAAAGTTCCAGCTGAAATTGAACCAAAGCATTCTGCGTGGCAATAAAGCACTTAACCATAGAGCTATGCCAGGTCTCCGAACTACTTTTCAAATAGACGCTAATCATTGTGAAATGTCAATAATGGTTTCAGTGCTGCCTAGACAAATCATAAACATTACATATAATGAACTCATTTTCACACACACACACACACACACACACACACACACACACACATATATATATATATATATCAACTCATTTTATACAGCCGTCACGTCGGGTTAACGTCGATTGCGGTTAGGTGCCATGCACTGAAGTTGATTTAAGTACCAATGTCCAGGGCCAGCATCTTCCTCGAGCATCAGTGCTTCATATCGGGTTCTGGTGTGCTAATACGCATGTTTCAGTTGGCATCGTTTCGCAAGTGCAAACAACTGGTTATATAAACATCTGCAACTCTTCAGTATATGTCTGTGCGTGTAACATTTGTACATATACTTAGGTCATTTAATGACATCTCACTCGATGAAAAAATTGCAACACGGTAACCTTCCCTCCGCATTCTTCGCATGACGCCGATTCCCAGGTACGTTGTATCTGCCAAATTTTTTGTACGTCTGGCAAGTAGTCTACGTTTTATAAAGGTGATAGATACTATAAAGAAAACATAGTCCTTGTCCTATTTTCCGCAGCACATTAGGTTGTAGTTAGGTTCCAAATAGTACACCCCAAGGTTTTTTTTTTCTTTCAGAAAGCCTTGAGAGAACTATCTCGCTTTATTCAAAGAGGTGTGGTTAATAGAGATAATTTCTAGTCTAATTCATTTCTTTCAAGCAGATGGCTTCCTGAGCTGGTTGCCTTTCCAGGACCAATGCGTCACGATGACACTGATACTGTGTGATTCGACGGAATCACTGCGCCACAACATTCTAGTTCTTCAGTGCACTAATAGTAATTACCTTGGTATACATCGACTTTACTTTGAGCATTTATGAGTTGGTAGAGTTAGAATAAGCTAAAAACCCCAATTCAAAAATTAAGGCACCCAAAAACACTTTTATTATAGTTTTACCGAGGATTGGCATGGCTCAATACTTATTTAAGCTTCTGTGACAGATGACACTGAATAAGTCGAAACATCACTGTTCAAGCATCATCGATTGTATTATCCCGACCCAATTCTATGACTGCGGTTACGTATTGTGATTTCCGGTAGGAAGATACCATGTTGGGCTATACGAATAACTTACACCTACTCTTTACAAATTGAAGCAGCCATCAACGCTAATTGTGACGACTGTGCCATCAGTGAAACTGTTGAGTAGTTTTTGTGTTAATGAACGACTTACTCAAGTGAGAGGCTTCACCTTCATACTGTTTGAAATTAACTGGATGTAATTGCTTCCGCTGTCCCAAAAATATTCGAACCTTGAGACAGCCCATGACTGTTCTGAAAGCCAATGAAGGCGATGTTGAGTTTTTTCAAAGATAGCAGACTGACATGCCGTTTCTGAGCAGTTACGTGAGTAAAGCAGTGACTTTTCTCTCCGCCACTCGAACTTTACTTACCTCTCCTTCTTCACCAGTACAGGTTAGCATACCGGGCTGAGCCTTCGTTAGGCTCCCTGCAGTCTTCTATCTTTAGTCTTTCTCTCAACACAACTATTGCGTTTTCTTTCAACTTTTTACTTTACCTTTGATCTCTCTCCTCTCTCTTATTAGTATTTGTGCTTTACTGCAGTATAGTCACTCGACCAATGCGCATTTTTTATTCTTTAATTTTGTGTTCCACTTTGTCTCTCACTTTGTTTTTTTTATTGCCGAAGTAAAGACTGTTCAATAGTTCTTCTGAGCCTTGTTTCGTATCACGGCGAGGCGCAAAAGAACTTCTATCTTCAATGAAAATTCCAGACTGTGCCTCGACACGTCCTGTCTTTCAACCATTTTCGGCGTGAATGCGAAATAAATCACTATGCTGCTATAAACACGCGATAATTTGCTTTCTATTTCATAAGAGTATCTAGCACTGGTTAAAAACTCAGACTCTCGCAAAAATAAAAGCGAGAGGTGAGTGCTTTTAAAGTTGACTTCCCATTCAAAGAGGAAGAAAAATTGAGTAACTGTTATTTATTTATGAACTCTACGAAAAGAAAAAAAAATTTGAATAACCAGGCGAATCTCAAAACAAAGACACGTGTCATTTTGACCAATGTAACCAAAAACTCTTCCCCATGACCGATGCTCAAAACTGCCGCTTGTCAAATACTTCTACGGCGACTATACGAGTATCAGATGGGTCATCGGATGACGGCCATTTCCTTCTTCTCCGTCAACACCGCTTGCTGGCGTGCCTACTTGCTATTCAGTGATATGACATCTCGGCGGCGATGCCATCGCCATCATCCGTGAACCGGAAACTGGAGCAAGCGCCTTTTATTTGTTTCTGCTTGGGGGGGGGGGGCGTGCGCAAAGTACAGTGCTCGTCTAATCATAGCGTTGCATCTATGAAAGCAGATCCCGTTGGGAAACTACGCCATGAGTTGAGGCAGTCCGCATAAAACGGGAGCTGGTCGGTGTCGTGTTCTGCATAGCGGAAACTGCTGCGCGCTGACGCTATTTTGAGTCTTTGAAGCATCGCTGAGCCCCGGCGATGGTTTGTCCTAGCAGTGAAAATTGCGGTGATATTTGGTTGTCTCTCTTTCTTTCTTGCGATTGTTTGTCTACTACACATATTGAATGATTTCATATAAGGAAGGTATCTGCAGTTAAAGATGTTTACTGACTCATATTAATACAAGAAATGAGCTCATTTGCTATGTTTATTTGATTTTTTTTTATGTGTGAAAGCGTCAAGCTGAAATGGTGAAGTCATAACTACATTCCAAACTCACAATCAGGTAAAAGTGTCGCCTAAAGGGCGTAAATTGTTTTGTCACCGCAGTCACATGCTTATGTTAGCCTTTTACGCTCTCAGTAAATTAGTGAGGAGTATACGTAAGAAAAGTTTATCGTCAGAAATTTGATCGTTTTCAAAACAGCTTTTAACGCAGTTAAGCCATACAAGTCAAGTTTTATTGTCTTTCAAGCCATAAGTTCAAGGGCCTTTGTGGTGATTTTGTCAATCATTTAGCCGTGGCTTTTATTGTTTTAGGCACTGTGATCTCTTCTAGGCATTAGGTACACAACACTTCTTGAAAAGAACACTGAGAAATATTTTTCCAACACTATATTTGAGGGATGGTTCAGTATTAACACATAAATGTGCGGCATTGTTATATTATGCGTGACTGAGTAATACTTCACCAACAATAACAATGCACGCATTATCATCCGAGATTGCCGAGGTGTATTAATCACCAGCGAAGTAGCTATTTGGTGAAGTTGGTTTATCTTCATCATAAAACAGCTCACACACTTCAACACGAAAAAACAAGAAATAAGGAAGCTCAAAGAGCACATAATAACGTTAAATAAAAACGAGCATGATCACTTCACTGCCAACCGTAAAGGATCACAGGCATTATATATGTGCTTCGCACAGCCTCAATCATTGGCCATCCTTCCATTAAGCGACCATGTCTGTGATCACGTTGTCATGTGACGTCACAAAGTCTCACGATCTGCTTTATCAAAAGTCATACGACCTCATTGTAACATGACAATATCTCCGGTAGTATCATGGTGGCTTGAGGTCATGTAGTTTTGGTAGGCTGACTGCAAACACACAATCACTTGATTATCTCGTGACTTTTGATAGACTTTTATTACGTAGATACTTTTGCATCAGCGCGTTGACGACGACGCTTTTCCAGCGATATACGTATAGCATCACCTCTTGAGAGGTGTTGTAATGTAACGTGAGTTAGCAAAAGACGCCAAAGCTGACGCAAAAGCCGCCAGGCTGATGTTGGCATTTGATGAGGCATGTAAGGTTTCCACCTAATACAGCCTAACAGGACCACAGTACACAGAAGGAGAACAAAACATATAAAAATCAAAGCAACTATAATGTTAACTTTGCCATGGTGATGCGGAGTTGACAGGTCGCTGCCGATCGCAGCAGGGCCATTCACCTAGCAAAAGCTTTTAAAAAAAAACGACCTGGTGGAACACCCAGCTATTCAACTATGCGGTTAGTATCTTCCCGTTCCATGATATAAGATTCAAGTTTGTGCCTTCTTACGCAGTTTGGGGGCTGAATAGAGCTCATCGTCGGGTGCTGCGTGTATCTGAAAGCTTACATTCCTGGCGTTTTCAATACAAAAACAGCCTCGCGGTTCATAACATTGTATAGGAAAATTCGCTATATCAATTTTGACTTTTTATTTCTTCCTGCTAAAGAGACATCTCCAGTCAAAACACATTTTGAACGTACGCATAATGTATATAGCCGTAAATATTTACAAAAGTGTCCAAATGGATACTTAAAAACTTTCGAGCTGGCGTTTGAAAGACTCGAAACCGAAAGTCAACAACTGAAAAAAGAAAGCTAAACAAGGAAGGCCCTCAATATAGACTGAACGATAGCGAAAGGCGTTGCAGGCTTCTGATTCTTCATGAAACAGAGCATCCAAAACTGCTAAATAAAGAAAATTTGAAAACAAATACGAGAAAGAAATACGTTCACGTTTCGCTTGGCCTCGATTGCGGCCAGTGTGGAGGGCCTTTCGTGCGGGATATATTTCTAAGCCGACCTCGTATACTAAAGCGGATCCATAAAAAAGTGTGGTCGATGATGGTCGCTGTAAAGGAAATGACCAGCAAGTCGGCAAAGCCGTCAACCAGGCGCAGCGCTGTAAACATGAGTGCTGAAAACAAATAAATGACCCGTACATTTTGATAGCCTTATTTTTGTCTCCATATCTTTCTCCTTAATATGGGCAGGACATCTATACGAGGCGCACACGGACACCGAATTTATTTGCTGTAGAATTTCAGTTCCTCGATTCTGGCTGCGCTGTCTGTTCTTAGCGTTTTTCGCTACAAACAGTTTCATGCAGATAGCCTAAAATGCAACTAACCGATGGTCGCCATAAAGAAGAGACCTGCAAAAACAAAAGTACAAACTTCTGCACTAAGAGTGAATCAAGACAACATAGGCGTTATAGAAAGAAATGATCAAGTTTGTCAATCATTGATGCAGTTCAATAGCACTTTCGATCTTGATTAAGGCTTGTGCGAACGGCGCTTCTTGTTCGCCATCATCAATAGTCACTGCTACATAGTCTAACTTAATGCGAATTGAGTTTAGCGCAGGTGTCGGTGGTGAAGTCATCATCTTGCACCCAACATCTTGAGGCACAGATCACGATCGAATCGCACATAACTAGGTATTTCATTTACACACACACAAAAAACAAGAAACTTGCACGAAGCTCTCCTATCATTAATTACAACAAGTTTTAACATTTGTGACATCCGCATAACAATCTGACCGCTTCATTAGAAGCGGCCAGCTTCTTAGCTTGTTGGCCAGAACTTTTATACATGGTCCAGCCCTACTCAGATCAACTTTGGCGCAGTTGTTAGCCAGATCATGGTCATCAAGCCATATCATCATGCATGGATTGCGATCATCGTGGTCTCGATTGTGCTTGACTGCCGTCAAATGTGCCATATAGTATAGAGGCTGATTTAGATGGAACATAACCTTGATGAGCCTTGGTCATGATCTAAGATGCCCGTGTGTCATCGGTACTACACTCATTTAGGTAATGTAACCCAGCATAATTCCATTGTACCGCATTAGCTTTTCATCATGATTAGAGTTGATCCGATGTAGATTTAGATGCTAAACGGTCACATTTAATTGCAAGCTGACTCCATAAAAATCAAGACGATCGCGATAGTGTCCCACGATCAGGTATCTGTGTTGCAATTTCGCTGACGTCTGCGTCAATCTCGATACGGGCTAGTCTGGACAGGGTAGCGACAACTATTGCTCATCTCGAAAAATGGCAGCATATCCACGGGGTGGATGATGGAGAGAGGGGCGAAGCATCCGTCCGTGTATTCGTTCTTGCTTCCGTCCTTCCGTGTGTCCATCCATGCGTCCACCCATGCGTCCATCCGCCCGTCCGTGCGTGCGTCTGTACGTGCGTCCGCACGTCCATTCATGCGTCCGTCCATGCGCTCGTCCATGCATCCACCCTGCGTCCACCCATGCGTCCATCCGCTTGTGCAGCCATCCGTGCGTCCGTCCATGCATCTGTCTGTGTGTCCATTCGTTCATCTAGTAAACACTCCAAGTACAACAATCTCGCATCTTTTCATTATATATTCCGCATATAGAAGCACCGCCATCCAGCAGACATGCCAAGGACTAAACGAGAGGTGGCACACGCACAATTTCTTACGGCTGGCGCTTCGTGTCTACTTTCCACCTTTAACCACCTCGAGTTCATGGTATATACTAGTTCACTGTATTCATGGCACTGCGGCCCAACGCTCGCTAAACCTTTCTGAAACAAAAGAAGTTACGTCCAGGAAGTATAACGTAGCAACCTTTTCTTGTCAGATACTGCTCAATGTACATGCCAATGGCTGCTAATTGGGAATGAGAGACAGAAGAATTTGGCTTTCAGTTAACGTGAACGCTGCGATTTTTTTATTGTTCAACAACGCACAGAAGAAATCTCCCACCAGCACCCCCTTGGATGTCAAAGCGTAAGACATGTTACGTACTACGAGGGATGAACGGGTGCCGCTTTGAGGAGGTTCGCCCTTAATAAAGAAAGTCGACCATGATCAACCCTGACCCTGATCAAACTGCCCGTGTGACACCGGTATGAGCGGCCATTTAGCCAACACTGCGACAAGATCAGCTGGTGCTGAAGAATCCTAGCAGCATGTAAGCAAATACGGTTGTTCAATCCACGCGACCTAGTGATATAAACTGTTGGGCTTATGTGAGTTCAAAAGTTGTGCTCCGTTATAGTATTACCGTAGAAAAAGCTGAGTAAGTACTTCCTAGGAATAGATTGAAGTTCACAAGTTTGTGGTACTTTATAGTGGCAGATAGAATATATATTGACAGGAAATATATTGATGGGAAATATAAGGATAGAACATTTTTTCACATTCATTGAGTCCTCTTTTTCACTATTCCATTTTTTAAGAGAGAATGAGTGGCTTGAAGTAATAAAGAACAAAAGCACAACAGAACTGGCCAAGAACTGATACAAACTTGGGCGTCTGAGTAACAAGGGTGCAAGTGAAAGCAATTTTGGAGTGTACGGGTAGTGCGAGTAACAGTGACAGCACACGAAAATTTGCATACATAGTACTGGACACAAAAAGTCATGGCATTTTACTGATCTTGGTTCACATGTGTTACAACAAAATTGCATCTTTTTATCGATCCAACTCATCTTCAGCTCAAATTTTAAAAGTTTGGGACTCTGTCTTGCAGTGAAGGGATGGGTTAGTACATACAAACTTTCGCATTATGTTCTTTTCAACTATGGATGTCAAAATGCATAGATCACTGGTTTTTTGAGGCACTATGGGTGCCCCCATTGTTTCTCCAAATCTGTATTTCATCCATCATTTTGGAGACGTGTTATCATAAAGCAGCATAAAGTTACATGGTTCTCTGACATTTTTTGTTCTTTTATGCCTTACCTGCAGCTTGCGCGTCTTGCTATCTGTGTCACCAAATCTGATGGGCATGATATGTACTGTGCCTCACCATGTTTCCACAGAAAATCTCCAGAACTAACTAAATTATCTAGATCTGCTGCGTTGATGGTCTTGAATGTAGCTTTATGATTGAGGAAGCTGGAAAAATTATGCCAAGAAACTGCGATTGTGACAATGCAGAGGTTATGAAGGCTCATTTGTTTTTGTTTTTTATTACTTTTTTGTTTTTGTAATCACCTCAAAAGTGTTTTAAATTACGAAATACTCTTGTTTGTGTCTTGATACATCATGCGAAAACATAACCACAATATGCTTTCAGGAACAGTGACAGAGCTAAAAAACGACAACCATCTCGTTCCCTATTCCTTACTTTTTATCTCCCCTTCCCCCTTCCCCAGTGCAGTGTAAAAAACCAGATACTTCCTTTCCGGTTATCCACTCTGCCTTTCTTAATACCATAATTCTTTCTCTATTCAGCATATAAAAAGGCACTCCTACTTCAGTCGAAGAAGCAACAGTTGCGGTTATTCTCAAAACTTAGAGGGGAAATCAAGGGACGTAGTGAGTTAAATATTAATGAAACAAAAGAGTATCCCTTATATATCGGGAACATCAGCTCAGCAGGCTATCATGGCCACTGTTGTCTAAATAGCGTGGGCATCCTGGGTGAGCAGCTGCGTTTCCGCCTGCTCGGCGACGGCAAAACAATCGCCCTGTTCGCACGGATCCCAAATGCACGAGTCCGAAGGCCCCACTGCGTTCACCAGAAAGAAAACGAACAAAGGCGGAAGAATGCAGTCGCGCAAACAATCAGCAGGGCTCGGCCCGAACAAAACTTCTGGCGAGCTCGTCGGCTTGCTAGTCACTGCATAATTCCTGAGGTCCTCCATGCCCTTCGAGTTTGGGGAAAGAAGAACGAGAAGGATGGAGGAGGAATGGAAGTGTACTTGCTCCGCGAAGAACTCTACGTTGCGTGCCTGTGATCTCGAGGCATAAGGAGGCTGAGACTGACAGCGAGAGTGCAGTGCTGCCACTGATGGCCGTTTGCTGGCTGACCAAGCTTTTCGCCTTTTTCTATTTTATTCCATTCCGCGTATTTTATTATTCCATAATCTCTCGGTTAGCACCTGAGCCAACTTCGAACATACTTTCCAAGACTGGAGCGGACTCACGACACTAGAAATACGTTGTTTGAAAAACTGAGTTAGTTGTTTTCTAAATAGTTAGTTTTTAAACAAAATAACTCTACATACTTTACTCAACGTTGCCTCAGAATTTAACACGTATAACTCATATTGCTAAATATATCTTACAGCTGCTGAAATTTTACCACTACCTATACTTCTAACAACGATTCAAGAGGGAATGCTATATGCCAACTTCCTTGAATGACGCCAGGTAAAAACGTGTTAGAATGCAAATACGAGGCCTTTTTGCAACTAAATAACAGAATACTGAGTGAACGTTGGTAAAACGTGTATCCTAAACTAGTATGCGTTTCTTTGGCATACACCTCAAGAAGCCAGTGAGAAGGCTAAAAAGTCACCAGGTAGTACTCATAAATACTTGGCACTCTAAAAACTGCCATATTGAATACGATCAAATAGCTTCCATTCACATCCCTTTCATTGACATGGCATTTCTCATATGCCCCGACGCGCGCCGGTATACCGCAGAATAATGCCCATTTGCCACACGTGAAGTATGATGCACGACACTACGACACTCTGACTACGGTTATCTGTGTTCATAACTTAGACACTGCATAAGCACAATAACAATTGGTGAACGGCCTAACTCTCATGGACCACTCGCAATGAGTGGCTGGCTGACATTCGGCCATGCAGCTCTATCGTAGGTAAAGCTGAAATGCATTAGGTGTGCTATAATAAATATTATTACGTGATGTTTAACATCCCAAAACCACCATATGATTATGACAGACGCCGAAGTGGAACGCTCCGGAAATTTTGACCTCGTGGTGTTCTTTAACGTGCACCCGAATCGGCACATGGGCTTACTGCATTTTCGCCTCCACCGAAAATCCAGCCGCCACTGCCGGGATTCAATCCCATGACCTCCGAGTGAACAGCCGAGTGCCTTAACCACTAGACCACTGTGGCAGGGCTGCGCTGTAATAAAGAAAAAGCGAAACATAGATGTGACGCAAAATGAACCATTCCAACAGGTACACACGCTGCCACACATACTCGCACGCACACAGAGATAGGCGTTTTAGAACGATTGTCAGAAATCAGAGCTCCATATTACGTATTCATGATAAAATGTGTTATTGTGATATAAGGTTTTAAAGCTTACTAAAACAATCACCATGGCGCTAAATGTGCAGGCAATGCTTTTCAAAGACTCAACACAACATAAATTTTTATCTCAATGTGATATGTGTGCTGTTCAGCCTTGAGAAGTCTTCTGGCATGTTAAGTAACTGCTGCAGTTGTATAAAACACAATAAAAGCTTTGAAAACGTGCTTACTGAACAGCATTACGTGAACGTAGGTACACCCTTTGCCGAATACACTTACCTAATTCATTTCTATGGAGACTATGGCAGCCGCATTCAAATCGTCTGAAAACTATAGCGGTAGGAACACCAAACCAGGCCTCAACTTGTCATAAAAAGTGTGTGGAGTTCAACATGACTCTGTCACATATGCAAAAAGAGAAAGAGGGTAAGTAACATGATTGATCGTCGCCTGAATCGCGTGCCGTCTGACGCTCTGACGAGATTCTATTTTTGAATCTCTTGTAGCATGCACTAATATTTGTTCTTGAACAGGGGTCGTTCTCAATTTATTCGTCCACGAACGTTTCATTAGATCTTAAATCAGCATCGTTAATTCACTATTCTGCCAATCGGCACACAAGATGTCGGAGCACCAGCCTTCGAATATAGTGACTAACGGCTTTCACAACAGCTTCACCACTTTCCTAATTTAAAGAGAAACGAAGCTGTAAAATTAACTTCAACGAAATTAGGTGCACTTACAGTGGTCAACCAGGGTAATTGCCACGTAGGAACCGGATGTGTTGAGTTACTCGGACTCATATTTACATGAATTTGTAGCAAATTTTACATTCCGGCGCACAAAGCGCAAAATTCGTGCAAAGGCTTCTAAATGTTTATTGTTCTGAAACTACCAGACTTGCTTTCAATAACAAAAACAACAGCTTCCTCTCAAGAAAATTTAAATGCAGGAAATCGTTGGTTTGAAACATACTTTCTCGTTTTACAACTCACAGTATCGCAAATGTTGAGGGGAAATTAGATGCGCCCGATAAACAAAGCCCATGGACCATTTACGCAGCTTTACACAACGACAAACTGAATTTTCATTATATAAATAAGGGTACCAAACAGCAAACTTTAAAATTTTTTTTTCAATTTTATCAGAGCACGTTTGAGTAATTTCTGGTGCAGCTTTTTTAAGTGCACTGCTATATTGATATTTTACTTCAATTCTTCGCTATTCGTAGGTATTATCTGCGAACTTCTAATGAGCACCAAAAACACGAGGAAAGACAAACTTTGATATCGGTCAGTGAGAATCGTATATTCCGCAATTGTGAACACATTTTACAGTTACCGCATGTGCACATATGAATCGATGGACAGGCTGCTCCTGCAAGGCGGATGAATTGAGTGTGCTCCTACTTCTGCTACAACCAAACTTGCTTAAGAGTATTGCGACCTTGCAACAGCTTGAGTGCACAGGAAAAATAGCGGCAGTGAAGCATTCCTAGTCACGGCACAGTTTCTGCGCCCACGTTCGTTTCTGGAGTGTTCAAGCCACTTTCACTGAGTCTCTACCACAGCAGCTGGTTTCTATTGAATACTCCTCTTCGAATACGAGGGCCCCTACCACGTCACCAGTTAACTTCATCCAACCCATACGCTGCGGAGGATATACGCTGCCGAGGGCACGACATGGTCAACGTGAAGAGCCTCGAGGCTTGCCATGAACCACTCATAGTGTCCAGTTGTCAGTTCGTCGGGCGGCTCTCCTTTCAAGCCCGGGGTAATTATACCGAAACCTTGAACATTTGTATTGGGTCGGAACATTGTAGTGGGTGAGCCTGTTTGCTGCCTTAGGTGTGTAGTCTCTTTCGATTCTTCTTTCTTAAAGAGCGTCACTCGAGCTGGGAATCTGTGCTCTAATTTGAGTGTCGCCATTGTGATGCGTCATTGAGGGCTGTAGAATAAACACCTTTACAATACAAGTGTTGTGTGTCTACAGTGAGAAGTGTGCTACTCGACGACAAGTGCGCTATTGTATTGAAGTGTGATTTCACACTCGGGCATGGGTCGCAGGTAACATAAAAGCACGCACTGTTCTGACCAAGTATTGTGCGACAAATGTGCCAAAATAATTTCGCCTAATACAAGCAAAGATTAACAAACTCAAGTACATACTTAGTGGAGTTTCTTGCTTTATAAACGGCTTGTTTCCTCTAAAAATATCATACGAAAATAATTTTTCTTGAGTGTTGGGATATTGACGATTAATTTAGTATTGTATAAGGAACTCGAACTAAAACGGTACTTTCGACTTTTTCTTTTTCTTAATGAGAGAAAGACTAAAAATATTGGACAAGCCCGTCGCACTTTGTTTCAGGACTGTGGTGGTACAAAGCACTTTTCTATGCTGTGTAGTAGGTAGCCAACGAGTTTTTTTTTTTACGAAAAATTTCCGCATAAAAAAATTCTGAGTGGAATTTGAGCGTTTTTATTAAAGATGTTGGACATAAAAACTGAACCAAAGAGAATGAATCCAATAATAACACGGTCAATATGACAGAGTTTCTAACACATATAAGGCACAAATATGCAAAGACCTCAAGTTAAATACAGTAACTTTCCATGGCTACAACACAGAAAGCAGTTCCTACTACAGCTAAAATCTTTCATGATCTCGTAGGCTTCATTGAAAGAAGGAGCTCATATCTCTTGCTTTACGTCTGAGAATGACGATGTGATTAGGATGACTGCCGTTGTGGAGGGCTCTAGAAATTTGGACTTTCTGGTGTTCTTTACTATGCCCTGCCATCGTGAAATCCATGGGCTTCTACTATTTCGCCTGCATTGAAATGAGAACGCTCCCACCAGGATGGAAACCGCGACCTTCAAGTGAGCAGCCGAGCACCCTCACCACTACACCACAGTGGCGGACAATAAGCAGCTCAAACTGATATTGTTATATTATGTCTGTATGTCTTCGTGAACATTTTGTAAACAAACGGCCTCGTCTGAAGGAATAAAAATGTTGATTTTTTATCTTGGTAAAAATCAGGTTCTATCTCAAGTCCAGAAAGTGTTATGTTAAATTGCACAATTGAACGAGCGTTACCAACAAAGATATTCTTAAAGCATCCTACATATGCTTTTCCTGTTTGTGTGTAGGCGTATTCTTTTGTTTCCCGAACGTCTTGTAGGGCTGCAAGGATGCGCTTATTTCCCGCAACGCTTTCAAACATCCGTTCACGTTCCCACAGAGATTACTAGGTTGGTCGAGAACCACTTTTGCTCGCTCTTATTGGCAAACTCAAATATTTTACAAAAAACGCAATAACCAAACATCTTTTTTGTAGCGGGAAACACCGGAAACAAAATAAGCTATTTTCGCTTTGTGTGCAGGTTGGCAGCAAGAGCATTGTTCATACGAGAAACAACAGGCGCCTTCAAGAAAAATACTCAGTAATAAGTAAGTCCTGCGTTTGCATATGAACTATCGAACAGTGCGATTTGCATTTCCGCTCTAGAAGCACTTTCCATTGTTTCTGCGTGAACTGTACTCTGTGACTGGCGTTCATAGAGCGGCAACTCTTCCTGACTTCTTTAGATATATAAGTTCACTCATTGCATTTTTTTCCTAATTTTCTCTCTTTCTTTCTCACCAAAGTAAGAAACTTCCTTCATTCCTTAAGTAGAAGCGTGAGGTTTTGCGACGAATACATTCACACGAGGCAGGGCGTCCTGAAAAAAGAAAGATTTATAAACTAACTCGGCATCCCTGCTGTGCCTTCCTTTCTGTCATGGCTGTTTTTTTACCGCACTTCATTTTACTCGATTCTTCCAATCAAGCCCTGGCGCTGTTTCTTGATCTATTTATTTCTGTTTTTAATATTATCATTTCTTTTTTTGGCGCAGCACCAAAGCAACATGTTTCACATATCTTTCCTCCCGTGGCTTTGCGGCATGCATTTAGGGAATTGAATGTTGCCATAGGTATTCGTCCGCAGGCTCTTCGTATCTTTCGTAGGTTTTTGGTCGGTGTGGGGAAAAAAGCGCGAGATAAAGTGATTGCGCACTTATGAACAGGCTTGCATTGTGGTTCACAAAACGTGGTGCAGAATGAGTGCAGTGGTGCGCGAATAAAAAAGGTCAAAACCAATTTCGCTTCCCGAAAATTTGGCCTTAGTAACGCCTTCGTAACACAAAGCGCTTTTATAGGAAGCCACAGCCAGTGGAAACTCAACCTCTTCCCCTCGTGTCTCGGTTGTTCAAAACTACTCCAAAAAATCAAAAATGAAAACTTGAAAATAGAGATTTTTTTTCTCTTTCAGAAAAAGAAACATGGCATGACTCGTGGCAATAGCTTATTAAAAGCATCAAGGAATGTACAGTTGATATAGAAAAACGTGAAAGTATTTCATGCGCAAGTGAGAACAGGACGAAATGAATTTTTTTTAATTTTTTGTTAGATGCTTGTTCCATCCTCTGCTACGATTAATGTTTTCAGCGTTCCTCGGACACATTCCTTTCGGTTCGCGAGTAAGCCTCTTAGTCTGGTTCAGTAATGGGGCGAATAAAAGCGGGCAACAGCGTTTAAGTGCCGGAAACTTGTGCCCTAATGGTGATGTCAAGATTGTCCATAGTCATGATCAAAACACCAAAAAAAGAAGACATAGCAGCTTTGCCATTACGATTATCGCCCAAAACGTGCATTTGCTCCTTATCGCATAACTTGTTCACTAGCTTGCTGCTCACTCGAAGTTAGTTCCTTGGAACCTCTCCACTAGAATTACAGTTTAAGAAAAAGAGAACAGAGAATGAGTGGCGGAAAATCAACTCTTTTAAACTTGTCTGTCGTGGGCGAAAGGTGCCCACGCTGCCAGCTTAGTGCCCTCCCCTAGCGAGAAGAAGCACTCAGAGAGGTCGAGAGAGGAGCCAGGAAAAGCAGCGTAGCGAAGGAAGGAGCAAAACTAGCAATTGGTGCATTTCAATTGCACAACACGTTCAACTCCACTAGCGTTTGTCCATTACGTACCGTTTTCTACTAATAACACCCCGAATGCTTTCGTTTGCATTACTGTCTCTTCGTTGTCATTATTATTGTATACAAGAAAAAATGAGCCCTTAAAATATTCACTTCTTTCCTTTTTTTCAATGTCAAGCCAAGATAGTTGACGAGCCTGGTAAACCTACAATGTGCACATAACTACTCCATTTACACAAAAAATGGCCAACCTTGCACTAAGGTGAGCAAAGCTTGAACCTGTAAATGTGGGGGAATCTTAAGACTAATCTGGTTGGTTTTTAGATAGTAGGCTTTATATGGGTGATGAAAGATTCTTTAGAGGTTACTTTAAATATTTTCTATGCTTTAGATAGTTGGAGATAGGTTGTTTCTAGACAGTTGGTAGGGTTTCAGTTATAATATGCTGTATTGCTTCGATGTGGTGTTGTGTGCCTGGGTTCACCGACGTGTCCCGGCTGACGTGAGTTGCCAGGCATACGGGTTGCCTCGAAGTTGGACTCTGGTGCGTCGAAGTCGGACTCTGGTAGCATGGAGAGCATATTGGTTGAGGAAGTCAAGCTGAAGGGCTGGGAAAACGAAGGCAAACAGATTTACTGACAATTTTAATGACAATTCACAATAAAATGTTAGAGTTCAGCGAGCCGTGAGCGTGGTGGTCGGACCTTTTACCCAAAGTTCATAGGGTCTTCTTGCACCTCAAATTGTCGTTTTAAGCCCTCAGTCAGGCTCCTCCTTTCGGATTGGAAACCAATCACCCACAAGACAGCACCCACCATGTCACTCGCTAATAACACACATTGTCGCTGATCAGTCGTTGCTCCCGCTGACGCAATGTTCTTCCAATCAGGCACACACAAGGGGGAGGGGGGTATCCATCCCGGTGGCAAGTTGGTGCATGAATAGCTTACGGCCGTTTCACTCGAGAAGGGCAGCAAATGATTAAGCGAATGCATCGCTCTTGTATTAACCTACGAGGCCAATCGAACGCGCAGCCTGTATTACCAGCTAATGTCAAGGAAACGACAGCATGGGCGTTGGCTCACTGTCCGTAGAATATTTCCACATTCTAATCTGTTTGTTGCGCTTTCCATTACTGGGTGCGTGTTTTAGAGAAAGGTACAGTGGTGTCAATGTGTGGAAACGCATCCCGGGTACGCGTCTAATGGACAACGCGTCGTTAACGACTGAGAGTCAGAACAGTAGCAGCGATGCTCGTACCCAAGTTAACGCGAAAGCCTTAGCTGTCAACTGAAACGTGAAACTTGGCCATCGTGGTCCCGCGTCAGTGGCATCTGGCGTCTCCCGACATCGAAGACGATCAGGAAGGCGATGCAAAGCCAGATGAGGTGCCTTCGATCCTAAAGGCAGTGCAAAACTATGCAAGGCGCACAAAGCTTCCAAATGCTGGTTTGGCAGCTTTTGAGGGCTTTTTTTGGCAAGCTTCTTATGCTCGCGACTTGTGCGGTGGCTGTGCTGTTATCACACGCCGGTGTTCGAGGTGTACCGCCACAACGGATAGCGGGCGCAAGCTGCGTCCACCAAGCTGTATGTCACGTGATGTTTGTGAATGTATGCTATTTGCCATCGGAATAAACGGGGGGAGGGGGGGTTCCTGCGTATCCTTCAGCGCAGCTGTACGATTCCCTTCTTGCTTGCGCCGACGCTTCGCGCATGCGGGCTGTGTCTCGACATGGTGTCAGAAGTGGGACCTAGTAAACTATCTTTGTGAGGCCGGGTATAGCAGCGTCTCATGGAATGGAAAATAGGCCTGTGACGGTGATGCCGGCTCTTCAGCAGCCGCCATCGCTGGACTTTGACAAAACGTCAGAGTGGCCAGCGTGGATCGACCATTTGGATGACTACCGCGTCACCACAGCCCTAAACGAACGCTCCGGAGAAGCGCAGGTGCGCACACTACTTTACACAATGGGGCACCAAGCACGCGAAGTCTTTCCTACATTTGGGCTGACTGAAGACGAAGCAAGAAAGTACGACGTAGTCAAGCAGAAGTTCAACAGTCACTTCATCAAAGAGCGCAACATTGTTCACCAAAGAGCGTGCTTTCACAGACGTCAGCAACAGCCGGAAGAATCGGTGTACCAGTTCGCGACGGCACTACATGTTCTCGCGGAGCGTTGCGATTTCGGAGATATGAAGAAAAGGCTCATCCGGGATAAGTTCGTCATCGGTCTTCATGACGTGCAACTGTCCGAGGCCTTACAGATCGACCAGCAGCAAACATTGGCATCGGTGCTGGCCAAGGCTCGTCTCAAAAAAAGCGTGAGACACTGCTGTCTCAGCCGAAGACACTGCCGGAACTTCAGGAACAGGGAACCAATGTGGACGCCATGATGCACCAGAAACGGCCGCAACAAAGCCTGGGACGGTACTTTTACTGTGACGGCAACGCCCACTCGAGATCTGCGTGCCCAGCAAAGTCTTCCAAGTGCCACAACTGTGGTAACAAAGTACATTTTGCCAAGGCCTGCATCAAGAAAAGGGTGCCCTCGCAAAGAAAGGTACGCGTGTGTGGGGTCCAACCCGACACTGGAAAAACTTTTGTTAGGGCGATTGACGCACACGGGAAAGCACGCTATGTGCATGTTACGATAAACGCAGTGCCAATTGTTGCTAAGGTGGATTCAAGTGCACAAGTGTCGGTTTTACCGTCTACTTTTACAGGGTTGCCCAGACACCTTCATAAAACAGATAAAGTGTTGTAGGGTGCGGGCGGCCATAAGCTGAATGAATTTCGCACGTTTGTGACTGAAATTTAGTGGAAAGTGGAAACTGTCCGTCAAACTTGCTATGTTGTAAGCCCACTACGTGACGTCCTTTTGGGACTGCCAGCCTTGAGGCCTTAGGCATTGTGAAATTTACCGACTAGCTGACAGCAGATCAGGAGAAAAAAATGAGGTACTTTTTCCGCACTCCGATTGTAGCCTAAGAACAATTTCACCAAAACAACAACACCGAAGATAGCTACTCATCAATACCCAACCTTATGGACTTATTCACCACACTACCGTATCTCGTTAATAATAACAATAGTAATAACGCAAGGTCACAGTCCTCGCACCAATGCCGTAACCCCGTTCATACGTCGTGCGGACAGACGATGGGGTTGATCTTCGTAGGAACAGGAGAAGGCTTAACCGCCTACAGAGAGAACGTGCAAGCACGAAAACCTTTGAGTTTTCAGTGAATGAAGAGCAGCCAGGCGCTGCACAGTTAGTCAACGGCACTGATCTTCACAGTAAGCAGGGGTCACTCAATCGTAGTCCAAATGAAAGGGGAACCAAATTTCCACGCAGGCGAGTACTGCCCAATGGGACGGTACTGCCCTCGAACTGGCGACGTAGCCCATGGCGACTCTGCACGCACAGTAACGGGATACGGTAGAGTGGTGAAGAAGCCCATAAGGCTGGGTATTGATGAGTAGCTCTCTGCGGTGTTGTTGTTTTCATGGAATTGTTTTTGTTTATATAATGCCTATTCTTTACCTCGGTGGTGCACATGGATGTGGGGTTGTTGTCTTTGAAAGGGGATGTGCTGTTATAACCTGCCTGTATGCGAAGTGCACCGCCACAACAGATAGCGGGCGCAAGCTGCGTCCGCTAAGCTGTATGTCACGTGATGTTGGTGAGTGTATATTATTAGCCATCGGAAGAAACGCGGGGGGGGGGGGGGGGTTCGTCTGTTTCTTTCAGCGCGGGTGTACGATTCCCTTCTTGTTTGCGCCGACGCTTTGCGCATGCGGGCTGTGTCTCAACAGTGGCGGCATGCACACTTCTCCGGTAATTTTAGAAATGCTCACTAGATAGCGCACTACCGGTCAAGGCGGCACACACCACTCTCGGCACGTCTGCTTACTTTCAGTTCACCGAGGATTCCCGCAGAGAACGCTCTTTGTTACCGCTCGGCCACATAAACACATATGAAGGCAAGCCGGCAGTGCGGCGTGCTGGTAACGCAGAAACTACTTGGGCTCACCTCCGAGACCCTGCGGTGGTAACCTGGGCTACACAACAAAGTTGTCGCGTCTATATATGGTGATAGGAAATGTGTACGGAGTAATCACGTGTTACCCGATCATCTCCGAGCAAGCTCCTCTAATATCATTCACTTTGTGGATATGGCAGTGATTTTATACATCCGATGAAAGCGAAAAGACGATAACTTTTGCCTTCGAGTTGTTTTAGATGAATGCATAAGCGGTTATGTGATTTTTTAAAGAAATGGTCATGAAGTTATAGGTGAAGCATCGGGTGCCCGCACGAAATCCACCACGTCATCACTTGTCGCGAGCCGTTGCTTATCAGCCGTGCCCACCGGTGGAGACAGTCCACGCAGCCATCGCGCCAAGGTTGCCCGCAGCGCGAGTCGACCTAGACAGACGAAACGTCCGTGTTTGTACATGCATGCAGGGAGTGCCACAGACAGCTCGGTACGTTAGTACTAGCGTGGGAGTTTCGACATTATTTCATGGTCGATGACAGTTACCCCCGTATTCACAAACGCTCCTTCACTCAAGAGCTCCCCTCGACTTGAAAAAGCCGATGGGAGCGCCGTCTCTTGGCAGACCAAGTCACTGCATATCGGCAGTATTCTGCAGCGATTCTTGAGAAGCGCAGCGTCAATTTTAGTCGAGCAGGGGCGCAGTGATCAACTCAGTCAAGTGAAGGATGGAATTCGAGTCGAGGAGCGTTTATGAATACGGGGGTTAGTGGTTCGACTGTACTTTGCCTATGCAAAGGAGGCCATGTTAAGCCCCAGGAAATTTACCACCTTTACTGTTTTTTTAAGCTTTACACAGTTTGTTCAAACTCCTTCCATATTTTGTTTTCTAGGTTTCTTTAAAGTCGTAGCTAAGATTTAGCTAATTGTCGTTAGATTGGTTCTATGTTATTGACTGTGTTGTTTTACTTCAGTATCACGCAGCTTCGCAGCTTCAAGTTTTGGTCAACTTGGTGCATTCTTCGAATTTTTTTTCCATTTCTTCCAACTATTTTTCTCGCTCTCTTTCTTTCTCCAGTTCTCTCTCTCTTTCTCTCTCTGCATTTTCTATTTCCTTTTTACTTTTGCCCTCTCACTCCTTCTCACGTGTTTCAAGTAATAATCTTTGCCGAGCTGAGTTCTCGTTTTATCCTATGACCACCTGTACTAGGTAGTAATGCAGCTTCCCTTGTGGTGTATATGCACCGGCGGAGTCTCTTATTTTATCTATAAATTAAAAGAAGCTTTGTACAGTGGCGCGCGACTGCCTAAATGTTTAATACCCCTGTCACACGGGCACTGAAAAGTCTTTTAAGTAAGCGGTCTTTTTCCGAAAAGGAGTTTCTGACAGCAGACACACGGCACAGAGCGAACTCCTTTTCAGAAGCGGTCTTTTTCGTAAACGGAGTTCGTCGATCTCTTTTACGGCTCCGAATGAGTAGCCTCGAAACTAGTGGGCGCCAGCAATTTTCGAGTGGTGGGAAAAAAAGAGCGAATGCTTATTTTTCTGTCACCAATACTCTTTGTAAAAACAAATTTCATATCCTGCAGAAGGTGTAATGAACTCTTTTAATGGTTATTTCCTTTTCTACTCTCGTAAGCAGCTACAACGCGTCGGCAATATCACGTGGTGACGCTCGGTCTCGCGCCGCGCCATTTTGCACAAGCGAGGAAAGCGTGACAGTCGTGTGTTTGCCCGTCATTCATGTGGTCCGAGTCCGAGCGTCTATGGCCAATTCCGCAGATCAAGCAGCCGGCGCCCCACGGAAAAGACAGCGTCTGCAATGGTCGGAAGCAGACACGTTATCCTCTCCTTGGCGGCTTTTGCAGCGTCTGCCTCGCTTTCCAGAGCGAGAAGGCAGGCCGTGAGGCTTGCGATCCTCGCTTTTTCTCCCGTACGGTCGCCCATAACGTGTCGAGAGCAGTCGAGAGCAGCGAAAAACAAATACGGTAAATAAAAGCCCAGTGGTGCCAGACGGACTTGTGCACGTCGCTAGTTATGGGAATGCTTCCTTAACTAGTGCAACAAACTTTCACATTGGTGTTTCTTCATCTCTTATTCTTAAATTTATTTGAAGAAACGAGCAGTGCAACAAGTCTTTAATTTGTACATCGTGATACATCGTTTAATTTTCAATGCTTCTCTTTTAACTGCTAGCGCCGCGCTTTCGCTAGCGTCTTCGAATGAGAACACTAAAAGGAGATCGTTGCTGCCGTGTGTCTGCGCCGCAAACACCTCTTTGTTAAAAGTCTTTCAACTTCGTAAAAGACCGCTTACTTAAAAGACATTTTGCGCGCCCGTGTGACACAGGTATAATTTAACATCCTCATTGTGACGATAGTAAAGAGAGAGTGTGCTGTTTTATGATGATGATGGTAGGGTTTCACTCACATTGCACGCATCCAAGTTTTATGGCTGCCTTATACAGCTTCGCTGTTAACACAGGTCGATCCATTTCGTAACGCTTGGCTCAAACCAAGAAAGGTGGCATAAGCTGGGCTTCCTGGCTCTTTCGCTATAAAGCGACTCTCCTATAGGAAAGTTTTTACTTAATTTGTTATTTTCTATGAATCCAATAAATTCATTCATCTGTGCTATTCTTACCTCACTAAACACTTTCGTGACAGTTAAGAATTTACTATAATTCTTTACGACTTTCTTCAGCAGAGTGTCAAGGCAGCCTGATTGGTATGGTTGCTGAATTAAACGAATACTGCTCCAAAAACCACGCATTCAGGAAAAGCAAACCACAGAACAACAACTGGCTGCGAGCTGAAACGTTTATTGCGAAATTCGGGCCTCCCCCAGTAAGCTCGCCTATGAAGCCAGGCTGCCGTCTCACTGCATCGGGACAGACATTTATTTTCAGTACAGAACAATAATTGAGTGATAATGAAGGAGCTTGCTCGGGACAGATCTGGAAAACTCGCGATTTCTCTTGATGAGCCTCTTGACGAGTCAGCGCTAGAGGTGTTTTGAAGACGGCGTCATCGGGCACGTCCTGCTGCAGGCACGGTACAAGAGGAAATGCTCGTTGGAGCTCGTCGATGGTGCTGGCGCGGGACTGGTCGTTGCGAGTGGAGGCTACGATGGTGGTGAGGTCGTCAAACCACGAGTGGTCGCATGCCTTGCACCCATAGCCGGATGAGCGAGTTTGATGCAATATGCGTTGAAAGTAAATGAGTGGCCTCTATTCGCTGTTACGCTGTTAGCAGTGCCTCCTACGCAATAGAACTATCGTCACCGTTATTTTTATTTGTTCTCATTTGTAATACACTAGAGCTCCTTTCACAAAAACAGGCTTGAAGTGCGTATCAGAGCCGCCAACGTCTGGTTGCCACCACTTTCAGCACTTGACCACTGCTTCCCACGCCCGCCCCGATTCGAGGTTCTCTTGCCACCGCTAGCTTGCCGCCTCTGGTTCGCGGGCGCTCACTTGGCGGTCTGCTTGTCGACGAGCCCGCTCTGCTTCGGCTGCGCGAGCCCTCACCGCAGCGACTGGTTCCGGATCGATGCTGGTGCTGGCTTGCGATTGCTGCCGAGTGTTGCCATCTTTCTTCAGTCTCCACCGCGGGGTCTTGGAGGCGAGCCCGCATCGCGACCACGTTGCAAGCTTTCCGCGCCACTGCCTTTGCTTACAAGATGTTTATGTTGACTACCCGTGGAGAGTTGTGCACTCACTGAGCTCCCAGCGATGAGATAGGTAGGGCGATGAAAGCGCCCTTGCTCGCGCTTGCCTCCAGAACTAACGTGTACACGCCAAGAGACATGCCTCGACCATAAAGAGCTTCGCTCCTAAAAGAAGGCAAAGCTACCTCGCTTTACGGCGCCGTTATGCCCACCGTTGATCTGAGTCACGATATAGGCAAGAAACAATAACAATCTTGATCGGCATGCAAGGGCACGCTCTCCTTGACACTTTCTTCGTTTTCTGTGGCACTCCCCCGAACACGTGCACCTAGCGCGCTTCCACGCTGCCTCGACCTGTCCGGCGTGAGATTCAATAAGTGGCATACACGATAGAGTGAGAAGAGAGAACATCGTAATGTAGCTGCGCTGAGCGAAATGCAATAACAAATAACGAAAGAGGGGGACAGCACAGGTGGTGCACAACACTACCTACGAAGAGAGGAAACAAGAAATCAATAAAAGGAAAGAGAGACGTAGAAAAAAAGGAAATGGGGGAAAACATAGACAAAAAAGGGCTACAGAAAAAAAGAAAAAGAAAAAAATGCGAGAAATAAACAAGGTCAGTAAGAAAGATTGAATGAAAGAGAGAAAGAAAAAAATAGAGAGGGGAGAAAGAAAGTAAAAATAACAATGAAGATCATGCAGCTTCACTGTTGGTTCCACCACTGCATCCCTGATGCAAGATGTGCAAATTATTTTTCTACTAGCTTGGGTTGACGGGAAGTAAAATTCAGCATCGGCTTTAAAGAAGCGTTCGAAAAATTGGGCGTTTTTGTAGCACACCGGGTGGAGAGAAAGTCAGTGACAATGTTAGAGTTGTTTGTCAAAGCTGAAATTTTTTTGGAAAGAGGTCAAGCGTATTTCACATGAGAACAAACAAAAATAACTTTTTCACTTATCTCGCGTATGGGGCACTGCTAACAGTTTATACAGCCGTTAATTTACCTTTAACACCTATAGTATCTAACCCACATTCATTCATGAACACTGCCACTTTTATCTCAATTAGCACCGCAACGTAATTCCTGTGGTTTATGATGGAACGCACAATGTTTCGCACAGTGACTTCGGACTGACGGGAGTTCAAGAATGTTATTCAATATAAAAAAAACACGTAAGTATGTAACATTTAGGCAACACACGTGGTAATATTTGTGCATTGAGCAACTGAATTTTTCCGCGAGAAACACTACGCTTATATAGCTAAATGTGAAAGCTAGCACCCATCTGTTTTTTTCTTCCGAGGCTTTTATTCCGCATTGATTATTTACTGCGAAATTCAAAATATCTTTTGTTGACAGAAATATCTCTATACATTGTCGTATTATCAACAAATATTGCGTATCATCATACCTCCACGCAGTATTTGTATCATTATAGTGCACTTCTCTTCTCAATGCCTATGCGCTTGAACTTCAACTACAAAAAAAAAAGCCGGGAAAATCTTGGCTACGGAGCCTTCACAATGCTTTCCAAGCAGCCTCTTCCGAAAGGGTGGTTCGGTCCTTCCCAGGAGATAAGAGAAATAACGCCAGAACTTCGCCATTACAGTAAATGTGGTGTACGTGGAGCAATATAAAGTATCATGAGAACGATGCCACAGACGATCACGTGTTGTGCTTTTAAATGTCTCATCTTCAGGCAATAGAGCAATGTAAATTCAGGACGGTCGTGAACACATAGAACAAGTAGGTGATTGCTTTACGACAGTTGTAGCCCTTGCTGGTGGAGTCATAATGCCATATATTGTACAAGAGCTGGAGATGGTCGTCACGGCTCCCTAAATGGCGTTGGAAACAAGTAGGTTTTCCGAAATCTTATGGGTCTATCAAATACGCTAGTTGCTTGCTTCTCGCGTCGATTGTCTGAATTGCTCTGCTGGTCTTCTCACTTTTTTTTCTTATTCCAACCAGTTAGCATGGTCAAATGCATGCTCGCATGACAGCTCACCACGATATGCACAGGTCACTCCCAAATAGGAAGCAAAATAAACATTTCCACCAATCATGCATGATTAGGCTATCATGCTTACCTTTTCTTTCAATTGCGTGGTCCTGTTCTTGAGACAGAAAAGTGAATCTGGGACGTCTCACAGCTGGCAGCTTTTTTTAAATGTCCCTTCGGGAGGTAGTACCATGCTCCACAAATCACTGATGTCTTATGTTTTGTTGTTTTCTCCATAGTATCACGTCTAACTTGTCTTTCGAGTCAAAAATATAAAGTTCATACTTCGCATTCTCATTCCCTATTTTAAACACGATCACTGGGTTTAAGTATTTTATAGTTGGTAAAAAATATTGTACACGCGTTGCCAAGCTCGAGGCCATGCATCCGATTGCTGTCGATGCAACATTTATATGGAGGCAAAATGAATAAGGTATGTAAATGAACTCAACGTGAAAGCCTTTGGAAGCTGGGAAGAGTCATTTACCTGCCCTCTTGCCACGCTCTAAATTAGACTCAAGCTCGCAAGCGCACACTATCGTTCGAAACGTGCAGCCTGCTCGGTGACCACGGCGGGAAAAGAAACCTCATTTTTATCCAGTGGCACGCTCTCTTCTCTTCCTTTTTCTCCGATTCACCTCACTTCTCCTTTTAGACAAATTGCTGTACTGTACACGGCTACTCTGTGTTCTGACCTCACCCTCATTGTTCCGTCCTTCTCGCCCGTACATATTCTTTCTTCTGTTTAAATTCCCTTGCTCTGTTTTCAAAGGCTATGCTATTCTCTGTCCTCCCCTTCTTGACACACCCCTTTCTCTTTCTCTACCCTTTTTTATGCTGTACTGAGCATGTATACGCTACGCTTTTCATTGATTATTACTCCTATTTCCTCCCGCCACCATTTATGACTTCTCCTTACTCCCATTTGCCTCTGTCGGCACCTAGCTACACCATAGCCTACTATACATGGCTATGCAATACACGGTTATGATTTGTGTATAGTTTGTGTTATACGAGGCTATGTAGGCTGTGCTATACATAGTTTCGCCAGCGTGCTGTCATGTGAAGACATGAGATGGCAGCCTGCGATGACAGCATTGGACAGCGTAAAACAGCCCGGGCCACTAACGTGCACCGCACAGCAAGAAACACCCACGTACCTATGCTTAGAATCAATTGAACGTTAAGCAAGTACGTGACAAGTACGTGACCAATGGCGCCCGCACATTGTTGGAGACGTTCGGTGCACGCAAGCGACAATGATAGGCCACATGTCCAACTATGCTACAATCGAAACACGTTGGGCGGTTGTCTTCCGTACGCCAAGGTTCGTCGGCTCGTGCGCACTGAACGACTGGTCGGGTGGGCGGCGATACTGGCGGGCCCATAGGTAAACGAAGTGGGCCGCAACTTGGCAGCACAGGTCTCGAATTGACTACGGCGTGATTCAGGAGAGCGGAAGTTGAAGCCTGATGAAGAAAATGCGGAACATCTTCCGCAACCTGGTCCCCAGGGATGTTTTGAAGAGCAGGTGTCAACAAAAAATTGACTGGCCGTCAACAAGCGGCCCCAGCGAAAGCTGGTGAGTTACCTCTTCATAGCTGAAATCCTCAATCCAGCAAAGGAGATGAGTTATCAGGAGCAACAGCGAATCCCTAATTCGAAGTCGCCTCATCAAAACTTAGCTCATCAAAACTTTTGCAAAGATTGACATTGACCAGTTGCATCTGAAAGACGTCATCTTTAATTCCTTTCAACATATGCCGGACCTTATCGGCATCGGCCATTGCGATATCAATGTGGTTGCATAGGTCTACAACGTCTCCAATGTAGCTTGAGAATGATTCACAATTCTGCTGCGCACGACCGCGGAACCGTTTCTCGGCTCGAAGCTTGCGAACAGTGGGGTGCTCGCATACCTCCACCACGTGCGTTTTGGAAACAGCTCATGTCGGCAAGTCACGCAGGTGGTTTCAATGCTCCACGCTGGCAATGACACTCAAATCACCCAGTCGGCGTCGTTCCAGTAGTTCATGACTACTGGGACGACGCTGCGCTTACCCGTTCGTATTCATAGAGCCAGTTTTAACAATCATATTCTTCTGTACCACTGAAGATTGGTGGGTGACAATGACGCGATGGGCCAGGGCAGACTAATGTGGGCACCGGGACAGCAGGTTATTGTTGTTCGGTTGGTACCTCATCCGGCATTGCAGAGGCGGGCTTGAGTTTCCAGAAGTGTAGTTCTGGGTTTTCGCTAACCAGCAGCTCCACTATGTGTGATGGGGTTTAGCAAGGTATGTAACAACCTCAACAATTGCAGCAACAGCAGGCAAGGCGTAGCAAGAAAGCGAACTGTCCGAGCGAGCCAGCCGATGCCGATGCTATAATTGCCGAGCTGACTATTATAAGTGAACGTTTCACTTTGCAGAGCAACGACAATTTGCGCGTTGAAGCAGCGCCCTGAACAAGCGAAGGTCATTTGAACAATGTGACATCATGAAAGCATTCCCTTATAACGTCATCACGAACATTTTGTTATTGATGGTCTACGACAATGAACATGGTGGCGAACACGTTAAAATAGAGTTGCGGGCAAGCCTTGAATAGTGATAGTTATGGTAATGATTAAAGCGTTTTACATGGTATTAAGGCAATAATGAACGATTATGATGGAAGTGTCCAATGTGGGCCATTAGCAAGTGACCAGATTTATGATGATGATGACGACATTAGTAAACGGGTTGAACTGATTGGGACGGCGTTGACTATGATAAGTACTGAAGATGATAGTGATAATGTGTTTAAACAAAGTTGGCAGCAGGCAAAGTTGCTGTGTACAATGAAGAATGATTATGGACCTAGAGCATATAGCCTGCCTTGTGTTCTCCGCACTCATACATGAGCTCACTTGCTTTTTATATGCGAAGCATTTCTTAGCGAGCTTCGGCGACTTTGAGTATATCTATCTATCTATCTATCTATCTATCTATCTATCTATCTATCTATCTATCTATCTATCTATCTATCTATCTATCTATCTATCTATCTATCTATCTATCTATCGATTTATCTATCCAGCCCCCTATGACTTTTAGCTCTCCTGGTCGTTTCGATAATGGTATCGATACCAAACTTGGTATGACATAACATGACTCTATGAAAAACATATTTGACTATTCATAACATGAAAATCATGATATGGATGTCATGAATGCCATAATTTACATTTCGTGGTTCTACAGCTCTTGCGGTGGTTTCGTTCACATGGAATGTTTGATAGATTGATATGCGGGGTTTAACGTCCCAAAACCACTATATGAATATGAGAGACGCCGTAGTGGAGGGCTCCGGAAATTTAGACCACCTGGGGTTCTTTAACGTGCACCCAAATCTGAGCACACGGGCCTACAACATTTCCGCCTCCATCGGAAATGCAGCCGCCGCAGCCGGGATATGAACCCGCGCCCTGCGGGTCAGCAGCCGAGTACCTTAGCCACTAGACTACCGCGGCGGGGCCACATGGAATGTTGCAAAACTGATATGGTATGACATGATTGCATGGTGAACACAAGCGACAGACCCTAACATGAAAATCATGACATTCGTGTCATGTGACAACATGACTACATGCCACGCCCTTGATGCGCTGTCGGCCGTTTCGCTAGCTTCACATATGCAAAATTCGGTATTACGTGACGCCAATGGCTGACGAAGGTATGTGACTGATGCAAACATGATAATCATGAGATGCATGTCATGTAACAACATGACTACATGCTACGCTCATAATGCGCTCGCGGCCGTTTCGCTAGCTTCACATGTACCAAACTCGGTATTACGCGACGCGAACGGACGACATAGGTAAATGACACATTCAAATATGATATCACGACACGTCTGTCATGTAACAGCATGACTACATGTCACGCTGATGTTACACTGGCGGCCGTTTCCCTAGCTTCACATATGCCAAATTTGGTATTACGTGACGCCAATGGCTAACGAAAGTATGTGACCGGTGCAAACATAATAATCACATGATGCGTGGCATGTGAGAACATGACTACATGCCAAAGTCAAGCGCCAATACATTTCGACGTGACGAGGTGCGTGTGCTCGCCGGCGTTCATTTCGTTGCGTCACGCCGGCGTTGCCACGCCAGGCACCGGTCCTGCCATATTCTCGCAGGCATACGCCGCGCTGCGTTGCTTTGACACATGCGCGTTTCAGCGCGTCCGGCGTCCCTCCGTCACGAAAAGAGGGAGACGCAATGTTGTCTGGGTAATGCGCCGGTTGCCGTCGGGCCGCGCCGACGAACGCTGGTCGCGCCTGGCGTCAGACTACAGGGTGCCCGCGTTTCGTTAACGTAGCGTCGCTGTGCCCAGCCTGCGCGCGCGTCAACGCTACATTGAAGTATATTGGGCCCTTCATGAGGCGCTCGCGGCCGTTTTTCTAGGTCCACATATACCAAATTTGGTGTTAAACGACGTCAATTGATGACGAAAGTATATGACCGGTGCAAACATGATAATACTCACGCACGTGTCATGTAAGAACATGACCACAAACCACGCTCATACCGTGCTCATGGTCGTTTCGCTACCTCCACAGATACTAAATTTGGTATCACGTGACCTGAATAGAGGACGATGGTAAACGACACATCCGAACATGATAACCATGACACGGAAGCCATGTACGGCATCATTTACGTCCAGCTTGTAACGTTATGCTGATTTTAAAGTGACATATCAAAATTTCTCAGTTGTGCTTCGCATATCATCGATTCCCACTGCATGTGGGATCTGCCATTTTTTTAAAGATCCTCTATAGCCGAGTGATGAGTACGCTTGCCATCGAGTTGTGGGAACAAGGTTCCGAATCTCGGGTGATAAATATTTTCCCACCTATATTTGCTTTTTTTCTAACGTTTGTATTTGTTTATTTCTTTCTCTTTTTCATTCTCTCTTTGTTCTCATTGTCTCACCCTTCAGTTTCTGCATCCTACGCCGGAGCAATCGTCACAACTGTTCGTGGAGGGAAGCAAAAGACAAAGACGACGAGGATGAAGAGAAGGTGTGTTGGTCGACATTTATGATAGTATTGTTCTCCCAAAAACGGATTACGTCAAGTTCAAACGGCTTCCCTGTTAAAAAATGGTCTTCGGTAAGGAACGACAAAGTTATACGTTTAGCATCACGCAAGTTTAGCATCACGTAACAGTGACGCGCGCCACTCTAGTAAAAGTTTTAGAACGCTTGAGTTTTGCTTTCAAGATTGGAACTCAATACCATAATCGGGCCATATGTGCATCGCCTTTTTAAGTGCTTGCTTGGCATCGGATCTCGGTGCGTACGTTTGATTGACATGTGGAGCTTAACGTCCCAAAACCACTATATGATTATGAGAGACGCCGTAGTGGAGGGCTCCGGAAATTTCGACCACCTGGGGTTTTTTAACGTGCACCCAAATCTGAGCACATGGGCTTACAACATTTCCGCCTCCATCGGAAATACAGCTGCCGCAGCCGAGATTCGAACCCGCGACCTGCGGGTCATCAGCCGAGTACCTTAGCCACTAGACCACCGCGGCGGGGCCAGTGCGTACGTCAACAGTGCCGTTGGTAAACAAAAAAACTGGGCACGTAAAATTGGCAGTTTCAAACTATCCTAGAATATCTATCGCCTCTACAGTTATCAAGTGCGCCATACGCCATAATTCTTCCTTTCGCAAATAAGGGAAGGGCACTCTGAGTGTCCTTTAGTGAACACAATAACCTACACAGCTTTTAATTTGCTGATGTATTTTCTGCTGCTGATGATTTATTATGTTGGAGGACTTTGTAATGAATAGGCCTTTAAAATGCCCACTCGTTGGACCATTCACATGTTCTGCATGACACCTGGTACGATTGCGCTTTTGTCATGCGATAATAAACGCGTTTAGGAGATCCCTTCCACAGCGTGAGATTCCACCGTTAACTTTCGACACACTTTCAAGCACCAGCATGGCTCATGGGCAGAGCACCCGCTGGCCAGGCAGACACCGTGGGCTCCATTCTCGTTCAATCCGATGATGTATTATTTTACTTCAGTCTTTTAATGTTTCAGTATTGAAGAAGGTGATGGTTTTTTTCTCTCAGCCAACGACGCCAACCCAGACATTGACACCGTAATTACCGCGGTGCCACCTCTTTAGCACTATCGCCTCAATAAAGTGACTCACCTTGCATGCTATGGTACGCAGAACCAATCGTAGGCAGTGTACAACGTGCCTTCCTTTGAGTGTGTGTATTCAATACAAAACAACACTGAGAAGAATTGCACTTCTGAAAGCTGCTGCGAGGTCGCAGGTCTGCAAATCATCTCAACCCATTAAGTGAACATTTAATTACACATGCATGTAAAGTTTCCAAAAGCAATGACGTTGCTTTTGAAGGTCATTATAATCAATTGCTAAGATCGATCGCAATCGCACTGTCTCATATAACCAAACACCTTCAATATACACTCTCAAATTTCATGGAATTCATGAAAAAGGTTTCATCGGAATAAATCACTCACCTCTGTTTTTCTTTGTGCAAAATCTGCGATAAGAACATTAAGCGCATTCGAAACTACCTCAGTACGGCTACGCTGCGCTCCATCAAAGGAGAAAATGACAGGCAGTTTCGATTGCGAAAGTTTGCGGGGTTCAGACAAAAAAGTTGTCTCAAGGAAATGCGCTATACATCGTTTGACGTATCTGCATCTCCACAAAATGGCTCTTAGTTTTTAGAAAGCGTCCATATTCGCTATAGCAAACGGTTTCCTAATCCCATTTGTCACGCGAAACGACCACGCGGACTCCTTATGGTCGCTGTTTCAAGAAGATTCGTTTCGTAGGCATTGTGGCAGTAAGACTGCTCTGAGCCACGATGTGGTTTCGTGCGAATGCACGTTTGGGAGCTCACACGCGATGAGAAGAAATCCAACTAAAATTTGACAAAAAAAAGCTTGTAGGCAACTAATTGTTAAAAAGAGAAATTGACAACATTAGTATACAAGCTGGCAGCCAAGATTTTTAACCAAAGCAGGTGGCGCATCAGGAATCATTTGGCTATCTTCTACCCAGTTATACATGCGGCACCTGAGGCTAGCAACATGTACTTGTATAGTTCTTCATGTGTAGCGCCAAGATTCACTATCGAGTGGCATGACATGATTGTCTAACAAGCAATTTATCTCAAACGACTGGTTGGGCTGAATTTGCTTTTACTGGCGTATTCAGCTTATGTTCTTTGTGTTAATGCGGCCGTGAGTTTCAGCTCGCTCCGAGTACATTATGAAGCGTAGCAGAAAGAACAACGCTGCGCATAATATGCTAACTATTCCGTGACGCGAAGAAAACACCCTTAATTCTCATCATCCTGCTCTATCCCCCTTTTAATGTCACTTTTTTGCTCTTATTTCAATATCCCCGATCCGACACTATTATATGCTCCTCCCTTATGCAGGGTAGAATAGCATTTATTTTTGACTGGAAAAACGTTCCCGTCTTTCCTCCCGCTTTCCTTCAATCTTTCTCCCCTCAAACTACGCCATCACTGTCCCAGTTTGGTGTAGTACACTGGTAATTCTGAGCTGAAATTCTGCAGTGCATTCTGCAGTCCCTCTTTTTTTCCTTTCGTCCCCTGTTCTTTTCCACTTTTGCCTTTCCCCGAATATAGTTCTAAAAAGGGTGCAACCTGGTTAACCTTCCCACCTTTCTTCTCTATCATGTTACTTTCCGTTGCCTACATTGCAGAAACGGTATTATAACCAACTTGCACATTAATGTGGGTCTTGATGAGGTTGTCCCTTGTGATGGCGATAGTTGCCGCTGTTGACGCACTTTGGGGCAAGCCTAAACATATCCGGAGTGCTTGAGCCTGGACACTTTGAAGCGCTGCTGAGGACACATATACGACACCTTGCTCGAACCCCTCGACATCACCTAGCCTCTCTACCAGTGGTCCGACCATGCACATCTTACTGCAAAACAGTGACCGCACATGGTGAGTCGATCCCAACTTCGTTCTCTCCTGCCGCTAGACCTGTGACTCCACCATGGTGCCTCGCTCAACCAATGATTAATATTAACATACGTGGCGTCGAGAAAAAGGCCAATTTGTCGTCACCGGCTCTTAAACAGCTCACACTACTTCTCTTGTATGAGAAATATCAAGATTCCACACATATCTACACTGACGGATCGGTTCAGCCTGACAGCTCTACAGGAGCAGTAGTGATACCAAGGTTGGCCACGACAATTAAATTCAAGACATCTCACGCAACAACATCAACGTCAGCAGAATTGGCAGCACTTCGTGCCGCGTTGCAATTTGTAGTTGATCAACCTACACGCAAGTGGACTATTTTCTGCGACTCGAAGGCGGCACTGCAGTCTCTACTATCAGCCTTACGCCGTGGACCACACGAGCAGCTGGTACTAGAGATAGCAGAGGTTATACACCACCTGACTGAGAAAGGGCACCAAATTACATTTCAGTGGTTGCCCAGTCACTGCGGAATCATCGGCAATGAACGGGCCGATCAAGCTGCCCGCTCAGCCCACACAAGAGATCATAAACTGCGACTACCACTTTCTAGGACGGATGCTGCACGAGAGCTCCGCAGACTTGCTCGCCGGCAAACCACATCGCAATGGAATCAGCCGCACTTCAAGCATGCCCGACTGTACTCGCTTGACCCTACGCTAAGTCTTCAAGCCCCGTCGAGGCTTCGCCGAGCAGACCAGACCCTGTTATGTAGGCTGTGGTTGGGCGTTGCATTTACCAACGCCTACGTTTTCCGCATTGGGATGGCCGACACCGCAGCCTGTAGCCACTGTGGCAAGGAGGAAACCATTCAACATGTTCTTTGTGAGTGCCTAGCGTATAGTAGGCGGCGACTAGGCCTTCGCAGGGAACTCAACAAATTAGATGATCAGCCTCTGTCGGAGCAGGAAATTCTGCAGTATCGTCAGGATGCGACTTCACAGAAGAGGGCCCTGAAAGCGCTGCTGCACTTTTTGCGATATACCGGCCTTGCTGAACGGTTGTAGCTGGGACGCCCTTCCTGTGTGTGTTTTCGTTTTTTTTTATGAGTGCGCGTGCGTTTTTTTTCCTCTATCTAACCCCTCTTTCTTGCCCCTACTTCCCCACCCCCAGCGCTGGGTAGCAAACCAGATGCCAATATCTGGTTAACCTCCCGGCCTTTCCTTTCTCACTCACTCTCTTTCTCTAACCAACTTGCAACTGCTCCTTCTCTCATATTTCTCATCCATCCAATTCGTTTGATTCCATCTCCAGAAGCAGCGAACACCTTCCCTGCATCATCATTCCAGACACACGGTGAACTGCGTTCATGCTGTACTTGGCTTCGTCCTTTCCCTGCCTTGCCGTCTTGCCTGCACTGATTAGCAGAGCACGCCCCGTAACATAAACATGGCTGTCGGCAGCATGAGTGAATCCTCATCTGAGATTGTTCCCGTGCAACGAACAAACGAGGCTCTGTTTTCCGTCGACTCCGAAGTGAGTGGTTCCACAAGGAAGAGGATTACAGCGTCGAGTGTGTGGCCAGCTCCGCGGACGAAAATTGCGGATCAGCGAAATGGTGGCTCTCCTTCTTCTGTTCCTCCGCCTGGGAACCTAACTGGTGGCTGGAGTACGGCAGACCTGTATTCCCTCATATCGATTTGTTCTGCTTTTCCGGTATTAATATTTTCTTTCCCTGCTTCTCTGACTTCAATATTTGTTGCCGCTAGTGCTAAAAAGACAAAACGTTCAGAGGCTAAAGGAAATGTGGTTTTTTGTGTTAGTAATGTAGCTGGTGTTGCTGTGATGCAATATCTCAGCGGCAACTCCTTATGGCGTCGTCTGGGCTGTTTCACTTCTACGGGATTAGACATGATGCGCTTGCCTACTATGCTGTAATTGATGTTGGCGACTACCGGCTGTATGGAGAACGCTACAGCTGCTAGGTTGTTGCTGTTTTCACATTTGTGCTTTCTCGCTGACCTAGGCAATAATGATAAAAGCATCCCGCTGCGCGTTGTTACATCGTCGCGGCAGGATGTAATGAAGTTTCAGCAGAAGGAGTTCAGTGCGAAAGAAAAAAAAATGTGTTTCACCATAACACCTGCTGTCACTGTGATATTTCTTTCTCTTATTTAATGGCTTTGCGATATTTCTATGGTTCTGTCATACGCGGCACGTTAGAGACGCATCAACATCGCTCATGAGGTTATAAAAAAAAATGGTGGCGCGATCCGCACCAATACGCAAACAGTGCCTGTTTTGTCTAGAAAACTCGAAGTGAGAGTGCTCAAATTTCGTGCTCAAATGTGATAAGTACTTTTTGCGTTAATTTCATTGTGACATTAGCAGCAACTGGCGGGAGCAAAGTGCAAAACAAAAGTGAAGCTGTGAGACACGTCGCTGTGGCCTTCACAAGCTATTCAGATGCCTACGCGCACAAGCCATGAAGATGCATCTACGCTGCGATGATCACGTGATAATTGCTAATGACTCAGCCAACCATAAGCGCACCAGAGACAGCCTCAATTTTAGCTTCAAGCGAGAAAGAAGCGCCTTTTCTTATGTACTTAATGGCTGCTGCACGCGAGTAATATAACAAAAAAACAAAAGGTTAACAGCGACGACAAATAAAGGCATTTCGCTATCAGGAGCGACCCTAATATGCTCCTCTAAGTGCCCGACAGAGCGAAATGTTTGCTTCCGCCCCTTCCCGTAGAACGTTGCCACCACCGTCTTTTTTCCTGTATACATAAGGGCCCAGTCACAAGGCGAAACAAAAGGTGAAACTCTAAGATAATTACTCGGTTTACTTAATCGCATATTTTTTTATCTCTGCGCCACCTCCGTTATGCCTCCTCATGAACGTGCTAGTCCTTCGCCTTTTAATTTCTTTCGCTTGCTCCCTCGGTTCTTAAATTGCTCCAGATCGCCCGCTAGTAAGTCGTGCATTAGCGTCCCGGTGGCCGGGATAACCCAGCCCTGCCACGCTAATCACCGAGTTATCAGCGACACCTTGCCCCCGTTTTTTCTCATGTTTCATTCTTGGTGGCCGCGTCGCTGTTTCCTCATTCTTTGTCTCACCTACACCTTCCTTAAACGAGTGTTCGATATGAAGACGTGAAAATGTCTTTGGTTGGGTTGTTTTCAAGCTCAGCGAACAACCAGTAGCATTTAAGCGTTATGATGAGCTTTTATTGCGTAAAGAACGACTAATTTCTCATCACAAGGCCATTAGGGCAAAGCCTAGTCTCCGCATATTTTCTCATTACCACGCCGAGTTTTTCGCCTCTGTAGGACAATCAGCAGCCTCGACGATGTATTCTCGTTTGATTATCGCAAATGAGGCACGGGAAAGAACTTGTCTTACAGTACTTCTTTTTTTTATGCTGCCGCAAACACATCGCTTCGTTTCAGAGAAACACTTCTTATATGCGAGGTTAACGCGCTGAAGGAGTTATTGCTGCTGTTTGTTCGTACGTTGTGCTAAATATCAATCGGCATCCGCAAAAACCGTTGTGTAGGTGGCAAGAAATATGCGTGCTCCCTACGCAGCATTGCAAGAGCTGTAATTGGGGAGCATTCAAGATATTACAAGCAATGCATAGAACTCAACAGAGATTACCAAAAGAAAGTTTTAAATGCGCAGCATTTTTTAGCGAACTTTGGTGACTTTGTGAGCGTATCTATCTATCTATCTATCTATCTATCTATCTATCTATCTATCTATCTATCTATCTATCTATCTATCTATCTATCTATCTATCTATCTATCTATCTATCTATCTATCTATCTATCTATCTATCTTCACATGGCATGTTGCAAAACTGGTATGGTATAACATGATGGCATGGTAAACAAAAGCGACAGACCCTAACATGAAAATCATGACATGCGTGTGATATAACAACATGACCACATGCCACGCTACTTATGAGCTCGCGGCTGTTTCGCTTGTGTCACATATACCAAATTTGGTATTACGGTACGTGAATGGATGGCGAAGGTACGTGACTGGTGCAAACATGATAATCATAAGATGCGTGTCATGTAACAACATGACTACATGCCACGCTCATGATGCTCTGGCGGCCGTTTTGCTTGCTTCAATTATACCAAACTTGTTATTACGGGACGTGAATGGATGACGAACGTATGGTACTGGTGTAAACATGATAAACATGAGATGCGTGTCATGTAACAACATTACTACATGCCATACTCATGATGCGCTCGCAGCCGTTTCGCTAGCTTCACATATGCCTAATTTGGTATTACGTGACGCCACTGGATGACGAAGGTATGTGACTGGTGCAAACATGATAATCATGAGATGCGTGTCATGTGAGAACATGACTACATGCCACAGTCAATGCGCCAATACATTTCCACATAACGCGGTGCGCGTGCTCGCCGGCGTTTATTTCGTCGCGTCACGACGGCGTTGCCACGTCAGGCACCGGTCCTGACGAAAACTCGCATGCGCGTTTCAACGCGTCCGGCATTCCTCTGGCACAAAAAGAGAGACGCAGTGTTGTCTAGGCAACGCATCGGCATAGAGCAATCTTACACTATGGCATCGGCGCGAAATGCAGCATGTCGCAATTCACACCGGTTGCCGTCGGGCCGCGCCGACGGGCGCTGGTAGCGTCTGGCGTCAGACTATGGAAGGCTCACGTTTTCTAACGTAACGTCGCTGTGCCTAACGTGCGCGCGCGCCGACGCTACATTGGAGAATATTGCGTCCTTCATGATGCGCTCACGGCCGTTTTGCTAGCTCCACAAATACCAAATTTGGTGTTACGTGACGTCATTGGACGACCAAAGTATATGACTGGTGCAAACAGGATAATCTTAGCACACGTTTTATGTAAGAACACGACAACATACCACGCTCATAGTGCGCTCGCGGCCGTTTCACTAGCTCCAGATGTACTAAATCTGGTATCACGTGACGGGAATATAGGACGAAGGTATATAAACGACACATCTAAACATAATAATTATGACGCGGAAGTCTTGTAGCACATCATTTACCTCCACCTCGTAACGTTGTGCTGATTTTAAAGTCATATATCACCCTTTCTCATTCGTGCTTCGCATCTCATCGATTCCCACTGTACGTGGGATCTGCCCATTTTTTTCTATAGTCGCTTACAGCGTGAAAGTAAATGTAAGCTCTGCCCTCACCGGTCACTGTCTTACCCAGGAAGAATTTCGATGTATGTCTTTTGAAAACAGCTTACGATTTGGAGTTCTTGGTGTATTCAGAAAAAGTGGTTAGCAATAAGGAGTAACCGGTACTCCACTATGGAAGAGCTGAAAGCCATCCCTTAGGCCTCACATTTGACTAGCCGCAGTAACAGTGACAACTATAGCAATCGCTTATTCTCGGAATGTAACAACCTTTCAAGTATTTTAGGTATGCGCCTTTCCTGCACAAGTACGCGTTCATTTCGGTTAAGTTTTCTGTCTGAAAACTTTACTTGTTAGCAAATTTCATCAAAAATTCTGACTTCACTGCTGAGCCAACAAAAAACGACGAACTTTTAATTAATAATGTGTTTGTTATTTCCGTTGTGAGCGAAAAAGTGCTCATGGTTCTAACGGAAATCGTGAGTCATTACATCATTACCCTGTTCATCATTACATCATCAAAACATCATTACCCTGTTGCACAGGTGCATGCCAGGCACGCAACAGTAAGGGGGGTGGAGCACATATTTATGACAAGGTTATAACCGGCTATAAGTTGTAAAATAAAAAAGCACCTTTGTCAGCCCACTTAGGCCCATCTGCTTAGCATCTTGGATAAGCAAATTGATCGAACACGCTTTCCTGGCTAGACTGACAAATTACCTCGAAGACAATGATTTTTTCCCACAAACCATGATTGGCTTCCGCGGGCATCTTTCAACGTAGGATGCCATGTTGCAGCTTAAGCATCAAATCACAGGCTGTACAGGACGCTCCACTAAGGGCATACTTGGTCTATATCTCAAGAAGGCCTTTTACTATGTTACGCAAAGCACCATTTTAAATGAGCTCAATACCCCAAACTCGGGGATTTGCACGTGCAACTATGTAAGAGCATTTCTTACGGGCAGAACGGCCACGATAAGTGTGGGAGCACTGAGGTCGTCCGAAATAACTATGGGAAGCGCGGTCACCCACATGGTTCCATGATGTCTCCCTTGTTGTTTAACCTTGCTTGGTCTTCCTTGAAAACTACAAACCATCCAAGGACTTTATCACACCATTTACATCGATGACATCACCCTCTGGGTGTGCGACGGCAATGACGGTTCCATTGAACAGATATTACAAGAGGAGATTGACTGACACAGTGGAACGGTATTTACAAGGAACTGGACTATCCTGCTCGGCAGAGAAATCTGAGCTACTGCTATATCGCCCTACACTTAGAGGTCGGCCACCCAAACAACATCCCCAAGCGCAGACACACGCTGATATAAAACTCACTACAAGCTATGGTCACGCCATACCAACCGTGGACAAAATCAGAGTGCTAGGTTTGATCATAGAAAGTAAGGGTACCAACGGAGAGACAGTTCGCAACATTGAAGCCAGAGTGTCTAACACGATGTGCCTCGTAAGGCGCATTACCAATAAACACAAAGGCATGAAAGAGGCTAACATCATCCATTTGATCCAATCATTCGTTCTAAGTCGCATCACCTATATACGTCAGCGTACCACCGATGGTTCACTGCAGAAAAGTCAAAACTCGACAGCCTAATTAGGAGAATCGACAAACAAGCGCTATGCTAGCCTCAAAACACCAGCACTAACTCCTCCTTCAACTTGGTTTACACCATACCCTTGAGGAACTTATTGAGGCGCAATAAATCTTCCAATTCGAGCGAACAACCAAGACTAAGCCAGGCCGCCAGATTCTATGTAATCTCGGTATTTCTCACCACATTCAACACGGAGACAAACACGACATACAACACACTATCCGTGTGAAGCTCACAGTACCATCCATACCAAGAAACATGCACACTGAACACAACAAGGGCAGACGTGTCAGTAGAGCCAGAGCCATGTCTAAGATGTTTGGGCGCAACCATGAGGCAGTCTTTGTAGACTCAGCACGCTGCCAGGAACGTCACCACTTCGTGGCTGCTGTCGTATAGTATACCACACACTACAAGGCAAAAGCATGGCGTCAATCATCACAGGAATCATAGAAAGGGCAGAGGAAGTGGCTATCACGATGGTCATAGTCCACACTAACGCCTCGTGTGTGATCAGAGACACGCAGACAGCTGTTCGAAACTACGCCGGCGAATCTCCCCCGATGCATTGCGGATTCTTAGAACAGGCAAAATTTACGAGGTGGACAAATATGTGCACATCCTGTGGTTCCCTGTCCCCACACCGCTAGGTAACCCGGAGGACAGTCCGTATTAAGTGGCGCACAACGTGGCTCGAGGTCTTACGTTCCGACTCGCGTCAGAGGAAGAGGCCACCCAAACGGACTTTCCAGTGCTGGTATGGGAACGGGACGATCGGCTCACTAAATTTAATGACATAACTCAACACTACCGACTGCAAAGGCGGGAGTACCCTCCGCCTCATCCCAAACTAAATGGGGCCCAGTCCGTTCAGTGGTGGCAGCTACAAACACGCACATACACGAACCCCGTCATCATGTACCACATATATCCCGACGTCCATAGTTCTAATCTATGCCAGTACAATACCACCATAGCCACTCTTGACCATATCCTATCGGTATGTCCAGCATTAGTCAAATTTTGGGGTCGCGGCCTCCAATGATGATCTTCGGGCGCGTTGCGGACTGCGCTGCTCAGTTCAGGCCTGGACAAGCAACTTTGGGCTATGCAGGCCAAGGAAGCGACCCGGAGACACGGTCTCTCCGTTGGCCCCTAGGTGGGAGCCCATCCCAGCAATCTGGCCTCTCCGTTGGCCCCTAGGTGGGAGCCCATCCCAGCCCATCCCAGCGTCACAGCGCGTCAGCGCGAGGCCTTTTGATGCGACGCCGCGTCCTCTCTCTTTAGAATGAGCGCGTTTCTACGTGAAGCCACGCGCTCTTTATCACTGCACAGGAGAGGGCTCGACGGTGCGTCAAAAAGACACTCGCCGACGCGCTGCGACAGATACGTGGGGCCAGGTCTTAACGGGTAAGCGATGAGGCACGCCCCAGGCACCACCGCAAAAGATATATGAAGAACTTTCTCATTAGCATAATTTCACAGTTGTCGCAGTCAACAAAACCTGTTCTAGTGAAGCGCGTTGTTTAGGAACGGAACGTCACTGCGTGATCAACACTCAGTACGTAATGTGATATTTTATTTCTTGCCGCCAGCCTTAGTTTTTCATGGTGGTTAATGTAAGGCCATAGTCTAGCTATTTCACGGGGCGAAAAAAGCTTCACATGCTATCCGCACCTTCGCAGAAACACTAGTTTAAAATGCGGAATATTCGAGAAAACTAAAATTGTATGCAGATTCCTCCGACTAAACTGAAGCTAAAGAGACGGCGTACTTCAGGAAAAAAAGATAGTTACCCCAATACCAATGCCATGTCAGCAACAAAAATATCGAGTAATATTTCTTGTGATGTTTCAAAGGCCTGCATTCGTTACGCGCCTCCATATTCCACAGAGGTGCCGTGAAGTAGAAGAGGGGGGAATGAAAGCGCACAGGGTCTTCTATGCAATTGCCTGAGAAGCCATGTTACTCACCTTTTTCTTCCCAGTCAATGTATTTGTCCTCCCAGGCACCCCTGTGAAAGCTTCCTGCGCATAACGTAGTTTAACGTGCGTTAGCCCCAAGATCAGGGTCTTACATGCTCACTGTATTTTACCCTGCTCGGCGCTATGCAATGCGTTGACGTTGTAACGTGTCAGCAGGTTACGCTACATCCTAACGGCAGCAAATTTTGAGATCTAGGATGTTATGAGAACGTCACATTAGGATGTTATCACGCGATAACTTTTTTGCATCAATTGTGTAGAAGCCGACAGTCAGTTTAGTGTTTCATATTTCATTTATTAAAAAAAAGAGTGGATAGGTTAAATACGATTGAACATGGTTGTCTACCCAGCTCACGGACGGGGAAGGAAGATACGACATGTGAAGGTGTTTGCTGTCTATCGGGTGGGTGTAAGAAAGGTGCTCCATCAAATTTTTCGTCAGCCTTTTCTTATTACTGCGATGAATTGGCAGTGACTGAATTTCCTCAAAAGTATGTGTGAAGATGATTAGGAGCATCGAATGTCGTCGTGATGGCCATGCTGGTCTTATCAGACTGTCGAGAAAAAACAACTACATCTCAAGTTAAGGCAGTATTGCAGAATTTGGTTGCACAATTGCTTGTCGCTGGGTGTTTCTCATAAGTTGTGTGGGTACCCAGGCAGGTGGATACTGCTGAAAATAAAAACAGTTGATGGTCTTGTTTCAACCATGGCACACAACTAGTGTCGCCACTGCTCTGTTGATCAATTGACACCGCGTAAAGTGGCACTTAGTCCAGCTTATCAGAAACTCATCATTCTCTGAGCGTCTCCGCGGTCGTGGCTTGCCTTGCAGAGCCTTCGTATATAAGCGAGACAGTTGTTACTGCCTTGTTGCGTGAGTATTTCTACCGTTGCTAAGGTTTTGTGGAAAGTCCATAATATATATCTTTGGGTTTGTGTTAATATTTTATATTTTTAACATCTTATTTTAAGATGTCCAGCATTTGTTGCGCAAGGGGCATTGCTATTATTGGAATATAGGTTAATTTCTCCTAAGTGCGCTAGGGTTATTAATTTCCATAAAGGTGTGCGGCTCGACGTCACCGGGCCTACTCAGCGCTGCTTCCACAAATAAAAACAGCGACTTTTCGAAAGGCTTTCGTGTAACTGTCCCTTTTTTCTCTGGTCCCCATTACTTGTTTTCTATCCTATGTTTGTTTCTCTTTCTGCACTTCTATCTTCGATTTGTCTTGCATTCTCAGCTCCCGATACAGTAGGCAGCCATCATGCTTCACGAAATGACTGATGTCACCAAGCTATAGCTCCCTATTTGCACTGTGTGCTTGAATCTTTGCATATATACATCGCATAAGAATATTGGTATAGTCATAGCGACGAATATTGGGAAAGAAACCCAATCGAGGATACTCACACTGGTAGTAGGATCCATCTCAGTCCAAGAACTAATAAGCTGAAGTCCATACGAAATTGACCAGAAGGCAAAGTGGGAAACCACCATGCAGGCGGATTTTATTTATGTAAACAGCCAAAATAGAAACAATCTTGTTGGGACTCACGTATAAAAAAGCCTCACGTGTATTCAGGCCAACTTTCAACCTCTCAACACATCATGCTTGCACCTATGAACACCGGACAAATTAACAACTGCTCCATTCATTTATACCAATGGCATTTTTTTACAGATGTAGCTATTGTGAGCTTACAACACTTGCACCACGCGAATAACTATAAGTAACAAGCACTCGATCAAACGATACATTGTTATCCAGATGTTCAACTACAAAGACAACACATCGCCATTTCGCAACAGACTCCCAAGCCAGCTGTTTAATGCCTTATGAAGGTAACATTTCTTTTTTTCAAGACAGCAGTGAAAGCATTCATCGGCAGTGGGGATGTTATAAACCTTTCGTAAAGAGTGAATAACAACAGTGTATTTTACTATTCAAAAGAATGGAGTGCACAAAAATATTTTTCTCAAAACTTGGCTGTCATGGGTGCACGTTAGAGTAACAGATGTACCAGATGCGCTATAAAATTGCCTATCGGCTTGCTCACATTTCTTTCTCTTCTCTTCTGTTCTTTTTTTTTCATTTGGACAGGCTGTTGCGACATTGTCAGATTATTGCGTGCGTACAAAGTGAAAATAGAAAAAACAACAACCTAAGGGCGGTTCTTAGGGGTCTTGCAGTGCCGCTAGCCTGTGACATTCCTGTGCCCTGCAGTATTTTTTCAGTTTAGTTCGCGCAATGAGTACTGCCGAACTGGATCTTCGGGACCATGTAGAATATTACGCATTGTTGAGATTTGCGCCGCCAGGTGCCACACACATATCAGCTGCTCGCCAAAAAACAAATCTCCTGTATCAATAAAGTCATTGAACTAATGTCCAATAGTTATTCTGACAAAAATTGACACTTCTTGTAAGTAGGCTCATTTTTCAACATTACGTGTACCGAATATAGTATTTAACTAGAACCAGAGCCATCTATCTCTTCCAAGTTTTATATTTTAAAGAAATTTGCTGAATGTGGACGTTCGCAAAACCGAAATACCTCTTTAACTGAAAGTGCTTAGAAGAGAAACAAAAATATCACTAATATCTCGTGCAATCAATAAATTTCTATTTTCACGCTATGTTATGGTCAATCAACAGTCAAGCGCAATACCGGCAGAGTAAAATTATCACTCAAGTAGCACTATTGGGTTGATATCATCCTAAGTCATTCACGCATGCGCAAGCCAATCACCATCTCTGAAACGAATGGCGCGCCTTGCAACAACAAACGTTCAACAATAAATGCTTACGTTGTCAATGCCAACCAGTCTGACCAATGGCGATATTGTACCTCATTCTTGTACTGATCACCGTTCATTTGGCGCCATGCTATCCTGAGATCATTCTAGATAAGTTTATGATTTCAGGGCTGTGAATGAAGCCAAGGACCACTTTTGACACAGGGGAGTGATTGTTTAGCGAAATGGGTCTATAGCTACGAACAAAACTCAACACATGCCCCATTGCTAAACCTTGAAATGTAGCTTGGTCATTAAACAGCTCTCTCTCTCTTGTGAAGAAGTGCACCACAGCAGAAAACAGTATTTGTGAAGTCTTGAGTTCCGTTGAAAACGGTCAGTCTCACGATGAACTTGAAGAAATGTTCGAGTAATACAGAGTTCTTCACCACCAAAATGTCTTGAACATTTAGCGTCCTTGTTAGACACATCACAAGATTCGCAGTAGTGTTGGTCACTGCAGCACAGAGGTGTCGCGGGAGAAACCTGCGGTGATCTGCACTTAGGCGGGTCGGTCTGGCTGTATGTGAGTGGCCACTTATCTCTGTAGCAGCCTATGTTTGAACTGAGCAATGCCTTGTCGGCATGTCACACTCAGCCTCAGATAGTTCATACGTGTCGACCGGAAACTCTAGACCACTTTCGCGCGATTCCATTTCCTCTTGCTTCAGTCCATCTGCGTACCTGTGAAATCACAAGCTCTCGAGTTACATGAAAAGAAAAATGAGCACATCGCTAGAGTGAGTGAGTGAGTGAGCGAGTGAGTGAGTTAGCGAGCGAGTTAGCGAGCGAGAAAATAGGCGAACAAACGAGTGAGCTGACTTGGGCAAGAAGAATGGTAGACCTGACATTTACGTTTAATGACACTTACCGGTTATTTCTATAATTTAATGCAATAAGACATGTTGGTCATTGCGCTGCACTGGCACAAAAACCAGTTCATGTTCATAGCTCTTAGGAGTACTTGGATGGTCTCGATCAAAGGTTTTATTGAATGTGGTTGAGACCCACGGCTCTTCCATACCAAAAAGATACCCATGCAATCTGGGACTGCTTTATAGTGAAGGAAGTTTCCCTTTAATAATTTTAAGCATTAAGTAGCCTTCAACTTAGGCAAGCAGCATGAACCCATCACCGATAGCTGGCATGGCTTAAAAATAACCTCAATACTATGCTAAAAGGACATATGCCTGCATTCGTGCTGTCCTTTTTATTATTCAAATGTGGAAAGCTGTCCTTTTTATTATTCAGATGTAGAAAGCAACAAAACAGTTATCAACCTAATTGTAAGGTTTACTCTTCAATATAACTTTTGCAACGAATAAAATCTGACACTCAAGGTTTAAACACGTGCTTCTCAGTTTTAGCCTACACGTAGCCCCACGAGTATTTAGTGATTTTATGACACATAGCATTAACGTGGCATTTTCCCACGAGAAACCTGAATTCACTCCTCCCATTCCATCTACCATCACTGTGATAACAATGTATATTCATTTAATCCTGCAAGACTAACCTCTAAGATGAAAAAAGAGTGCGACTCATGGTAACCAGAAAGTCGTGTAATTGTATGCTTCATGCTAAGAGAAAAAATTCGAGTTGAGCAATAGGAAAGAAAGATTTGAAAGATAAACAGAAAAGTGTGTGGGTCCGCACAAATCACTACAGCGTGCGCGTGCAAAATATTGCAAGCTGAATGGTTCCCAAAGGGTCCGTCGTTCAAAGGATCCGTCGTTCAGCAGTGATGAAGGTAGGAAGCTGATAGCAACTAAATATAACTTCGTTTTCTTCACTACACTCACCTAGCTAGATTTAGCATCTTCTGCTCAGCGTAGAAAGTTTCTTCATCGTTGCTGCCCCAGTTCTTCTTCTTTGGTCTCGAGTAGACGTACGAGACATTGCTGTTGCGGTAGCCCTCGATGACGCTCAGCGTCTGCAGGGACTTGCAATGGGCCTTGCACTTATCTGGGGACACGTACACAGTTGCTGTCGAAGAAAGAAGGCAAGGGGTATACCAGTGACAGTAATGTATCAAGTTTCATGTTAAAACACGAGACTTGTACGATCGAATTTGCTCTGGATATATATTCCATACCGATATTTCGAGAACCCATTAGCCAAACTGCTGTTATAGATTCAAGCAACGAAGTTCACTACGCATTAAAGTTCTCAATAAGTCAGATAAATGCTGAATACAAAATAGTTCACAAATTTCGGTGTTGCTTTCTTGTGCCATGAAAAAAGTGAATAGTTATGTTATTTATATGAACTGAGAGGAAGTTGAAAATTGGGATAAGAAACAGACGTCCGTAAGAGTAGGTTTAGGTTAGTGATTTGAAGCAATGTGGTGACAGATTCTTTTTTTGCGATTTCTCAAAACCATCATTGATTATTTATATTTATTCTGACCCCCTCTAAATATTCTAACAAAACGAAGACATATAAAAAGTAGATGGTGCAGGAAAATATGATTTTATACGATCAACCATGTTTTGATACCGAAGCTATTTAGAAATATCTTACTAGGCTTGCAGTATATATGGTCTCCAAGGCGCTCTGTTGAACTTGACAGGTTTTCCAGCGTACCTATCTGCGTATGAAACAGAAAGTAACTGATTGAGACGTGAAACAAGACAGCTTAAATGTGACAACGTTAATGAGGTCTTACATCTTTGAATAAAAGCGAGCAATAAAAAGGATCTATGCAGCAAAAGAAACTTGACATGCATGTAAACAACTTAAGTAAACATTGCCGCTGTGGTGCTCCTCTTCACAACTGTGTCACCTCGGCGGGTGCCACTAAAATACAATTTCTTTCACGAGGCCAAGTGCAGTCCGTGAATATTCTTTGTGTAGTGCACGAGCGGAAAACAAAAATAAAAAGAAGCATGAGAGTAGAGTTACGTGCCAGAACAACAATGCGAGTGAGGCATGGTTTTGTTGTATACTGTAGTACATTTTTCTGATCTTTTGACTTTTTTATGTATGTTAATATGACGCCGTGGATTTCCAAAGTTCGACAGAAACCTGCTAACTAGAAGTGACACTTACAACATGCTAACAACAAGTATCCACTGACAGGGTGTACATATACTTGGCACTTTGACTTTGCCTCTGTATGTTTCCTGAGGCGCACTCATGCAGTGCCATCTGTCGTGTACTTAGAGAAGTATAGCTGTTGCCTCCGAGATTTGGTTAAGAAGCATTAGGTTGCTGTTTGTTTCACAATCTCTGATTGTGTAATCCTAACTACAATGGCAATTAGTTTAGCAGAACACAAATTTTTTGGGAAAAAAGTAAAAACAAAAAAGAACTTAACAGCTGTTGTGAGTGTACAATCTCTACTTTATTACAGTAGACAGGTGATGTCGAAGTCCCAGACGATACTAAGCATGAATCTGTCAAAATCAGTGAACAATAGAACTGTTCTTGATGATACAAATTTTTCTCAACATCACCTGGTCTTGTTCGGAGTCCAGTGGCCTCCGGAGGAAAGGCACGTCGTAGGTATGATGTGGCCTTAACCTATCATCCTCTGGCTCCTCAATGGCGCTCTGTAGGCTACGCGCGGAGGCCCATCCCGACCGTAGTTCTTCCGTCGTGTAGAGCGATCCAAGACGTCCTCCCCTGGTGGTATACGGTGAAGGACAGTAGAGCTGTTCCCGTTCCATAGGGTGCTGCTGCTGGTTCGCGACTTGAAACTGCTGTTGGTGCTTTGCGTTCTCCCACAGGCTCATCGGCACAGTGTCAACAGACTTCATTACATCAGACGCTTGATCACTTTCACCTGTCAGGTAGAAAGAAGTATCTTGAGAATATATTTATATTCGGCTTGGTAGGCTTGCTCGCGACAGTTTGGCACATGCAATGCTCAATAGGCTGCAGTGCCTAGAGATTTTCTCTATAGAGATTTTTTAACGACGTCATTCCATGCAAAAAATAAAGTTTAATAAAATAGGGAGCGTAGGCGAAAAGACCCCGACAAACATAAGTAGGTATGCTGAATTGTCATTCTGTATTCATTATTGTTATCGGTGGTGGCAATAGGTTATTTGCCAATTCAACCACACTTTAAACTCAATCTTGTTCATAATATTTTTGGGGGGTTTAACTTCCCAAAACCAACATATGATACTCATTCTTGTTAGGTGACTCGTCGGGCACACGATAGCATTCTTACGCCTTCCTCAAACTTTTCTTCGATTGCACTTCCATGAATGCGAATTGAGTGCTAAAGCTCCCATATTTTACGGGCATATAAACAATAATGATTATTTATTCTAGATTACAGATTTCGTCCTTATAACTGCTTTTTTATTTTTCCTTTAATTAAAAAGGCACACAACACATGTTTTTTTTAATACTTCAATGCTATTTGGTGCACCCGGGGTTTCAAACCACGAAGAACTATTTTGGTGCCTAATGAGCTTAGAAAAAGATTTGCCATGAAGAATTATTAAGAGCATGCTCTACGACAGCTGCCAATATGCGTGGTATTTTTACCTGAGTATGGCCTCTGGAGGGCAGATAGTCGTCTGCGTGAGAACACGTAGCAGACGGCGGCGGAAATGAGCAGCACTGCCAGAATGGTGCAGGCGATAGGGATGATGATGCGGACATGGCGGTGCGGCGACTCCACAGCCTTTGTCCATTGAGGAGGTGGTAGTGTGCCTAAGGAAGGACCGAGTACTTTGTATAATACAACTACCTACCAATGACAATAAAATAATGTGCGCACTTCCAGAAAATGTGCTAGTGATGTGGTTGCTTATATATAGATGCTGGTGCCAAAGAAACTCCCGGCAAAGTAGGGTTTGTAACATACCAGTGCAGCCCACCAGGCCACCTGGCTTGTAGCATTATATTTACGGTCCGAACCGCAGTTTCCTCTTTGATTTCTTGAAGGAATCATAGCTAAAATAATTTTAAATATGTATTGATATAGGGCAAACTTACGCAATGAAGAAATCTACCAGCGCTAAGTGCACAAATTTTTCAAAAATAGCCTGATATAAATCCGGCCAGGCAATAACTTCAAACTTTTTCGAGGCGCAAGATATACGTCATATGAAATAATACATGATGATAAAGTAATAAATTAATCTTCCGCACAATTGGGCCACATTCATGCCCGCATCCCTTCGTTGGCCACCTATAGAAAAAGACACCCCACAAGATGACGAGCAGTTGTATTTTCGCATTTAAAGTCATGCTAGTGAAATTACTGCCCTCTGGTTGCATTTCGGACACCTCTATAATTGGCGGCTAATGAGACACTTTTTTTCTCTATTCCTCCTTAGGGTGGCGGAGGGGTTCAACATCAAGTGTAAGTAACATTGGCAATGAAACACGAGGAAATGGACAATCAAGTTTTTCAGCACGACATCTTAAACAGGCCTATTGCATTGTAACAACTCAACTTTCCTGATGTCGCGTTGATGCTAATACTGATCAGATTACTTTCAATTCAAATTTTGTCACATAGGTACATTCCTTTTGGTCCATAAATTTAGACTTAGAAGCTTCGTAAAATAAAAACTAAGTTGAACATTTACAATAAATAACTTCAATTTTGACATGTTCTTTAAGTCGACCCTCAAATAGCCCTTGTGTAACCTCTAAAAATACAAAAGCCTAGCGTGTGTTCTCCTTCTGGCGTTACCGGTCTTCCCGACGGACTTTATCACGCCAGTAGAGTCATTCACGTGACGTCTTAGGGCAAAAGCTTCCGACTGGTCTTTACGCGAGAGGTATCAGTTGTGAGTATTTTGTTGCCACCCTGTAATCTTTTGCCGTGCAGTCGCACGCGCATTTTGTCATGTTTCACGCGTTTTACGTGGGCGATCAACTTATTTTACTTCGTCAACAGTGCGATTGGAGATAACGGCGTGCGGCCAAAAAGCGCAAAGTCCTGCTAGGCTAAGTCCACAGTGCCCACATTGTCGACAGGTTTTATGACGAAATAAGCGGTGAGAAAGACTTAGCGCCCGTAAGAAGGGTTGCGAAGGTGAGTAGGAAAATGCCATTGTTGATTGGTTTAAAGGCTCTTCAAAGAGAAACATATGTCGTACTGTGGGATGAATGAGACAAAAGAATTATTTTCTTACCGGGTGAGCTAAAAGCGAGGCAAAACACGTCTATCTATGGTGCTCACGTCATGAGCAAAGCAGAGAATAACCATCACATGTCTCCGATGAGGACGTACTGTATGTCCTTAGAACTTTCACCATTACATTACTCTAGATCTAATACCTATACCGAATAATGAAACTAAGACGAAAAAATACTAAAAAAAGGATTTCTCGCTCGGAATGTGCATGCGCATGGGGCGCTGTAGAGCGCAAGATTCTTTTTGTACCTCCAGAGAGTGTGAGGGTAGCGAAGACGTATTCTGCCTCCGTGGATCCAGCGTCGTTCTCAGCGGTGATGAGCAGGTCGTACCAGGTAGCTGGGTTCAAGTCCGCAATGACTACAACGGGTGGCTGCTTGTTGTCGGGTACCAAGTGGGTAGCTGTTGCTGGTGACCATTCCTTCTGAGACTGCGGCTTGCACAGCACGGCGAATGAGAGAATGGGACAACCGCCACTCTTCCAGGAACCCAGTTGAAGTGTGACCGAGGTAACGTTGCATAACAGTAGGTCACGCTCATCGGGTGCCACGGGTGCTGCGTGCAAAAAAAAAAAAAATTAGCCACGTCATCATGAGCACAAGCAGGCTGGCATGGTACCCCATTTCTCGCGCATTGTGTGCGCTTACAATCGATAGGGGACCATGATTGCGTCATTTCGAAGAGACAAGAGAGGGTCGCTGTAGCCTGGCTAAGTGATATGATCCATGTGGTGATGTATGTTGTGTAAACTGTGAAGTGTCACATTGAGAGGGAGACGATAACCAAGAAAAAGAGCGGGTTATTTTCTAGTGGCATTTTGTGCTTTTCGGCAAATTCCATAACCACAGAAACCTAATCATGCAACTCCACGACAATATATGTGATCAATTGGTTCTTCACGAGAACTAATTGTTGCCGATTGTCCACTACCCTGCTTTTCCATTCCCTTTCATGACCGTTCTGCTTTACCTCGCCTGAATACCATGCGTGATCAACTGATCTCACTTCGTTTTGTGCGTTTTGGCTACGCAAGCAGAGATAACATTGTCTAACGAAAATATGCAAACTACTCATAAGCAAGTCGGTTAGCGCTCATGGTGTCCACGTTTTATGGAAAAAACGTGTAGGCGAGAAATAAGGCTGATATCAAGAGTACTCAAGCCGAGAAAAAAACCTTTCTCTGTGTGACATGGCACTACTTAAGTAACCACAAGCAAGTTCAGGCGTATTGTGTATCATAAAAAAAATCACACTTTTCCCACAAGTAGAACCAGTCGGTGTCATAGCAAAAATTTTAATGGCCTTCAAACTAACGCTACCAGTCATTCTGGCAAGCTTTTCGCGCACTGATCAAACTTTCCAGTATGGCTACACACCAATCAGCCCAAGTTTCCACTCTTGTAACGCTACCAGGTAACTTATGAATCAAAACTCTAACTCCAAGATTTACCGAACAGCTCCGATGTATATCAGAGCCTACGCTTTTAGACAGCTTTGATAGGCGAAGTGATGCAAAGCAAGGTTAAAATGGGCATGCTATTTCTCTAAAGAAGCCTCCGTTTCATTTGAACAACTGCATGTCTCCACGCATCGCGTCTTTTCAGTAACTCCCCAATCCACGGTGTGACCCCCACACGCTTGTTGTGGACTAGCACAAGTCTACAAATAAGCTGTCTTCGCTGCTTCCATACGACAAAACGTATCCAAGCTGTCCACTTGATTCCTATCACAATAATAAGGTTGCGACCAAGGAAGCATAAAGAGTCTCCTTTGTTGTGCCGCATTAATATATTTTATATTATATTGCCTTGGAAGCTCAGAACGGCAATATGCCGCATTTCTCATTCATGTGAACGGGGGTACCACCTTTTCAAACAATTTTCATGTGAAGTGCTCTTTATATGCGCGTTTTGACGCAAAGCAGCAACGACCCACATTCTTTAGGCCCTCAGTAATCAGTTCACTTTGAAAAATCATTTTATAAAAAAGCAGCACCTGCTGACTGGCCCTCGCACAGTGTTGGTATAAAAGACATGGTATACGTGCGGTAAGCCCTATGAATCGATGTTCGTTAACCCAACTTTCACTCTTGCGCATATCAAAGCTTCCAGTTTTAAATAAGCGAACCTGAGAAACCAGTCCTTTCCTTATACACCTATAGGGCAGCTTTCTTCAAAGATTGCGCAAGTACAGTAGTTTGCAGTAAGAGGGATAGAAACTTCATGTACTGTCAATTTCCTGAAATTAGGGCAGCTCATAGCTCTCCAATAGTAGAGTACATTGTGCTCTAAATTTTGGAACATTTCTTCTGAATAAACATTAGCACCTAACAGTTCATTCTGCAAGAACCCGTGCGTTCATGGCGTACATTTTTTCAATGTGGCTTCATCAAGTGTGAGGCCCACAGGACTGCTTTATGCTCTCTCATAGTAGAGTTCCAAGTACTCTAAATCGTTAACAACTGTTTTATAACACAAAATGGGTGAGGTCTTCGCAGTAGGTGCATGTGAAACATTAAAACGGCTGAATGCTCTCCCATATTTGAGTACATCGTATTCTAAATCATCAGCCATTTTAGAGCTCAGCGCTCAGGCGCCCGTTCCCGAGTTTAGCAGCGTCGGTGTCGTTGTCACCGGCAGTGTGAACGCGGAGCGCAGTGTTGGATAAAAGATGACGATAACGCGAAGAAAGCAAGTAGAGGGGAACTTCCCTCCGTGGCAGGGAATGACACTGACCAGACCAATATTTTTTAAACCTCCTTGGGCGGGATTTTAAATTCCGCGGCACTAAAGCAGCTAGCACCGGCGCACGTCGGCTGTTGTGGAACGCATCCAGGCGCTTCCTTTTGTGGTCTCCGGTTTGCAAGACCACAATTTTATCCAGCGGCTATGAGAAGGCCCTCCCCTACGCTCTTCCTGCGGCAGTTTTTGTGAAATCAGCTGCACGAAATTGTTCGTGCTAGTCGGGATCGCAGTGCTTTCTCATTGATGTATACCGGACACCTTTATGCGAACTATAGCTGAGTCTCCGAAAAATGAGTGACCCTACTGGTGGAAGTGCTTCATTTTCCGCTAAAGCGGCACGAGCTGCCCAAGCAGAGTTTCAATGCCACCGACGCCATAATTCAAAGATGTGTGACGTGGAAGCAAGAATATTTGCCTCAAGTTATAGCATAATCAACTAACACAAATGCATCTATTTGCCGCTTTTTATATCCCCCACGTGGCGTAGCTTTCCCCGCGCAGGCTAGTAATAAAAAAGAGTAAATACTTCAAACGTAGTATACAAGCTATTTACAAAGGTTATTGCTAACAGAGTAAAGAAAACATTACAATTCAGTCAACCAAAGGAACAAGCAGGATTTCGAACAGGCTACTCAACAATCCACCACGTTCATACTATCAATCAGGTAATAGAGAAATGCTCAGAATATAACCAACCACTATACATAGCCTTCATAGATTACGAGAATGCATTTGATTCAGTAGAAATATCAGCCGTCATGCAGACACTGTGGAATCAGGGCGCCGATGAAGTATATATAAACATCCTGGAAGAAATCTACTGGGAATCAACTGCTACCATGGTGCTTCATAAAGAAAGCAACAAAATACCAATCAAGAAGGATGTATGGCAGGGGGACACAATCTCCCCAATGCTATTTATCGCGTGCTTACAGAAGGTTTTCACAAGCCTACAATGGGAACCGTTAGGGATAAGAGTTAATGTAGAGTACCTTAGTAACCTGCGCTTTGCCGATGACATTGCATTCCTGAGTAACTCAGGGGACGATTTGCAACTCATGATTACGGAGTTAGACAAGGAAAGCAGAAAGGTGGGTCTTAAAATTAATCTGCAGAAAACGAAAGTGATGTACAGCAACTTCGGAAAAGAGCAGCGCTTCGAGATAGGTAATAGTGCTCTTCAAGTTGTAAAAGACTGTCTACTTAGGGCAGGTAATAACCGTGGAGCCAAACCACAAGATTGAAGTAACTAGAAGAATAAGAATGGGGTGGAGCACATTTGCCAAGCACTCTCAAATTATGACAGGTAGATTGCCACTATCCCTCAAGAGGAGGATAAAAAACAGCTCTATCTTGCCGGTACTTAGCTACGGAGCAGAAACCTGGCGACTTACAAGGAGGGTTCAGCTTAAGTTGAATACGACGCAGCGAGCAATGCAAAGAAAAATGGTAGGTGTAACCTTAAGAGACAAGAAGAGAGCAGAGTGGATTAGGGAACAAACGGGGGTTAAGAATATCATAGCTGAAATCAAGAAGAGGAAATGGACATGGGCCGGGCATGTAGCGCGTAGACAGGATAACCGCTGGTCATTAAGGGTAACTGACTGGATTCCCAGAGAAGGCAAGCGGGTTAGGGGGAGACAGAAGATTAGGTGGGCAGATGAGTTTGCGGGTATAAATTGGCAGCAGCAAGCACAGGACCGTTTTAACTGGCGGAACATGGGAGAGGCCTTTGTCCTGCAGTGGACGTAGCCAGGCTGATGATGATGACTTCAAACGTTTCACAAATCGCTGTTACTGAGCTCACACTCGGCAGGTTCTTTAAACTTCTGCCACATGTGATTCCTCAACGGTACAAACTTGGTCAGTGTGTGCACGTCCAGAAGGTGTGCGGGGCGGCGCTGGGTAACATCTCAACGCCCTATCATGAGATGCCTGAATCCGGATCAACTAAAAACCTGCAGGCCAGTCCAGTAATGTTGCCCTCAGCACAAATTATTTGTGAAGTGCCATGCACTTATAGTAAGACTCTTCTGTATTATCCCACAAAACTGTTACAGGGCCCGCTTAATATACTGACCATTACCGGAAAGAAAACTCAATGCCGATGCCACTCGAAAATGTTCTATGGAGGTCCCCTGGTTACGATATACCCTTCACTTAAGAAAGTTACACTTAAGAAAGTTACTTAAGAAAGTTACAAATGAGGTGGGGCGTTCGTAAGCTCCGCTGGTGGCCCACCTTCACCGAGTAGAGTGGGCTGTGGTTTCTTTTTAAGAAATCATTACATTATTCTTTGACCATTTATGGGACAGTATTGAGTTGTTCTTCCGTTATATTTCAACCATATAGCATATTTGGTTGGCGTGACTCGCTCATTGTTCAAAAGGAGGAAACAAAAGTTTTCAGTGGGTGTGTACCTGATCCATCAGTCTTAGCCAAGATGGTGTTGCTCCGTGGACCCCTTCCAGCTGCGTTGAAGGCTACAGCGTAAAAGGAGTAATGGCGGCCGCACCGGAGGCCTCGAAACGCGTACGCCGACCTCTCAGATCCCGTCTGCACTTCCGTCCAGTCACCTGCATCTTCAGTGGACTGCGCTTCGGGTGTTGAGGACGGCTCTGGTTTGTGAAACAGCACGAAACCTGAAAGAATGACTCTCACTGTAACATTATGAGGCTTCCCTATGATGCGGGATATTGTTCTATAGTATCGCTTCCCTCGGGCAACAAAGGAAGGCGTGGTGGCTGGTTTCAACTAAAGATATAGTAAGCAGCATTGTGTTCGTGTGCGCTTTATTGTACTTTCATTACTTACGACATTTCTTTAACTACCTCAGAGACATTTTCAATGGACGACCAATCGCGTATCTCACCACGAGCGTTATGACACAACGACACTGCAAAACGATGAGATCCTTGAAGCACGGGTGGTTGATCGAGCCAACGTTTCGAAAAAAAGCGAACTTGTTTTCAAGGTTGCAACTGCCGTTACTGAGTTGTAGTGCCATGAAAAAAACCATCGCTGAAAGATAGAATATTCATCTGAACTTCTTCCCTATAAGACACTGTGAGAAGGCCGGTGAGTTTTTATTCTTTGTATCCACAGAGAATTTTCGCATTCGGATAACGCCGCCGACATTGACAGCTGCAAACTTTGTGCGCCCGAGGGTCCTTAAAAACGCAATTCAGTAGTATTGTACAAATAGACTAACAATGTAGCTTCTGCTTAAGAAAAAACACAAGCACACTTATCACGCTTAAGTGTGCGACTACTTTCTTTCCAGGACGTTTTCTTCCATTGTGCAAAAGAAAAACGTATACAGGAGACTTAAAATAATTCCAAATGTTGTTTAAAAATTTAGCTGCACCTTTTTTTCATTGCATTGCTAATGAAAGTCTAGAGACGTAATTTTAATGAAGAATATTTTCTGTTTTTCTTTTTTTATCAATGGCACACTAGAGAGTTCTGTATAGTTCGGCTGCGTCGAAACTTGTTGCTTACCATTTATAGGTTCGTCTTTTTCGACGTCCCAACTGAGGTGCACTGAAGATGACGTTGACGAAACCATCTTGAGCCGAGGTGCAGATGGAGCATCTGAATGTGAAAGAATTTCATCAAAAATTTGATGAATCTACTTTAATTATCAGTACAGGCCTCAAAAGAAAAAAAAGAGTGCCGAATTTAGTGCTATCATGACCCCGAAGCCCTTAGCAATCATCACCAGACTATAGAGAAACAACATGACATAGCGTATCAATGGATACCAGGCCACTGCAGCCTTGATGGAAACGACAGTGCAGATGAAGCAGCCCGATCTGCTCATAATGATGCCCCTTGTGCAGCTAGCTATACCATTATCAAGAACGGACGCCGCTGCAAGGCTTCGATCACTTGCACGAGAACTGACACTCGCTCAGTGGAATTTAGTTGCATTCACCAACATCCGCCTTCATAATTTGGAACCACACCTACAGCTCCGTCTTCCATCAGGAATAATCAGAGCTGAGGAGACACTTTTGTGCCATCTGTGGATTGGGGTGGCCTTTACGAATGCATATTTGTTTTGAATCGGAATGGCCAGTAGCCCGACATGTGACAACTGTGGCTGCGCAGAGACTTTCTCCCATCTTCTCTGCGAGTGTCCTTGCTTCAGTGCGCCAAGAAAAGAAATATCAAAAACTTTAGATAGACTAGACAATCGCCAATTGTTGGAAGAAAGAATATTAGGACACTGGCCGAAACCGTCCTCTGTACGCAAAGCATTGAGAGCGTTGTTGCGCTCTCTGCGGGCAAGTGGTCTTAGAGACAGACTGTAAGCAAGCAGCGTCGTGGATCGTCTGATGACCCTCTCTCCCTTTTTTTCCTTCAACGTCTCTTTTCTCTCATCTTTTATTCCCCTTACCCCCCTCCCCAATACAGGGTAACCAGCCGGTCTGAGAACTGGCTAACCTCCCTGTTCTTCCTCTTTCAATCCTCCTCCTCCTCCTACTGCACGCCATACACTCTCAGTCATGTGCCGGATAACGAACAGCATACAGGCGGCGCGCTCCTGCGTACTGACTAAAATCCTATCTATAGGGAGCCCAGCAATAAAAATTACCCGTGCAGCCACGCCGCGCGGATGTAACGCATACAGCCAGCAAGAGCAGGCGCAAGAAAGAAAAAAATTGCCCTGTATCTGCATGTTAATCTGCAAATGTCGTCGAAAGACGATAGTCTCGAATGTGGAGAGAGTGAACAAAACATTTTTTTTATGTTCTGCGCAAGAAAATTGGTGGAAGGTGTTCTGAAGGCAGTACGTTAGAGTGCCTCGAGCATGCAGCGGAGGCGAACGAGCACATGAAGTCACGTTACACGTGTGACATGAGCGCTATCTGGCAGTTCACGTCGAAAACGACACGTGCGGCTCTGAGACGGGTGTGCACACCCGTCTCAGAGGTGATAAGGTGTAGAACGCATGGTGGCAGATAGGTGCCACTACCGTGTCGTCTTAGCAAAGCATAGGAAACACTTGCCTTTTCGTGCAAGCATTGCATGGTCAGCGCAGCGTGATAAACGATACGGTCCTTAGAATTACTTATGTATGCCTTATCTAGTAAGAGACGCACATACAGAATATATACATGTTGTTGTGGTGCCTCAAATATGCGCAATAATTGCTTTTATTTGACAATCGCACAAATATGAATGCTGAATCATGAGCAACATTGGTGAGCGCTGCGGATGGGGTCGGCCGTTTAGCGTATCGACAAGTGCCGTTCAGAGTAGCCGATACCGTCAATGGAGGAAAACAGACAAACGGACAGACAGACAGACAGACAGACAGACAGACAGACAGACAGACAGACAGACAGATCAAAATTTTTGCGTGGAAGGTCCCCAAGAAAGAGTATCGTCTTCAAAAAAGAAAAAAGAAGAAGGGGCGAGAGCCACCATCTTTGTCGCGCCAGTCTGGCGCCAGGAGCCGGCATCAACTTACGCAGAACCGTTCAGCCACAAGCGCGAGCACGAAATAAAAAAGAGAAAGAAAGGCCCCCCTCTCCTGCCCCTTCCCCCCCCCCGTGCCAGCTGGGCGCCCGGCGCCGGCATAACGTTCACCGTGGCCTGCACGCCGTGGCATTTGTGCGTTGCCGTTTCGTCTCACTGTTTTCTAATGATCGTTTTTCTACAAGATGGTCTTAGACGGAAATATTTTCCTGGGTCGTACAGCGCACTTTATTCAAGATATTATGCATCTTTCTGCATTTGGGCGAACACTGCGATGTGCAGTCCCATTGTTACTCTTTTTATTTCAATAAAAGAGTGCAACAACTTTTCATTTATCAGTTGGCGAGGTGTGACATTGTGTCATGTAATAAATAAAAGAGTACTGGTGCGTGCACGACAGCTTACTGAAACACTGGCCTATGTATTTTGATGCTCATGTTCTACTAAACAAGTTGAACACATGATTTTAGGAAAGCATGGCAAAAAAGAAACAAACCAAAAGCAGCAAGACAGAGAAAGATCAAAATTAAAAATCAATCGGTCGATGTTTGATTAGTGGTTGCGTAATTTGATAATGAACATCAAGCACAGAAGTCAGAAGTCAGGTGCAGAAGTGAGCGGGAGAGCGTATGTCACCGACATTTGCTCACTCCTTTGAATATTAAGTACAGTTCTCATATACCAGCATAAATTTGTAACAGTGAACCACGACCAAGACAACCAGTCTAGTGCTGTGGCGATAATGTACCAGCTATAAAAATCCCCATTTTCTAAGGAGCAACTGCATGTAGTAACCATAAAGATTATGAGGTTCGTTCTGCACCATTTCTTGACCCCAACTGCACGCGGACGTTCGCGAAAAAGATGTGCAGAGGCATTATTTATTTGGAGGGAGACTGACCTGTCCGTCGCTAATTTGTGTACGTCATACTTGACATTTGCGCGCGTTTCGGCATTCACTTGAACAATGGTGTGATGCTGAATAAAGGTAAGAGTAGCCACTCCCCATAGATAAGATTACTTAAAGACTGAAAATGAGTCAAAACCACTCCATACAGTGAAACGATGCGCATAAATTCTAATTGCAGAAATAAGTAATCGTCGAAATGTTAAAAAGGCGCTGCTGCCCCAGCTTGCAGTTCGCGGCAGTTCACGCGTACGGAATGCGATTGTTAGAGTAGGCACGCTAAAATACCTATGCAACGTTTACGTGCGAAAGCGCACTGTCTTCAAACAGCTGAGAATAGGCTCCTGTCACTGACATGTGTGTACCTCCCGACACATACCAGCGAAATTTCTCCCAGCACACGCACGTGAGAGAAACACACGCAGGTTTCGACAGCCGAACACAGCCTCCTCCGAGAATTTCTGTGAGCGTAACACCCGTGGTTCACGGGGAAGCACTAAAACGACGCACAGACACGCGTTAATCGTTCTTGCGCAACGGTGCACCACGAACCGAAGCAAGAGCAGGAAGCGCTCACCGTGGTTGTCTCGAGTTCATGAAGCCCTACAAACTATTCGCAGATCAAGTGCATGCGTATGGTACAAAAACAGCTTAAGGTTCCGTGACGATTTACAAAAAGCCACTTGGTAGATATATACCCTGCAAAAAGACTCACCTTCATGTGGTGGCGCAGTGGTGCATTAAGTAAGACATCTGCTTCACGTGCATTTGGTCCCAAGTTCGATTCCAGGGCTGTGTGTGTTTTGCATGTTAATCTCGCAGACGTAGGTGATTGTAATACTAATGGTGTTTAATTACATGTAGCCATAATATCCACCGCATTATCGGTGAGAAACCGCTCTCAAGAGCAGAAAATAATGCTTTTTTTCCGCCACCGCATCAGGGCCGGGCCACGTACGGAAATGTCACGCCTAACCGCAGGCCGTATCTTGCCAGGAAGAATTTGACCGAAAATTCCGGCTATTCTGAATGCCACTTCAAATCAGGCCGATTTCTCTGGGACACGGCTACGGAGCCGCGTAGAAGCGGCGATAATTCGACGTTATTTTCTGCCTACAGGCGTGTAGTCTAGCCAGGATTTGACTAAGAGAGCAGATAATACATCGGAAAACACATCGTCAGTGCTAAGCACTGACGGTGTGTTTTCTGAGCTATGCATGACCCACTACATTCATCATTACACTTTTTTCATTCTAAACGAACGTGCGGCCTTTGGTAGAATATATTAGGTACGATACTTGACTACTTCCTTGATTGTTTGGCCAACACAGACACATGTCCAACCTATTAGTGCTTACGTTGCAAACGCTCCCGACAGGTCGATCTAGCGGCTTTGGTGCTTCACTGCTGACCCGAAGGTCGCGGCATCGAATGTCGGCCGAGCCGGCCACATTTATGATGGAGGCGACAATGCTTGAACCATGTATACATAGGTTTAAGTACCCGTTAGAGAACCCTGGGTGGTCGATATTTCAGGAGCCATGCACTATATGGCATCCTTTATATTCTCTTTGTCGTTTGGTCACGTTAAACCACACGGATCATCATTACTAGTTGCAGTCCCTGAGTGATGCTGCTAATAAAAGCTGTTTTTGTGCTAGTTGGGCCTTAGCTATAAAATAGGAAGAAGGGGTAACAGGGGACGAACTTTGGACATAGACAAAAGAAGTAGTACAAGCACACACTACCAACTCATTTTATTTCGAAAGGGCGCTGATCCTAGAAATGGCAGAGTTTCGGGAGAAGATGTAGGTGAGCAGAGAAAAAAAAAACGGGAAGACGGAGTGTCTCCGCAGCCAGAGGTACAGCAAGCAGAATTGTCTTCTTCAAGGCTGTAACCATCTGTTCTCTGTGTCGTTTTGTATCTCTGTATGCGAAATCAAATAAAGAAATAAAAAGATGCTGGCTTTTTTACGAATTTGTTGTCTTTAATAAAACTACCATTATCTTCGAAATCAGCACATTGATCCACACTGGCATAGCGATTCACTCAGCAGACAAGAGTAACTGAAACACGTTTACCAGTTGCTACGAATAACCGCAAGTCCACCCTATGTTCAATATAAACTGATACCGACACGTTGCCGTATATTTAAACATGGACCAACGGCTACACGCCACTCCTCAAGAAGAACCATCCGTTTGTATTGCGGCGTGATTTCGCCTCTGTCTTTTCTGCCATACGTTATTGTCCAAGTAGACTAATTGCTACTTGCACGGCAAGGTAAAAAATGTTTTGGATGTAAACCAGGCTTTCTGGCCAGGTAAGACTGCTCCCCAAAGGGTGCTTCTAACATGGCTGCATGCTATAATCTAAGCCCATTTAGGACTGCTGTTTCCTTCTCTATATTTTCTGCCAAAGAGACCGCGAAATAAACAAGAGTATACATCCTAGATTTTGTGTTCCGCTAACCCTAACTTCAGCTCAATACGGTCGAACTAACATGACCCTTCACTGGTATTCCCAGTAGTTTGCATGCAGATTATGTGACAATGAGGTTTAATAAAAATTTCCTGCAATACGGTCGGGAGATATTTATTTATTTATTTATTTATTTATTTGTACATACACAAGCCCCATCAGAGGGCTACAAGTGTTAAATAAAATAATGCTGAACGTAACAACAAAAACAACATTAACAAAACCTGTGACATCAAAGTTTGTGATGCACATTGGCTTGAAATGTAAAGCACTATTCGAAACCATTGCCAAGAGTGAGCGAACGAAGCCAAATACGGAATACCATAATGTATACTGCGGGAAAACAACTGTACATAAATATATCTCCAAGGGTAAAAAAAAAACAAGATGCTCAAGAATATGTATGTAAAATTAACACGTGCTTGACGGTTCGATCAATGATACGCATGTTGTGTACGAAAGGAGATAAGACGCATTAGGTATGTAATGCAAAATAGTATTCATTCCACATAACCACGTACAGAAAGTGGTGTTAGGTTACGTTCAGGTAACTATGCAAGTCTGAGAAACAGTGGTCAGGTTTGCGAAGATTGAAACGTAGGGCTTTATTTAGACCAGATTTCCGACTGATTTTTATAAAAGGTGAACAGACCATTCAGGCAAAGCCACCGTTTGAGTCTCCAGATTTAGTGTTTGTCTTGAAATTTAGTGTATACATTAGGATTTACTAGGCATTACATGCCGCCTGCTGTCGTATAAGTTCTTCATGGTATGTGTCAATGTATTTGTAGCTATGGCAATTTTCGGGATGATTTCAACAATTTTTTTGACTGGCTCATTGTGTGATTTGTTGATTTGTCAGTATTAATTTGATGATTTCAAATTCACCACCATGCTCTATTAATCCACTTTCTTCTTTCCATATACTGATTGTCTAATAGTTATGGCAGGAGCTGAACCTCCTGTGAATCGAAGAACCACAGCTTTGGCTGTTCCCCATTTCTCTTCAGATTTCATATATATTTCTGAACCAGAAAACTTTCGTCATACGTTGTTATCACCAACATAAGTATGATCAGCTTGAATATGAATGACGAAGTCAATTAGCGCACCTTTCTTTGCATTCGTGCATGATAATATAACCTGGGTCTTGCATTACCAACCTAACTTTTTTGACCACTGTTCATCAACGAAGACGTCAACATCTCTCAGCAACCGCTTAAAATTTGCCCCGTATCTGCATGTTACAACGCAAATGTCGTCGAAAGACGATAGTCTTGCATCTGGAGAGAGTGAACAAAACGTTTATTTGATGTTCTGCGCAAGAAAATTGGTGAATAGTATTCTGGAGGCACTGTGTTAGAGTGCCCCGACTGTGCAGTGGAGGTAAACGAGCGCGTCAAGTCACGTCACACGTGAGACATGAGCGCTATATAAACGAAGCGCGCGCCCTGCGCGCCCATCTCGGGGGTAATAAGATGTAGAACACAAGGCGACGGATAGGTGCCACCACCATGTCGTCTTAGCGAAGCGTTGGAAACACTTGCCTTTTTGTGCAAGCGTTGTCTGTTCAGCACAACGTGATAAGCACTACGGTCCTTATATTTACTTATGTATGCTTTTTCTAGTAAGAGACACACGTACAAAATATTGACGTGTTATTATGGTGCCTCAGTTATGCACAATATCTGCTTTTTAATTGACAATCACGAAAATATGAACGCTGAATTTTGAGCGATTTCGGTGGGCGCTGCGGATGGGGTCAGCCGTTTAGAGTACATCGTTTAGTCACTTTGGTGCCGTTTAGGGTACCGTTAATGGCGGACAAACAGGCAAATGTACAGACAGACAGACAGACAGACAGACAGACAGACAGACAGACAGACAGACAGACAGACAGACAGACAGACAGACCAAAATTTTTGCGTCAAGGTTCCCAAGAAAGGCTATCGTCTTTAAAAACGATGCTGGTGTTAAGGGTAGCGAGATGTACATAAAATGCGCCACAGGTGAAACTCACCGATGTCGAGGGTTTGAGCGAAGACCTCCTCTGAAGCGGGCCCGGCACCTTTGGCGTTGAACGCTTGCACGACGACACTGTAGCGGGTGCTACGCCTCAGGTCCATCAGTTCACACTGCTGCACCGGTGACGTAGACGAACTCTCGACCGTTTTGTACGAGAACGACTCCTTCGCGTCGCGAATACGGTAGCCCACGTAGTAACCCTGGACCAAGCCGTTGGATTCCTCGTCCGATGGCGGCTGTTAATTTCAAATTGGCAATGAAGAATATAGTACAAGAGTTTTGTCATCACTAAATTGAGATTTATGGCATACCGCTGGTTTACTGCTTTTTATTTTGGCGTCCCGTTTTTTTCTGCACCTATTAGGTTGTATTTCCTACATGCTACACTATTGTAGAGTAAGAGTGCATAATCGTTACTCAAACACTAATAAATATGATTCCTTTGATGTCGTACAGCTCTAATGCACGGAAACGTATCCCCGTTTTAGTATAGCGACTGATTTCTCGCCAAAACTTCGTCAAGTGGCTACATGACACAGTTCTGGCTGCCACAGGTATACTATGTGCTATCATATAAGTGTTACAGTCAAAATTACGCTATTATGACACATGCTGTAGACACGAAAAACAAACGTACTAGCATCACTTGGCCCTGAAAAGCAGCGCTTCGATGCGTGAGTTCCTTACATGAACTTTCCCTTCTGCAACGCTACAGTGCTTTGACGGTACAGTGAATAGACCAAACCCTACTCGACAAATCGTTTGATCCCAAAGGTATTTATTGTTTTTTGTGTGTTAGTATACTCAAAAACTATTTCAATTTATAAAAAATTACTCTGACTGTCCAACACTGGCATTCGTACCCTCTGCTTACCTTCCAGGAAACGTGCAGGCTTCGCGAACCAGTCGGAGTCACCTTTATATCACGTGGTGCGCCGGTTGGAGCTGCGTTAAACCATCATATGCTGAATAACTCGCTTTTAACTTTAAGCTTCCCATCAAATAAAAGTGCACATGTTTCTCTTCAAGCAGCAAGAGCGCCTATGTTTTTAAGAACAAGTCTTGTAGGTGCTCAATATAAGTGGTAATCATCCTATTTACATCATTTATTCATGAGACAAGAAATCTTGTTAAAACATAACTTACTTAAAACAAAAACGAAGCCATTGGCATTAGCGCCTTCTACCAACATACTTCACGAGCCCAGAAAGGAATTTTTATGAAAAAAATAACTTTTTAAAGATGTATCACAGGCCCTTTTGAGAATGAATAAGCCTTCTTTTGAAGCACTGGCAAATCGTGAGATCTCCTTGATGTACTGATTGGCTTTATGGGGTAAGTAAGGGCGTAATAATTGCCTTGTTTTAAATGTTTACAAGGTACTGCTGTACCTTAGATCCTTTAGCTTGTCAATAATTTATTTCAGTGACAAGAATCACCTAGCATTGATGTTACTCAGTGCATTATTTTTCTCACTGGACCATATACTCCATCCAAAAAATGTGGCGAAAATGTTATAAGTTTGTAATTTCTCGCCGTGACCACTATGCGCAATCACAAAAAATTACAACGGTATTTCATTTCACCTATGGCAGGTAATTCACACAATGTTGTACGATACATAAGATTGTAGCCTGGTGGTCGTACAAAAGAGAGAGAGGTTGCCTATAAAGCAGCCTTACATGTCACTGGAAGCAACATTTTCGATGCCAATATCATAGACGCCAGCTCTCAGTCACGCTTCTTGCACCTTCGCCCCTCCCTCACGAATAAAACACGCTATGGCTGCTGAGGATGACGCGTATAATTATGTTGAAGAAGCGGGATACCTTCTTCTTGTGTTGTGAGCAAAAGCGTGTCGCTGGGGTCGCTGACACCGATGGCGTTCTCTGCCCTAAGCCGGAACTCGTAGCTTGTTTTCGGTCGTAAGCCACTTGCCACGTGCGTCAATTCGGTCGATTCAATTGCTGTTATTTGCGATTCGTGCTCCCAGGATCCTGCGAGAACACAGCGCCAAACACCGGCTCTTTACGAGTAATTGCTATATTGCAAGCATAGAAGCCAAAAGACATTGACGTGGAACACTGCATCGATTGTGGTTACCAACCTGCAAAATCTTCTAGTATGATAGAGAAGGGGGGTAAGGGGGGGGGTATATGGAAAGCCAACTAGATGTCAGTCACACTTGCCAGGCTGAACAGGTGAAGGACTCTCAGGGATAAGTGGCCTAATTTGGCTTAATTAGACATACGTATTACGTGTAGTCGCTTGGAAGGTAATTCCCATAAACAAAACTAGCGTCTTAGCTAGCAGCATGATGAAAAGTTGCCCGAGTTTGTACGAATTTATACTTCAGAAGGCATGAAAAAACAACCACAAAACAAGGAAAAAGACAGGACAATGAGTTAATACGAACGGAAATTTTCCTGGAGGACCCTTACCAAAAAGACCAGAAAACTGCCACCTAAAACAGTACTTTATTGGTTGCTGTTTCCCGACTTTAAAAATATAAATAACAGTATCACGCGTTCAACGATATTATTATCAAATTATTATTCTGTAGCTATGAATGTTTAGTGGCTTGTTAAACTAAAATGCAGAACACGCTCTCGAACCAGAGCGCATATTTGGCGCTCCTGGAATGGCATACCCAGTGTCCACTTGACCCAGCGTGCCGCCCCAGCAACAATGTGGCTCCTGAAATGCCTTTTTCTTTTTACAAGCTATGATGGTTAAGTTGCACAGAAAGCGTGTCTGTTGTACAGGCGAGAGTGTCATAGGTGGTAAGTATGTTGATACAGTTACTATGAGTTGAAGTGTTAATATATATACTCATGTATGTGCGCCCCTGGTCACCAGTAGTGAAGTGAGTGTCTCTTGTTAGAAGGAAATAAAACTTTTCTGTATCTTTTTGTAACAATTCTTGTGTATCTGTGTATGTCATGTTCCGTGTACATATGTAAACACATCTTTTTGTCACAACTTTTGGTGTATTTGTGGATGTTGCGTTCTATCGCGATGTTCTGTTGAATTGTAGTTGATGTTCACTGTCCGGGAGAATAAATTTCTCTATACAGAGAGTAAAAAAAGGCATCGGGTTCCGGTGCCGACATGCGAACCGCACACTTACGGCTGCTCTTTTTGCAGGCTGTGGCAGCGGTGTATGGCGCCGGTTTTGAGTCATGGCCACATGGACACAACAGCGATAGCAAGGAAATGTGTTCAGCTACCAGCATCGATGGGGCCTTCAACGAGTTCCTGTGGTGGACGACGCATCAACAGTTGCTCGGCGCGGCTGCGCAGTGTAGAGAGGCTCTTTGCAGCAGCGCTGGGATAGGCGTGAAAACTTGTCCCGCTGCTGTCATCGACACGTGCCTGCGGCTGCATCTCGATGCGTCATGGGTGCCACATGTGACTGACGGAGGCGTCGACCGCCACCAGGGGTGCTCGTCATACGACGAAAAGCTACTTAGGCTGCTGCTGCAACTGGGCCCTTCGGGTTCCGGTGCCGACATGCGAACCGCACACTTACGGCTGCTCTTTTTGCAGCCTGTGGCAGCGGTGTTTGGCGCCGGTTTTGAGTCATGGCCACATGGACACAACAGCGATAGCAAGGAAATGTGTTCAGCTACCAGCATCGATGGGGCCTTCAACGAGTTCCTGTGGTGGACGACGCGTCAACAGTTGCTCGGCGCGGCTGCGCAGTGTAGAGAGGCTCTTTGCAGCAGCGCTGGGATAGGCGTGAAAACTTGTCCCGCTGCTGTCATCGACACGTGCCTGCGGCTGCATCATGATGCGTCACGGGTGCCACATGTGACTGACGGAGGCGTCGACCGCCACCAGGGGTGCTCGTCATACGACGAAAAGCTACTTAGGCTGCTGCTGCAACTGGGCCCTTCGGGTTCCGGTGCCGACATGCGAACCGCACACTTACGGCTGCTCTTTTTGCAGGCTGTGGCAGCGGTGTTTGGCGCCGGTTTTGAGTCATGGCCACATGGACACAACAGCGATAGCAAGGAAATGTGTTCAGCTACCAGCATCGATGGGGCCTTCAACGAGTTCCTGTGGTGGACGACGCATCAACAGTTGCTCGGCGCGGCTGCGCAGTGTAGAGAGGCTCTTTGCAGCAGCGCTGGGATAGGCGTGAAAACTTGTCCCGCTGCTGTCATCGACACGTGCCTGCGGCTGCATCTCGATGCGTCATGGGTGCCACATGTGACTGACGGAGGCGTCGACCGCCACCAGGGGTGCTCGTCATACGACGAAAAGCTACTTAGGCTGCTGCTGCAACTGGGCCCTTCGGGTTCCGGTGCCGACATGCGAACCGCACACTTACGGCTGCTCTTTTTGCAGCCTGTGGCAGCGGTGTTTGGCGCCGGTTTTGAGTCATGGCCACATGGACACAACAGCGATAGCAAGGAAATGTGTTCAGCTACCAGCATCGATGGGGCCTTCAACGAGTTCCTGTGGTGGACGACGCATCAACAGTTGCTCGGCGCGGCTGCGCAGTGTAGAGAGGCTCTTTGCAGCAGCGCTGGGATAGGCGTGAAAACTTGTCCCGCTGCTGTCATCGACACGTGCCTGCGGCTGCATCTCGATGCGTCACGGGTGCCACATGTGACTGACGGAGGCGTCGACCGCCACCAGGGGTGCTCGTCATACGACGAAAAGCTACTTAGGCTGCTGCTGCAACTGGGCCCTTCGGGTTCCGGTGCTGACATGCGAACCGCACACTTACGGCTGCTCTTTTTGCAGGCTGTGGCAGCGGTGTTTGGCGCCGGTTTTGAGTCATGGCCACATGGACACAACAGCGATAGCAAGGAAATGTGTTCAGCTACCAGCATCGATGGGGCCTTCAACGAGTTCCTGTGGTGGACGACGCATCAACAGTTGCTCGGCGCGGCTGTGCAGTGTAGAGAGGCTCTTTGCAGCAGCGCTGGGATAGGCGTGATAACTTGTCCCGCTGCTGTCATCGACACGTGCCTGCGGCTGCATCTCGATGCGTCATGGGTGCCACATGTGACTGACGGAGGCGTCGACCGCCACCAGGGGTGCTCGTCATACGACGAAAAGCTACTTAGGCTGCTGCTGCAACTGGGCCCTTCGGGTTCCGGTGCCGACATGCGAACCGCACACTTACGGCTGCTCTTTTTGCAGCCTGTGGCAGCGGTGTTTGGCGCCGGTTTTGAGTCATGGCCACATGGACACAACAGCGATAGCAAGGAAATGTGTTCAGCTACCAGCATCGATGGGGCCTTCAACGAGTTCCTGTGGTGGACGACGCATCAACAGTTGCTCGGCGCGGCTGCGCAGTGTAGAGAGGCTCTTTGCAGCAGCGCTGGGATAGGCGTGAAAACTTGTCCCGCTGCTGTCATCGACACGTGCCTGCGGCTGCATCTCGATGCGTCACGGGTGCCACATGTGACTGACGGAGGCGTCGACCGCCACCAGGGGTGCTCGTCATACGACGAAAAGCTACTTAGGCTGCTGCTGCAACTGGGCCCTTCGGGTTCCGGTGCCGACATGTGAACCGCACACTTACGGCTGCTCTTTTTGCAGGTTGTGGCAGCGGTGTTTGGCGCCGGTTTTGAGTCATGGCCACATGGACACAACAGCGATAGCAAGGAAATGTGTTCAGCTACCAGCATCGATGGGGCCTTCAACGAGTTCCTGTGGTGGACGACGCATCAACAGTTGCTCGGCGCGGCTGCGCAGTGTAGAGAGGCTCTTTGCAGCAGCGCTGGGATAGGCGTGAAAACTTGTCCCGCTGCTGTCATCGACACGTGCCTGCGGCTGCATCTCGATGCGTCACGGGTGCCACATGTGACTGACGGAGGCGTCAACCGCCACCAGGGGTGCTCGTCATACGACGAAAACCTACTTAGGCTGCTGCTGCAACTGGGCTCTTCGGGTTCCGGTGCCGACATGCGAACCGCACACTTACGGCTGCTCTTTTTGCAGGTTGGTGAATTTTATCGTTATAAGATTGGTGCTACTGTTCGAAAGTCGGTACCGGAGCCCCCCGGGACCTTTCTGCGAATGTTGGTTTGTGCTGTGCTTAGCATTGATGAGTTTATTGCTCTGGCTGCGGTGAAGGCAAGGCTGCTTTTGTCAGGTGATGTGGAGGAAAACCCAGGGCCAATAAGCAAGGAACTGGAGCAAGAGCTTGCAAGGGCTCTTCGTTGTTTACCGCTGATATCCGAGGCACAGGACAAGCTTATGAAACAACTCGAGAAATTAGAGACCGGGCAGCAAGAACTGAAGGATAAACTTCAAACCCTCGAATGCAAAATTGATAGGTTGGCAGGAGACTTGCCTGCTGCATCATCAAGCGAGGAAAAGGCAGAGCTATCCACTCAACACAGCCAGCTTGTTGACAGCATGAGAAACGCTTTATTGAATCAGGACGAAATAGAAAACGGGTCACGTAGAAACAATCTTTTGTTTTTTGGTCTGCCTGATGGGGGTAAGGAAACGTGGGATGAATCCGAAAAGAAAGTGATTGATTTGTGCGCAGAAAAGCTGCGTGTAACAGTGTCCCCCTCCGCAATCGAGCGTGCCCACCGAATTGGCAAGGTCGGGGGCGAGAAACCTCGGCCAGTTATTGTGAAATTTGCGTTTTTCAAAGACAAACAAAGAGTTATATCTGCTGCCTCAAAACTAAAGGGAACGAATTTTTCTATTGGTGAGGATTATTCCAAAATCGCTCTCCAGCAAAGGCAAAAGTTACTGCAATACGGGAAGCAAACTGACGCGAAGGTTATGATCAAATACAACAGGGCCAGAATGGAGGCCAAAATCGGAAGTAAATCTTTCGTGTACGACTGTGCAAGTGACTCAGTGAAAGAATGCGCTCAATAGCGGTTGGGGGGCGCTATAGCGCCACGCAAAAAGCGACTTCCCGAGACCTTATCAGTGATTGTTGTAAATTGCCGAAGTTTAAAGAATAAGGTTTACGAGTTTGATACCCTGATTCGAATTTCACAACCCGATGTTGTTTTTTGAACTGAATCTTGGCTAGATGAACATATTTCAGATAACGAAGTTTTTCCAACAGGTTACACAGCCTACCGCAAAGACCGTAATACGCATGGTGGGGGTGTGTTCATTCTGATTCGAGACGGCATACCAACCGTACCAATACAGGGCGCAGATAACAACTCCGAATCGGTTTGGTGTAGAATAACGTTTTCGCAAGGGAACGGTTTAGTTTTAGGGTCCTTTTATTGGCCTCCTGGTAACTCTAGTGTGTTACCTTTATTTAGTTTGTCTAAAACCATTTCGGCTCTTTCCTCCGAACCAATTATGCTGGCGGGTGATTTTAACATGCCCAATGTCGAATGGTGCAATTTTCGTCCAGTTGAAAATAGTCGGTCAACACTTCATTCTGCCTTTTTCGAGTTTACCAGAGTTTATGACCTTTTCCAGTTTGTTCAGTTCCCAACACGACTGGGTTCGGCAAGTGATAGCGTCCTGGACCTTCTTTTTATGAATCGTGACAATTTAATGAAGTCGGTTGTTCTAATTCCAGGCATAAGTGACCACGATGTCGTTGCGGCTACCATAGAGTGGAAAAAGATAGAAATCAGTAGACCTCGTTCACGAAAAGTTTTCGCATATGATAGAGGCAGGTTTGATGCCATCAATTTTGAACTGGATGCATACCTTCCGATGTCTATCCAATGCTGTCAGTCTAATGACATTGAAATATTGTGGGGGTTGTTTAAAGAAAAACTGTTGTCTCTGGTAAACATTTATGTCCCATCGAAAATTGTAACTGCCAATCGTCGTGGTGATAAACCATGGATTAATAAAGATATACGTGCGTCAAATAAGCGTAAGGCTCGGGTGTACAGAAATTATTGTCGCACGCGCAGTGCTGATTTATTTAGTAAGGTTAAAGCATTAGGCTCGTGCCTGAAGACACAGATAAAGCTGGCGAAGCGTGAATATTTATCGTCCCTTAATAGCAAAATCAAAACAAATCCAAAGGAGGTCTGGCGTTACGTTAAAATAACAAAAAAGACATCAGTGGAATTCCCTTTATCATGCACAATGACGAACTACTTAGAGATGATATGAGTAGAGCAGAATGCTTCAATGCGTATTTTCAATCCGTTTTTTCTCCGCCAAGCCCGATATCTCCCGTTACGACACTCGGATCGTTACCCGCTATGAATGATATCATAATAACTGAATCAGGTATAAGAAAACATTAGAATAGGCTGAATCCCCAGTCTGCGCATGGTCCCGACGGCATTTCAAACCATATACTTAAACAATGTGCTGATCATAGAGCTCCATTTCTCGCTGCTTTGTATAAAGTATCGATAAGGTATGGAAAACTGCCACGAGAGTGGAAGTTAGCCAATATCACGCCTTTGCACAAATCCGGTGTCCGTGATAATGTATCTAACTATAGACCGGTATCGCTAACCCCCGTTTGTTGCAAGACACTGGAACACATAATCTATTCGTGCCTTATAAAACACCTTCAAGATAATAATTTTTTCACTCCGTCTCAACATGGCTTTCGCGCAGGCCTTTCGTGTGTTACACAGCTAACAGAGTTCGTACATGACATCGCTTCATCATTCGACCAGGGCATTCAATTGGAGGCTGTTTTTTTGGACTTCAAAAAAGCTTTTGATGTCGTCCCTCACAGTCTTTTGCTTCATAAGTTGTCTTTTCTTGGTATTCCTAAAACCCTCATAGACTGGATTAAGGATTCTCAGCGGCCGCAAGCAATGTGTTGTGATAAATGGTGTGTCTTCATCAACAGCTGATGTACTGTCCGGGGTACCACAGGGGTCGGTCCTGGGGCCGCTTCTGTTTTTCATTTTTATCAATGATTTTCCACTGGGTTTGAAATCAACAGTGAGGCTTTATGCTGATGATTGTGTTTTGTATTGCCCAGTCAAGTGTTTTGATGACACCACAGTACTTCAGTCCGACCTCGATAAGATTGTGTCTTGGTGTGCTCAGTGGCAAATGAGTTTGAACCTAACTAAATGTTTTCATGTGCAATTTAATAACAAAAAAAGGTTGTATCCAGGTCTTATTACTTAAATTCCTGCGCAGTACAAAAGGTAGATAAAGTTAAGTATCTCGGCGTAACATTCACGGCAACACTAGATTGGACCAGTCACGTAGATCTAATCACAGCCAAGGCTTCGCGCTTAATTCATTTTTTTTCAAAGAAATTTCAGCGACGCGCCGCAAACACTCAAGGAAACCCTGTATATTACAAATGTGCGCCCAATTTTAGAGTATGCTTGTGTTTCTTGGGACCCTTTCACGAATGTACTAAAAGAAAAGTTGGAGAGGGTGCAAAAAAGGGCTGCTAGGTTTGTTACAGGAAACTACGATTTTAGAATAAGGTCTTCGGAAATTCTTCAAGCCTTGGGATGGGAACCCCTTTGTGGACGACGGAAAGTTCAAAGACTTAAATTTCTTTATAATATATATCACGGTAAGACTGGACTAAATAAAGAGCGGTATTTAAAGACGCCTAGTTATATGTCCAAACGGAAAGATCACTTGTATAAAATTAGAGAATATACCTGTCGATTGAATGTCTTTAAATACTCTTTCTTTCCAAATTCTATTAGTGAGTGGAATGCGCAAAAAATACCAATATTCTCTGATTCTAATTTCCTAACAGCCATTGAAACAGCAGTTTGAGCTGCTGAAATAACCCATATATTTAATGTTTGCTTAGTACTTCTCTTGGTTGTTGATTTTTATAAGTATAATTTCTGATTTCGTTGTATGATCCTGTGTTTTGTACTCTTGTTCTAACGCTGTACTACAAGTGTTGATTTCTCCTGTATACTGTAAGGCACGATTTATTTGCCTTTAATTTTGCTGTTTTGTATTCTATTTTCTACTGTAACCCCCCTACAACAATGCCCAATGGGCGATGTAGGTACTTGTAATAAATAAATAAATAAACTAGTACTCTGAAATCTTTACCGACAAACACATCAAGTGTGAGGCCCACGGAACGGTTTTATGCATTCCTATACTTGAGCACCTTGTACTCTAATTCGTTAGCACAATTTAGGGGCAAAGCTCCATAAGCCATCGGTTGCGCGTACGCAATGTAAGTAGTTGGAGTAGTCGTCGTAGTAGTAGGTAGCCACGTCTCCTCAGTTCATCAAATGTCCGCTGGAAGATGGTACTTCTATATCATGAATATATGATGAAAACATGCCAGGTGACGGCACTTGGAGCGTTCACTAGATCGATGCACCGACGAACAAGCAGTCGGACGGATGGATGGATGCGCGAATGGACGACTGGATAGACAGATGCACGGACAGACGCGCGGATAAATTGACGCAGTGACGGACGCATGACCAGATTGATGCATGGACGAACGGATGGAGGAATGAACGCATGGACGGATGAACGGATTCATGAATGGATGAACGCACATAAAGACGTACGGAAGCACGGATGCTCACACGAACGGATGGAAGGAAGAATGAACGGACGGACGAACGTAAGTGCAGCTGGACTGACGAAACTTCGTCCCACTCATCGTCATTCACTTCTTGGATATTCTGCTATTTTTTAGGGGCGAAGCCCCTATGCCATGTGTCGTGCGTCCGCGATGTATGTAGCAGTAGTAGTAGTACTAGTAGTAGTAGTAGTAGTAGTAGTAGTAGGTAGCCACCTCCACAGGCGGACTAGAGGAGCGGCACGCACGCACTTTTTAACTTGAGGATGAAACCCGCGCGCGTTAATCATATGTAAAAAGATAGTTGTTTCTGATGAGATACCCTACCGAGACGAGATACAAGAAAATTTGCCTTGAATTCGATGCTCACTAAAAAATCTAGTAACAGAAGGACGCACTTTGATAACTATCTGACTAGAAAAGGTTGTCATGTTAGATTCGCTTGGCGTAACCTCCCTGGTTTTAACAAGGTTTAGCGAGGGTTGAGCCGTAGTGCCATGAACTAGCGGCGGTGAAAGGTGAGAACTAGACCCGAAGAGCAGGCCGTGAGAGAGTGCGCGCATGCCGCTTCTCTAGCCCAGCCGTACCACTTCTCATTTAGCCTTGAAATTTCCGCTGGATGGCGGTACTTTTCTATGATGTAAAGATGCGAGATGTTGGTACTTGGAGTGTGCACTAAATAAACTGACGGATGAATGGACGCGCGGGCAGATGCACGAACGAACAGACGAACGCAGGGACGGACAGACGCCGGAAAGGATGGACACTTGGACGGACGCAGGAACGCACATACGGGTCCAGGGATGCACGAACTCATGGACGGACGCATGGACGAACGCATGAAAGAACGCATGGACGGACGAACAGACAGACGTACGAACGGATGGATAGACAGACGCACGGACGGATAGATGGACCTACGAATAAACGCAGGGACGAATGCACAAACGAACGGTGGCCAAAATGGACGCACGGAAAGATGCATGAAGGACGGACGGACACGCGGGCGAGTGGATGCACGGTAAGACAGACGCACGGACGGACGGACGGATGGACGAACGGGCGGTCGCACAGACGCACGCAAGGACGAACGGAAGCAAGAACGAACGAACGGACGGAAGTGTGGCCAGACTGACAGATACTTCGCCCCACTCATTATCATGGACTCTGTGGATGTGCTCTGATTTTTTTTCTTAACACTACGTACACTAAATCGTTTAAAACTTTTTTATACAGTCTTGATTCTGTTAGCAGTACGTGGAACAGGAACATTCACTGTATACGGCGTTTAGCAGCCGGTAACTCGCCGTGCTGTAAGCCAGTCACTGTGGGTATGATACAATGACACGTCTTTGTGCACATAACTCGTTCACGTCGTATTTTAGATGCGGAGCATCTTCGAGGCTTGTAGTGCGGCGCCGTCCGCAAGCTTCTTCCTCCTTCTTCCCCCATCTGTGCATCCCTTCCTCCTCTACACTACCGCGCGCGCTTCACTCCTCCACCATCTGTGCACCCTTCCTCCTCTACACACCGCGTGTGCTTCTCCTCTTCACGAACATTCGCTAGCTGTATAATGTAGCGCGCATGCGCCGTCGCGCTTCGAGAACATCGGCAGCTGACGCGCGCGCATGCGCCGTCGCGCTTCGAGAACATCGGCAGCTGACGCGCGCGCATGCGCCGTCGCGCTTCGAGAACATCGGCAGCTGACGCGCGCGCATGCACCGTTGCGCTTCTCCCCCTTCTCGAACATTCGACAGCTGACGCGCGCATGCACCGTCACCCACCATCTGTGCCGCGCGCGCTCCTCCCCTTCGAGAACATTCTACAATTCTCCTGATTCTCCAGTGAACGCGCATGCACCGTCGCGCTTCGAGAACATTGAACAGCTGACAGTGCATGCGCCATCGCGCTGTATATATACTCAAGGTCGGCGCTCGCTCGCTCAGTTGCCGCTCGTCGGTTGGTTTGTACAGCGCGTCGACATCCAAGGTCGCGCTGAAATGAATTCCAACGAATCCACAAACACAATGATCGACGTCCCTTCGACCAGCGCCGCCCTTTCGCATACGTGTGTACGTGTTCACTCATTTAACACCCCCTCCTACAACCACGTTAACCAATTTATCCATCGACCCAAGTAAGTCGCAATTTAACACCCCATTTCACAACCACGTTAACCAATTTAGCCATCGACCCAAGTAATTCGCACTTTAACACTCCGTTAACCAATTATATTCTTCGCATCCTCCTCAATGTTCCCCCGAGGGAAGCTGCGGGCAATTTTTTTGTCCACAGGGCCTCATCAAGGGTGAGGCCCACGGGGCGACTTTTTGCTTTCCCGTAGTAGAGTACCAAGTACTCAAAAATGTTAACCACTTTTTCTAAACATCTGGGACGGCTTACTGCTCTTCCATAGCTAGCAGACAACAAAGTACTCTAAACCTTGAACATTTCTTTTCTAAACAGCATTGTGAGGTGATCATTTTCCACCTTCGAAAACCAATGGTTAGTAAGACGCTCACAATTTATTCCAAGCACACTGTGATAAAAGAGAAAGGATCCGCCATACGCCGTTTGAATCCGTGGCGGACACTGTCGGCCAAAGCCGTGTTGCACGTCATGTGGTGTCAATTCCGAGTCCCTGTTTCTTCGAGCGGAAAACGCTATAGATGGGTTTATTAGATGCGAAGCATGTTAGAGCGGGGTTCAGTTTGTTGTGCGGCGTGACCACCTCTACTGCACATTCGCAACAGCTGGCCCCAGCACTGCCAGAAGACGCTCACGTGCTACTGCGTTCCGGCCAGCGTAAGGGGCTAGGTAAGGTGCTGTGGCTTTTCTCCTTACACTCTCTCAGCAAACATGCGGTGGCATCGGAGAACGGGATTCTGCAGACGCGCGATGAGTCAACGCATCATATCCTATGCATCTTTGACTGGCCGTTTGAGAGCGATCTCTTCATAAAGAGAAAGAGAAATGCTGAGGAAAGAAAAACAGCGCAACTTCACTGGCTCACGACCAGTCAAAGATGTCACTAGCAAGGAGGTTTAAAAAACAAGATTGCGGTAGAAAACGTTGCCCGGGAGTGAAGCTACAGTGTACTTCTAGTACCCTCGTGTAAAGCCATACCCACCGTAAAATAGCGGCTGCGGCTACCATATTACTAGGGGCATAATGAGCGGTTGGCGTCTGGCGAATAACAATGAGCGTATTTGTTGCATGCCCAACGCTTTTAACGTGGCAGATTTTTTGGGGTCAGAAAGGGCTCAAGCTGCGTCATTATGTTACTACCTTGCATTAGTAAGCCTTGAATTCAAGGCACATTTTATTGAATATTAAGTCACTGATACTCGTCTCTATGCATCATTTCATCGGAAACAAGAATGTTTGAAGTAATAACTAATGTACACTTTAGACTAACAGACCAAAGCCACCTGACACCTTAGTGGGCAACACTAAAAAAATCGCAGCATATCCACAAAGTGCATGATGATGAGTGGGGTGAAGCGTCCGTCCGTCCCTGCGTTCATTCGTGCGTCCCTGCGTTCATTCGTGCGTCCCTGCGTTCATTCGTGCGTCCATTCGTCCGTTCATTCGTGCGTCCATTCGTCCGTTCATCCATGCGTCCATTCGTCCGTTCATCCATGCGTCCATTCGTCCGTTCATCCATGCGTCCATTCGTCCGTTCATCCATGCGTCCATTCGTCCGTTCATCCATGCGTCCATTCGTCCGTTCATCCATGCGTCCATTCGTCCGTTCATCCATGCGTTCATCCGTCCGTTCATCCATGCGTTCATCCGTCCATCCATTCATCCGTGCGTCTGTCGGCGCATCTGTATGTCTCTCAGTCCATCCATCTAGTGAACACTCAAACTACCACCATCTCGAATTCCTTCATCATATATTCAGCATATAGCAGTACCACCATCCAGCGCACATCCCAGTGACTAAACGAGAGGTGGTGCTAGCGCACTTTCTTACGGCCTGCGCTTCGTGTCTACTTCCCACCTTTCACCACCTTTAGTTCAATGCCATAAACTAGTTCATTGATTCATGGCACTGCGGCCCACCGTGACTAAACTTTGCTGTAACCAAGAAGGTTACACCGAGGGAGTTTAAAATGACCACCCTTTCTGGCATATAGTGCCCAAAGTGCGTCTTTCTGATACTAGTTTTTTTTTAAAGCGCAGCATTTCTTAGTAAACTTCAACGACATTGAGCGTATCTATCTATCTATCAATCTATCTATCTATCTATCTATCTATCTATCTATCTATCTATCTACCTATCCCACTCATCACCATTCAGCTCACCGATATGCTGTGATTTTTTTTCATCTCTCATGCCCTGTTGGCTGTTAGGAACTGCTTACCACACTACGTATGCTTTAAATCGCCGAACATTTTAGGGGCAAAGCACTTTATAGCAGCGCCCATTCGTTCCTCGTAGCCGTTGTAGTATGTAACAAGTATAACATTTTGACCTCAAGAAGGTGCCGGTGAGAGATTTCTTCTGTGCGTTGTTGAATAATAAAAAATAGTGCTCAATGTACATGCCAATGGCTGTTACTGGGGAATGAGACACAGGAGCATTTGGCTTTTAGATAACGCGCACGCTGCAATCCCCATTAGCAGCCACTGGCATGTTCATTGAGCACTATCTGACAAGAAAGGGTTGCTACGTTATACTCACTGGGCGTAACCTCCTTAGCTTTAGAAAGGTTTAGCGAGCGTTAAGCCGCAGTGCCATGAATACGATGAACTAGTACCATGAATGAACTCGAGGTGGTTAAATGTGGGAAGTAGACACGAAGCGCGAGCCGTAAGAAAGTAAAAGCCGAATTCTCTTGTCTCTCATTTCAAATTAACAGCCATTGACAGGTACATTGAGCACTATCTGACAGGAAAAGGTTACTACGTTATACTCGCTGGGCGTAACCTCATTGGTTTTAGAAAGGTTTAGCGAGAATCGGGCCGCAGTGCCATGAATACAGTGAACTAGTATATACCAAGAACTCGAGGTGGTTAAAGGTGGGAAGTAGACCCCAAGCGCAAGCCGTAAGAAAGTGTGCGCGTGCCACCTCTTGTTTAGTCCTTGGAATGTCCGCTGGATGGCAGTGCTTCTATATGGCGAATATATGATGGAAAGATGCGAGATGGTGGTACTTCGAGTGTTGAAAGATAGACGAACGGACACACAAACCGATGCATGCATGGACGAATAAACGGACGCAGGGGCGGATGCATGGACGAACGCAGGGACGGACGCACGAACAGACGCACGCACGGACGGGCGGATGGACGCATGGACGGTCACACATACGGACTCATGGACGAACGGAAGCAAGAACGAATGGACGGATGAATGCTTCACCCCATTCTCCATCATTCACTCCGTGGATATAATGCCAAATTTTTTTAAACACTACATTAACGTCGTAAATGTTATGAAAAGCTCAAAGGCCAAAACTCTAAATCATCCCCATTTTTATTTTAGACGCGACGTAGCTCTTTGACTAGCCTGTGTAACCCTGTCCCTCCGCACCGTGGCGGTGCCAAGTAGACCACGCTTTTCCTCGCAGTGCGCGCGCGTGACGTCACTATATCCCCTAGCCTGTGGGTTGGTGCGCTGGCGTCTAGCCCGGCCGTGGTCCCGCGGCGCTTGCAATCTGGACAGCGCGCCGGAGCTTGCCGCGCGATCACACCGACGGGCGGGAAGCCGCCGGTGCATGCTTCACGCTAGTGGGCGCGCACCTTTCCCGGCCGTCGCCAGCGTTGCGGGTTAGCGAAGCCGATTGCGTTCGCGAATGGCGACGTCACGCCTAGAACACTGACTAGGCGCGAGCCGAGGAAGCAAAGCGCAAACGTCTTCAACGCGTCCCTTCTCCCGTGTCTTTGCGTTTCAAACATACGTTTACTTCTGTAAACGCTACACCAAGTTTCGCTTCAAACCGTTCTTCCAGCTCCCGCTTCGCCGCCCGTTTCCACCGGGTCAACGCCATGCGCACCGCTGCTGCTTCGCACATCATGACGGTTCTCTTCGGGAAGATGGCGCAAAGTTTTCGTTTATAAACACTGACGCATTCCAATGTTTGCTTTAGTGAAAAAAACGACATCGTACGATGTGTTACAATGGGGGTGGTCCTAAGAAGACATGGTCCTTAAAAACTATTCTTAAGCACGTACTTTTATGCTAAGCTGCCTTAGTTAAGTCTCACCGTCTCTCTGCTTGTGTTCCAGCAGGTATTTGAGTACGGGGCTGTTTCCGGAGTAAGGTGGAGACCAGGAGAGCGTCACCGCGCGGCTCGTTGTCTGCGTTGCCTCCAGCCCGCGTGGCTTGTCCGGGGGCTCTGAATGGATGATGTGTTGAGAAGTAACACCATAAGCGATTCTCACGTTAGAAAGGAAGTATGTTTACGAAACATTGCTTGCTTCTATTTATACGCTGAATTGAGCCTCTCTAAAATCATACCAAAAATACTCTAAAACCAATTGTAAATGCCGACTGGACGCTGAATCGAAAAGAAAGCACATACAAAACACGCACAGGAAGAAGTCGCTCGAAGAAGTGGACATTTGCGCTTGCGCGTTTTGTATTAGGCTTGTGATGTCTGCTCATCATTAGGACGAAAGTCTTAGCTGTCTCATCAAACAAGAAAATTTTCCGCCGGTTCCGGCGTCAACACGATAGGTGCAAGAAATCAATATGTGATGGTGTCACGTTATGACGCTATGAGGACTTGAAAAGTCGCTAAAATATGACTTCATCATGACATAGGTGACATAAACTGAAGCCAGTTAACCTGACATCACATGATGACGACATTACATGGCATGGTATGTTAATTGGTCATAGTTGGTAACGGTGGTCTGGTGGCTAAGGTAGTGGGCTGCTCAACCGCAGGTCGCGTTATCAAATCGAGGCTGCGGCGGCTTCATTTTCGATGGAGGCGAAAATGCTGCAGGTTCGTAAGCTCTGATTCGGGTGCTCGTTAAAGAACTCCAGGTGGTTCAAGTTTCCGGAGCCTTCCACTGTGGCGTCGCTCATAATCATATGGTGGTTTCTGAATGTGTAACCCCACATATTATTATTAATATTATTATTATTATTATTATTATTATTTGAATATTTTCACTATTGATATTTTTACGTTAGGCTCCGGGTTTTATGGTCCAAACTGTCGAGGAATACATTGAGCCAGCTCTAAGGTGCTACATCTGCCTGAGAAATGGGCACATGGCTAATGCCCCTGACACACGGGCACCCTGAAGTCCTTTAGACAAGGGGACATCTTTCGGAAAGGCGTTCGGGCGCAGTGACACACGACAAAGGAGTAACTCCTCTCCGGCAAAGATCCTTTTCGCAAAAGCAGATCCCGCATCAACTTTTCTGGCAGGAAGGGAGTACTCTCGCATACAGTGTGCCTAATTTATCAATAGAAGAAAACGTGTCGCGACACTGCAGTGCCCTGTCAGTATTTTTTTTTGCGCTGAGAAAATGTTTTCATTTTCAACAGCAGTGCGATGCGTTGAAAAGTGAAGACCTATAGTCTGTCCATACTCTCAAACACCTGCATCACGTCACTAGCGCGATCATGTTAGGGTTGGCAGTGGCAGTTGCTGTGTCGGGGACGTAGTATTTTGTAACAATGGAGTCGGCTCAGTCGGTTGCTTTATCTCTGTCTCTGCGCTGAGACATCGCAGTACCACGATGAAACGCGGCACGCCGTCACTGACCCAGCTGGACGCAGCCATGTAAAAAGCACGACAAAAAACAAAAACAGCAAAACACCGATTGTTCATAGTTGCCAGACGAACTTGAGTTGCTGCTAAAAATGCAAAAAAGCGAAAGAAAATTACAGGTATGCGCATTATAAGCCACCAGACAAAAAAAAAACGGTTTTATGCTCCGGCGTCACTGAATGTGATGTACATGCGCAGATTCTTTTTAATATTTCCAATCTTGCTCCTTCCACAAACAGCGCCATTTTTTCTGCAGCGTTCTTCTGAGGCACTACCTAAAGCAGTAGTCCGGTGCCGTGTGTCATGAGCGTCACTCCTTTCTGCAAATGGTCCCCTTAGGCGACAAAAGGGGTTTACTTCAAAGTACTTTACTTTTGCCCGTGTGTCACGGGTATAAGACATGCAGGAAAATCAAGAGGGGCAAAGTGTGTGCGTGTGCACATGATTTCATGCAATACACGTCGAAACGACAAACTACGTGTGCAAACTGTGCCGGACCACATCCGGTGTCGTTTTCGGGCTGCCGCCAAAACCGTGTCGCATCAGCGGCGCAAAAGAAAAGAATTGTGAAAGGGTACCATAAGATAAAGAGAGGTCCATTGCCCAATACGGATATAGTCCTAAAGTTTCATTTACGACAGAGTCGCAAGACAGATGTGCCAGGACTCCAACTCCGCAGTGTTGAAGCGCTGGGCACCAAAACATCCCTGGGCCCAGACTTATTTGCGTCGGCAAAGAAGTCCGGGCCCAAGAACATGCTGACGTATGGCTTAGCTGAGAGCCCGCAAAGCTTCACCCCACTCATCATCATTCACTCCGTGGATATGCTATCAATTTTTTAAGGCAGTGCTTCCTGCGCCGCGTGGTGCACAAGACGATACCACACAGAACTGGCTCCTGTGGCAACGGAAGTGACGTCACGTTGGTGAAATAACCTTGAGAATAATGAAATGAACAATTTATTACTTCATAATGTGCTAACCCTACAAATATATTTAACAAAAAGTGTTTGTTCTGTCAGTTAACATACATTTGTTGTTTAAGGACATATCGCAAGCTCGTTAATTCTAGCGGGCGCAGTGAAAAGTAAACAGTTACAAAGGTGGTAGCTGCGAGACAATTAATCAGCGGCATTAAGTTTCTCACTATGTTGTGTGGATTATTGTTGTTAGACGTACTGCATTTTGAGACTGCAATATCAAAACGTGGTGTTGTCAACGGTGAGAGTATCCTTGCTGCTCAGTTCCTCATTTTCATGTCACGAAGGGCAAGGTCGACGAAGAAATAAGTCTTTTTTCGTGGTTCGTGTGAATTTACGTACGCAAAATACTCTCCAGTGCGGCACCGAAGTCGTTTTACGAAGCCCGTGACCTCCGTAGGCCAATGCTACTGTATTGCAGGCTTTCTCGGAAAGTGAGAACACGTATCGGCCGTTCTCATCCTTCGCTAGGTGAATGCTGCTGTGGTCTCACAGGCACTGTTATCCAGCAAGGCAGACAACTTGTTCGGCACTGTTTTGTAGGTAGAGGAGCTAGCGCAGTAATCACTTGCCATTAGGCATAGTTTTTCAAGTGCTGCTCACTAATCAGTATTCTGGAGTGACTTAGTCTACCGAATACCATGTGAGGGGGGTGACGATACGCTGAGCGACATAACAAGGTTTCATGTCACACATTCGCTCTAGCTACATCGGCTAGAAGAAACAGGGACTGCTAGCTGTTAAAAATTATGGCAGAAAACTTCTGCACCACAACTTGCTATGGTTATTGTTTGCCAGCCGTGCACCGCACCCGGAACAAACGCAATAAGATAGCGCCAGCCGGAGCTAAATTGTAGCGCTACAGTGACGCCAGCCTAAAGCACAGATTCACCCAATGACAGTCGCGGAATGTTGAAGTTTGATTGTAAAAAATGCCATGTCCTAATTAGTGCTTTTTTGTGGTAGTACATAACCACAAGTCATTCGCGAAATTTAGGCGCTCAGTGACTCGTTTCTGAGACCACGCCTGTTGCAGTGCGCCTTCCCATCATGAGAACTTTGATAAGCCATGTAAATCAGCATTGCGGATGCGCGTGCTGGAGAAACCGATGCAGCCATTCGCATCTGAGTTTTGCGTGTCCTCCTGTGCCTTACCGACAGTGATTATTAACTTGAAGAACCGCCCATCACAGTAAATATAGCCAAATATGCGAGGGCTTTTAAACGTTTAATATCAAAGGGCCTGTAAACTGGACCACCAGCAGCGCAGCAGCAGCAGCAGAAAATCCTGATGACGGGAGGCCTATGACGAGGCACACTGAAAGTTGCATGCTGATTTGGTTAAGTAGTGTCATATTCAAAATATTCAAACAGCATGTCTAACCAGAAAACTGCATGTCGTCGTTTTCGCGTGCTGCAGGAGCCGTTTCTGTGTGAAGGCGGCTCGTGTGCCGCGCGGCGTAGATGCCTCGGCCATTTTAAAACTATATACGCCGCATTACAAATGGTCGGTCTGTATACAATCTGGGCAACATCTGTGTTTAGGCACGCCGGGGATCTTCGACGACGACGGACGTAGTGAGAGCGTAAACAGCTTAACCCTTAAAAAGAAAAAAAAGGATGGTTTAGGCTATGGATGGCCATAGACGAAAGCATGTGGCACAATGTGAGTGGTCCACAGGCGAAAAGGAATAGGGACTTCTAGCTGCTATAAATATTATTGCAGAAAACTTGTCCACCACTGCTTGTTATAGTTATGTCCATCAGACTGGTGGGCCTTAAAAAGTTAAGCCAAACTGCGTTTGTACTAATTTGAAGTTAGTTTAAAAGAAACGTTTCTGGGAGATACGTTCCACTTATTGATGCAGCAGACATACAGTCACACCCACCCACCCTGGACGACGACCTGGAAGTTCGTGTCGTCTCGTCCGTAGGTGTTCTCGGCATAACAACTAAACAACGACGAGTCCCTGCGGTCGACGCTCGGTATGCGGACGACGTACTCCAGGGCTTCACTCCCCGGCTTTTCCTCCACCACGTACCTGTAAATGTGAACGAAAAGAACACAAAGACATTGTATCCAATTAAGTTTCAAATGGTCTTGTGCCATCAGCTCTCATCCGTTTTCTATATTTTTTGTGGCTTATATTTCGGGCTATCGTTCTTTTTTCAGCGTACTTTAAACGCTCGAAACGTTGACCTCCCCGATTGTTACCTTTATGGCTACAGACGTAAAGGCACCGATCCGCTACTGTGGTTTAACAAGTCTTCAACAAAGTTTTCAACACACACCCGTGCAAATCAAGAATTTGAATTGCGATCACATCGAGCATTACGATTAATTGAACGATCTCCAATTGATCTTATGCACTCCTAGACAATCAATATAAAGTTACTCCTATATTACAAAATGATCCAGCTTTTCGAAGTAGAACGTCAAAGATTCGGTAAGTTTCTGCGGTTTTTTTTTAAATCTGCTTACATTACGACTACAAATAGCAACAAGAAATTACAAAGCTAGAGGAGAATTTGAACAGTGTTCTCCTCTCCCCCTACTCTTTCTCTAAAGTGAGAGCGTTTAAGAGCTTGTTTCACAGAAATTCCGGTGTCTACGTCGTTGGTTTTCAGAGAAATATCCCGATCTTGTCCCCGACCGAAATGACGACAGGATGCAGCTGAAATAGTTAAAACGTTGGTTCGAGTGAGAGTCGAATTCATGCCGTCTACATGACAAGCAGCGGTTCTAACACAGATCCACGGTATCGCTTCAAACTTCTTCTGAAAACAAATATGAAGTACATATAGTAAAAGGGGTCTCGTTAAAGCTTGTAAAACTATTTGGCAGAACCCACGTACCTTGGCAATCGATGTTATGCGAAGCATGCGGATGGAAGGTGAATGTGCTCGTGGTTTTTTTTTTTGTAATTAGCGAAACGTTGCGAAGTTACGCTAAGTTTATGCGCAAATGGGCGCACAGATAAACGTTATACAGCCGCATATGTTTTACACCACCAGGTATTTAAAGTTACGTAACGATGCCAACAGCAACGTGGATATTAGCTACACCAGAAGTGGTAAGCTAATGTAAAGTACTGCTGCTCGCAAAGATCGTAGCCCTGAACCCTGCTACATAAATAAACTTAAGCCACATGACACCAGACTACAATTGATGTTAACCCGACGTGGCAGCTGTATCGTAGGAGTACATATATAATGCTTATAAAATTCGAACACCAGCACGGCAACCACAATTGACGTTACACGAACAACAGGGTCTCTTTCAAAAGTAGTTCCAAGACTTGGCGTGGCTCTGGGGTAGATTACTTCATTTCCACGCAAAACGCTAGGGTTTTATTCTTGCAGGGACAATGACATTTATTCTTTGTTTTCGTCTGGTGAGCGCTTCCATTTTTTTTCTTAGCGATCAAGCATTTAAATTACTCATGTGTGCTCGCGCCATTCCTGGGTAGATATAAGCTTGTGGCACATCCCGCATTCCAGAGGCACATACCCGCCCCCGGATTTGTGTCACTGTATTTTGGGAAGTGTTTGACGACGTACGCGGTGTCATTGTAACGTCATTCATGTCATGACCAGCGAGTCGTATTTGTCAAACCATTTTACCCTGCCATACTAATTTTGATTCACCCAAGTTAAGGGGGTGATAATGAGAGCATTGAGACGTTAGCGGATAGATAGATAGATAGATAGATAGATAGATAGATAGATAGATAGATAGATTGATAACCAAAATGCACAAATAAATAGGTCAGACTCGCAAAGCTTGATCAAAGGTATGACGAAATTTGGTATAGGTCACTGATCTCCTGCCGCTTTTCACGAAATCTAACCGCAGGATTTGTGGGATATGGTGAACTTGTTGAATGGCAATCGTCTGAGTGTATATATCATTTCTTTCAAAAAGAGTTCGAATATGTAATTTTAAACAGTTTGGAAATAATTTAGGCTAACACAAAAACCTTGCGATACAAGCATTATATATGAAAATACACAGTACATTTCTTTTTTTCTTATAAAACAGAGATGCTCCAAATTACAATGCTACTATTTCTCAGTAGTGGATCCTGAAAATGCGTCACTGCATTACAGTCGGTATATTTAAAGTGCTTGTTACATACTACTGAAGAGTGGAAAGCCGTTTTCGAAGCAGAAACGCAAGAGTCGTCTACAGGATGGCGGGAGAAACAACTAGTACAAAAGTTATAAAGCACACCTTTAAGGTAAATAGAACGACGACACAAGACAAGAAGGTGTTTCACAAGAGTAGGTATGAGCCACAGTTTTTAGGGTCTACTCTATTATACTCTTGAAACGCGCAACGTTACACGCACAGTTGTTCATTCGGTTACTGCACGGGTGAGGCATGCAGCGAGAAATGAAGCTCGGTTAGCAGTTTAGAAGACAATGTGCATGGGACCTGATTATGCTATCGCGTTGTACTCTTGATCGCGAACCTTATCGTTTCCAGCAAGTTTTGATGTTTTAATGGAATGGCGTTAGAGCTCATGTCGCAGAAAACCCACCGCTGTGAGTGAAAAATTGTCTGTGCATTTGTGACCAAAAAATCAAGTTACCGAGATAGCCGCGGGAGGCTGCTGCTTGTCCACACGTGCGCGCGCGATCACATTGAAAAAGCCGTGCGTTCGAAGAAAAAAAAACTGATCAAGGTTACGAAACGTGGTAGTTTCTTTGCCCTTCCTCCACTCCCTGCCTAGCTTCCAGCGCTTTCGTTGGGTAGAGAGAAGATATAATGCAATTGCAGCCTGCGACAAACCTTTGCAACTCCACTCGCACTAGACGGAAATTTTGCGGCGTTAAATTCGTGAGGCAATACGCTTCTCCAGTGAATTCGTTCTATGGTTACTTGAAAAAGTGTTTCAGGGCTCCTTTAACGCATTTTGTTCGACAGGTTTCACGATGAAAACAATCCCATTCGGCGATAATAGCGCACGCTGGTCCAATCTACTGTGTGCTTGTTTGTGTGAGTGCGTGTGTATGTAACAAATTATATCAATAACTATGCACTTAGTGGTTGAAGGGTGCACTAGGGGCCGGATTTCACTTTCGCGTCCAACTCTTAAGGGCGAAGTGTAAGGGTCTCCCAATTTTTAACAATTTTATCGGTTTGTCTCGTTATTTTCGGCTTTGAAATAAGCTTTTAAAAGTTATAACTCAAGAATTTATTAGGTGCACCAAAATACCAGGCCCTCGGCGTCCAGTAATCGTCTTTTGCGGTCAGCCTGCCGTCAAAGTTGAGTGCAGTCAGCAGAAATTTATATAGAAAGCGGTTTGTACATAATTATATTGCTGCAGTATTCCGCAGGTGAAGCAGAGATTGTGCTTAAGAGCACAATGTCTCCTTTAGCACTCATCTCGATTCCGACAACAAGCTTGCCACGTGCTGACGCTTCGGCCGGCTAATGAGTGCATAAGGATGCGTATCCGCTATGCCTAGTCTCGTGCCCAGGTGCTTGCTTCCTCGGCGTTTTGTAATACTAACACCCTCTAGAGAAAGATTACCGCGACATCACTCGCTTTCCATTTGGCCAAGAGGCTCCCCGCAGTACAGTGTAGTCTCTGCAAGGTGCGCTCGACACTCCAAATATTTTTTAGCACCAGAACTGACGACATCACAGCCATTGGCATGGCACTATAGGACAAACGCCGCCTTTGGTAAGGCAACAGGTGTTCCTTCGATCATGGAGGCAGAGATAATTGGCGCGGCTGCCACTATATAGAGAGATGAGTTGAAGAAAGCGAGATTTGAGAAGGCAAGGCACCAGCTTTTCGTATCACGTCGTGGAGATATGTTCTAGGAGGATTGTGACCATTTTTAGGGCTCCGGAAGAATAATCTTAATGCTGAAGTGTAATGTTTTATTCCTTTAGTACGACAACTTTGTGCTAACTGCTAAAGAAGACTATTGTTACCTTGGCTCCGTTGAAGGGTTGAAGGCGTGTCTGTCTCTCGTCCAGGTGATCGTGATGGGTGGCTCGCCGACAGCTCGGCAGGTGAGCGCCACGCTCTCGCCTCGACGAATGGTAAGTGCCTGAAACTTGCGCTCAAAATGGGCCGCCACTGCAGATGAGCGGTACACAAAAAGAAATGGACAGATTTCAGTGATTTACGTCATTTACATAGGCTGATTCTATACACATCGGTTGCTACTGTGGTGAGAGCGATAATTTAACGGGTGAACATAGCAGTGTGGTAACACGTCGTACTGCGTAAGCTCGTACCTAGAAAGTGCGCCAGTGCTCATAAACAGCAGTGCCATGTATTAGGGCCATGTAATGCTCGCTTTTTATTTTACGCCGAAAGCAGTTTGTTGCAAATCGTGATAATTTTTACTGGACCATTTACAGCACCGAAAACATTACGCTGAGATGGCTCATACCTTGACATACGACTTAGTTATCTCGAGCAATCTCATATCCCTGTATTTAAACTAGAAATGACAACGCTTTTCAATCCGTCAGCTCAGTAAAGACATGTACAGACGCGAACAAAATTCTGGGGACTACGAGAGTGTGTGCAAAACAATGGCTTTTATGCGAAAGTGCACAGCTGCTCACTCTGACGGCTTCACAGCTAAGCTCGAGAGCAATAGGCAATCGCATGTATATCAGAACGCCCGAGGAAAGACAAATTGCCATTTAGACGGTATATGTGCCCTCGCTAAGTGTCGGTATCGTGAAGAAGGCTTGAATGGCACGGTTAAACAAGGCAGTTTCTGTGGAACTGATAGTATTCGCTGTTTAAATAAATGAAAACTGGTGCTTTTTTTTTCATAAAGCACCACTAAAGGCAAATGAGAATCTATGCAAGAGAGAAAGCTCACTGTAAGAAAACGTGCCGAAAGGCAATATTATGAACAACAGTGCCTTACTTACCAAAAAATTAAGCTAAATGTATCACATGATGCGTGACACGAGTGGGGCAAATGCGAAATGATTCAGATGCCGTGTGAGCGTCCACCTACATGTAACCACTAGTAATTGAACCCGCTGCAATAGAAAAAGAACTTTCTATGCATCAGGAGACAAAATAAAATGCTGCTCGTCCGTTTCCGTTTGTTTTATAGGAAAAAAAAACGCCTGACGTTACTAAGAGAAATGGATCGAGTAGTTCAAAAGTTTTGTTTTAGCTGATTACATTAGATAGCTGGTCTTATCTAGTAAAGCGATGTTGAACCAAGCAAGCGGGATCATGAACTCTGAGATCACAGAAAATTGCTTAATGATCACTATTGTTACTGGGGCTCCCACTACTTTCCCTTTGCTGCTTCTGGTGTCGGTGGCTGCGTAGTAAAGGCGGGCAACGTTGGGCATGAAAACAGTGACGTTTAAGAGTCCGCTTTCACGCGTGGGTGACTTCAAGGGCGCTAGCGCGACACGGACTAATAAAACGGGATTTTATTGCAATACAGGTACTTTCTTGGCAAAACACTGGCACTACGAGTTTTCTGGACCACTATTTCAACAAGAAACGTCTATGTAATATTCACCTTTGGTGTCCGTCTGAAGTAGTGATTGAAGCACTATTTTATTGAAATGAATGATCCAAAGTTGCATGCTGTTTCTCGTTCGAGATTGCTTACCGTGAACCTCAAGTTTGACCACGGTTGAGATTCCTGGCCCGACACCATTCAACGCCTGGCACATGTAATGTGCGGCATCGGTGGTGTCGGCTTCGCGGATGCTCAGGGAGCCGTTCTCCAAAATCTGAATGTTGGCGTTGCTGATGATCACAGAAAACTGTCGTCCTCCATCTGAGCCTGCTGTGGACACATAACCAAATGGAAAAGAGGAACCTGTAATCATTCGGCTGTGGTCTGTCAGAAATATTCTCAAGTAGCATAACAACTGCACGGTACTATGCACATGAAATCGGCCAGTGACTCCAATAGTCACTGGCTAATAAGGCCAAAGATATCTGAACATATAATGAGGTAAGGTGATAATTATGTTCTTGGAGACGTTAGACAGACTTGTGGCTGACGGTTGTCTCGTTTTTGAAGTCCTCTATTTGACGACCACTCGCCAATTGGGGCCCTGTTCACGGACTTCTCTAACCTTCTCGCAATCTTTTTACTTTCCTCTCTATCTTAACTTATATCGATATCTCTTTCAATCCCTCCTTATTTCTTCCTTTGTAAACTACTTCTGACGTGCCAAACTTTCCTGCAGGCATTTGCGGGGTACGGTTTTATTTTCACTTTTTCATCGTTTACTATCCCCCTTCTCCCCATAACTTTCTTCGTAACACAGATATGTACTCAAAATCCTTGTTTCTGAGATGATGCAGCCCTGAAGAAAAAAAATCAAGCAAGCGAGCGAGAAACCGCAGAAAGGCGTAAGATAAAACATTCGTGTTCTAGCTTTCGTATACCCAGGTTGACAAGCTCGCCTGTTCGTTCAGCGCTTTATTTATTTTAGGTACATCATCAGCTGACAACCAATTGATCCTAATTTAGTTCCTGCCCTCAGTACAGAGGAAAATATAGGTTTCATTGCGAGAGCAGTTGTGCAGAGTCCAAAGAAAAGCTCTTCCCGCGTCACTTATCCACTTGCCTAGCACGACTTGAAGACGACAGCTATATGCGCATTACTGCAAACGCGTGTACTCGTGTAGCTTGCTGCCATGCAGAGCTCGGAATTACACCATCTGCAGCCTGAGTACGCTTATGTGCGGACTACCTGCCGTTCATTACAGCCACGTAATAATGCCCTAGAGCATTAAAGGTTAGAAATAGTACATGACCCCACGGGCCGTCTATATAGGTTGTCTATGAAGGGCTTGCGCATAAAGCCCTTGTAGAGTATAAGTATGAATACCATTTCTGCGTATACTGCCTTTCTGGCCGTGTCCCACGCCATTTTCGCTTTATTCCATAGCCGTTTCTATTTTTTTGTTATGCTAGTATTGCAAAGATGACGTGAACGCCCAGCTCTTGCTTGTCTTGAGACGAGAGGCGAGTAGGTGGTCGTGTGACGTTCGCACAATTTCGACTCGACGCCGGTTTTTCATTCGAAGTCACGTACCCGCGAAACGTATAATACTCTGGCTTAAAATTCGTCATTGCCGTCTGTGCGTTGGTTCATAAGAATTGAAGCCCAGTTTTATAGAAACGGTATTGTCATTTAAAAGAGCAAAAAGAATAGAAAACCTCACTTTCGTAACTGTCCTCATTTAAGGCGCTTTATGGCAGTGCACAAAGAAAGCCGTGGGAAAACAAACAAAAACAAGAGTTACAGACGCACGAAAGGCCGGTAAACAACCTTACAATGGAAGCCAGAGTTACAAGACACGAAAAAAAATTGAGCGGGGGAGATATTATTGAAAGAAGGGGGGATGCAGGCGAAATGTTCTTCTACTTCAGTCAGCCCTGCAAGGAGTGGCCAGACGTTCGATGAATTGTATGGCTGATATAGCTTCATATAGTGCAAATTTTGTGTGCAAATGATAGGTCGCTATTCTTGCGATTATTTCCACAACACACAAGCAGAGGTGCTCCGAAAACTGACAAATATTAATGGTGCTCTCAAACAAGGAATTACATGTCTTGAATTCGTGCGAGAACTTGCAGAATAAAAAAAAAACAGAGTTTTTTCGAAACCCCACGCTTACTATAGCAGCGACGCACTAGTATTTCTCAGCACTCACGGTTCGCTTTCTTCCACCTAATGACTGGAACTGGGAATCCATCAGCTTGGCAGTCGAAAGTCACCGCCTGGCCCATAATAGTTGCCTTGTCGACTGGCTCCTGACGCCATCTTGGTGGCACTACGGAAAAAATAATACGAAGCGCGTGTGCACAGCATAAATATTTTGTAGCTGCCAAACTTACAGACCATACAGTGTACAGTCAAGACCTCATTCCAGCAAAACCCTATATGTCATTCATCATCATCATCATCATCATCGTCATCATCATCATCATCATCATCATCATCATCATCATCAGCCTGACTACGTCCACTGCAGGACAAAGGCCTCTCCCATGTTCCGCCAGTTAACCCGGTCCTGTGCTTGCTGCTGCCAATTTATACCCGCAAACTTCTTAATGTCATCTGCCCACCTAACCTTCTGTCTCCCCCTAACCCGCTTGCCTTCTCTTGGAATCCAGTTAGTTACCCTTAGCGACCAGTGGTTATCCTGTCTACGCGCTACATGCCCGGCCCATGTCATTTCCAGCATATATATATCGAGATTACGTGCAAGAGGATAGATAGCAAGGTAGTTTTGATCGCATTTTGAAAACTTGGATTGCGTGCTGCTCTAGGCTACAGATTTTTCAAGGTGTGCCATAAGGGTCCCTAAACCACACCAAGTTCAAAGGCGAGACAGTAGTTTCCTTCTCGCCTTGACTACCCTTCCTACAAGTGCTCCTGCTAGAGACTCATTTCTTCATGAATCACCTGGAATGCTAGCACTAATTGCTCAGCAAATCAGGATTAGGTGCTTTACGACGGCACGCTGCAGTCACAAACGCAGACACAAAGTGAAGTCACTTCATCGCGCACAGTATAGTCATGCTAGACAATGTGTAAATGGCGGCGATTGCACGAATAAACAGGGTAGGTGACAGTTAACAAGAGCTATCTTTTAGATTTCGACCAGTTAAGAGCTTACTTCTTCCTGACGCCAGGTGAACCAACAGCTGGCATCGCTAATTGTGCCTCAAGGACGGGAAACGTCGCGAGAGAATAACGAGCTAGTTACTTGTATTTTAGGAGCCTGTGTAGGAGTACTTCAAGGATAAGAAACTCTGCAGAAAATAAGCGAGGCTAACCAAAGCTTTTATACAGGAAAAAGGAAAAAAGAAACAGCTATGTTGGCGACGAAGGGGCTGTTTCGCGGTGTAGTCTACAAACTCCGTGATTTTCTCAGAGTCGTTTTCACTGAGTAGTCACTTGTCTTAGGCTCTGTGTATAATTGTGTATGAAGAATACGAAAGGGCTAAATAAAAAGACATGATTGCGTGCACCCCCCCCCCCCCATTTTGCACTGCATTCAGAATGAAACAATTTGCAGCGCGCAGCGCCGAAGCGGACAAAGAAGGAAACTCTCTTTGTTCCCTTCTATCAGTTGTCTCATTCTGTGCTGTGTGTTGAAAAACGGACTGCCATCTGCCCCAATCTAAAAGCTTGCATGAGAAGTTCCCACTGGTTCAGGGTCACCTGAATCAGTATTCGAAGCGAGGGTTACTTGTATAAAACGAGCAAAAATTGGTGGAACGTAGCAGGAAGACCACGCCTTCATTCGTTCCCCCACCTGCATCCCAATCAGGCCTATAATTAAAGACCAGTGCGCATTCACACATCTGAAACACACAAGCTTGAAACACCGCACGCACCTTGTACCAGCATCGGGGCTGTGTAGTTTGCCGAGGCTGCCGGGTTGGACGCGACGCAGGTGTAGTTGCCCGAATGTAGCTGAAGGACGCCGGTGAAGGAGAGGAACGACGTGTAGTCATTGGCTTTAGCGACCGAGGCTTCCAGCTCAGCGTCCAGCGGCTGTCCGTCCTTGAACCACTCGATGGTGATGGGCAGGTCTCCGTCAGAAACGATGCACGCGGCACCCGCACGTTTGCCTTCGGTCAGATCGTCCGGAAAGCTGAATGGGCTCACGACTGGCGGAGCTGAGAAGTGTTCGGCAGAAACCGTTTTGGTTTAGCGAGTAGAATGTATTGTGTACGCAGAAGTGCGTTGTAGATGACTGGTTGGCAAATTACAAGGCCAGCACTAACGGCTCAGCAATGACAAGAACAAGGGGATGATTCATATGCGTGCTATCGATATGTAACAGCAGTAGCTTAGAGCGTCCTAGTCGAGAGACGGGGTTGTGAGGTTGACGAAAAGGGAGTTGTGGCGGCGACAAGAGCTCCTATGAAAGCAATCAACGTATTGGTGTTTTACGTAGAAGAAACACCATACTGCACTAACTTCGAGAAAAATGTCAATCACTGTTGAATGCCTTGAATAGTATAATTCCTTTAAAACATTAGAGATAAAGAATGATGCAAAAAATAGAAAGACAAGAAGGTCAATCAGACGCGGGTCTGGTTTGCTCCCCTTCACTGGGGAGAAGGGATGTAGAGAATAAAATACATAAACAAGAACAAAGATAGCACTGTCAGGGTACATGTGTGAGCTATGTAAATGATCAGTAACATAGAAAAAGAGGCAGTGTCATGTAAGCAAAATATATGTATTTGCAAATTTCAAACTGTTGCAAGTAGTGGGTTACAGATCATCATCATCATCATCATCAGCCTGACTACGTCCACTGCAGGACAAAGGCCTCTCCCATGTTCCGCCAGTTAACCCCAACCTGTGCTTGCTGCTGCCAATTTATACCCGCAAACTTCTTAATCTCATCTGCCCACCTAACCTTCTGTCTGCCCCTAACCCGCTTCCCTTCTCTGGGAATCCAGTCAGTTACCCTTAATGACCAGCGGTTATCCTGTCTACGCGCTACATGCCCTGCCCATGTCCATTTCTTCTTCTTGATTTCAGCTATGATATCCTTAACCCCCGTTTGTTCCCTAATCCACTCTGCTCTCTTCTTGTCTCTTAAGGTTACACCTACCATTTTTCTTTCCATTGCTCGCTGCGTCGTCCTCAATTTAAGCTGAACCCTCTTTGTAAGTCTCCAGGTTTCTGCTCCGTAGCTAAGTACCGGCAAGATACAGCTGTTACAGATATCTGTCTGTAAGCCCCCAGCCATATTGGTTGGGCTCTGAAAGCAAGTCTGCCACGAAGTTGTTGAAATATATTTCGCGTCAGTGTCATTCGCTTAGCCCTTCGTTTAAAGATTTTCGATTTCAAGTTATCTCTTATTCTTAATTTTTAACCTCAAGAAGATTGCAGAAACAAATGTGCTAGATTACAAATTATTAGTAAGTATTTTGTATTTGCAATATATTTAGTGGCCAAATTGAAATAAATGACTTATGAATGATGAATAACTTCACGCTGTAGAAATGAAATGTGAGTTTTTATTTTCCCTCTCGAGTTCCAGAATATCGGGCGCGAAATCACATACGAAACATCTGCGCTTTTCTGACTCTGCTATTGTTGGTAAGCATACAAAATGCATAGACGAAATAAATGGAAGCAAAAGAAGAATCAATCTGCACGATTAAAAATACATTCCGCAGCGATAATAGGTCATTCCATGACTAGAATACCTTCAGGAAAAAAAAAACACTTTGGTTAAGAGCTGAACCCTGGCGAATACATTAAAACCTAACCATAGTAAACGCACTGAGTTAAGCTTACTGTATTTCTAAGCATAACTGAGAAGCGAAATCTGCATTCACGACCTCAAAAGCTAGGTGTATGCATGAACAATGGAGTACGAATTTGAATTCCAGTAATAAAGCCTCAAATTTTGCATTCTGAAAACACTCACCCCCTCTTTACGGCGCATTGCACGTGCTGTTTATTTACTATGAAGTAAAAGAAAACGCTTTTATTTTTCAAACAGTTTCATCGCCTCGCTGCGACCACCATTGCTGCGAGTGAATTTCTATTCTCTATATATAAACAATGCTTAGTGATCTTGACAACACAAAGGCATGCCAAGGGATCCACTAAGGTTACCACGCGGCGGCAAAAGTGCGGCGGAGATAAAGCTTAAGAACGGCACCCGAAAGTGCATTTCGCCTGCTATGTTTTCATAGGATGATTCGCTCATCGCATTTTTATGTTTTTTTTTGCCGTTCAGCTTTGTTGCTGGTGCCGGCGGGACTCCGAATGCCGGGCACCGGTGCTTTCAACCTGTTTAGCATTTCCTCGTGCTCCCTCCGGCTTCTTGCGCGAGAATCGAGAGCAAACATATGCACGCTTGGTTTAGGTTTCTTTCGTGGAGTAATTTGATATCCTGATGCCACACTGCTCGTCTCAGCCACATCACTTTCCAAAGCGCTAAAGAGTTCCCGTGCCCAGGGCGTCAAAAATGACGAAGTGTTGGTGACGGCATAAACACGCTTAGGTTTCGTGGTTAGAATAAACAGCCATTATCGCGGTGCTGTCAAGTGAATGCTGAGGGAAATGCGCGTGGCACGCAGGAAAATGGGGCCGATGAAAAGACAAATTTTAAAAGGTCACGCATGGTAAATGGAAGTAGGAAAGATGCGTAGATATGCATGCCAATAATGTTTCGCAGTATTTGTTTTCTAATATATACGGAATAAGTATGAGATATGTAGCTCAGAAATCAATTCTTTTGGAATAAATAGCAGGCGTGAATGTGTGTTGATTTTATTCTTGAACTTCAGGGCTTCAGAACAATTGTTTATTACGTCGCCCTAGAAAAAAAAAGCCCTCGAATTTTGATACAGTTATACAGGGCTACCATGCTGATGCATGAGTGGTGCTAAGAAGAAAAAAAGTAACACAAAACAAATCTACACTGAACCCTAAAATTATTTTTTATTGATTTGTTATTTTATTGTTTATTGATTTGTTAGGTGTTGTGCTCTTCAGAGGGCTGCTATAAATATTTCAATGCGGTTTGTCTGAAAGGTCTACAGTAGCGCTGAGGAGGGTCACAGCGGCAGCCTTATTCGAAATAGCAAAAAAGCCGTTTGCTTTACTCGAATTACAAGCTTTCTTTTCGCAACCTTGGTCGCAAAACATCGATCTCGACGTAACTACATAGTGAGCATGAATTTCACACCAGCTTTAGCTTAAGTATGTTGAGATTTAATTCTTAGGTGCCTAATAGCAGTGAATTATGAGGGTGAGTTGCCACGTTTTCGTGTTTCTCTAATGTATATTTTGAGCATATCGGCAATGACGTCAAAGAAAAAATGGCAAGAACACCGACAAAAGGTAGGAGTCAGGAAAAGATGGAAGATGGAAAATTTGAAAAAGGAGAATGTGCTGGAGTTCGCTACAAGTGTACGCATCTTCTTCACGGCTGCAACAGTTGCAGCAACAAACTAAACAAGTGCGCTTCTCGAAAACTCCATTCTAGCAGGCTTCCTGTTAACCGATTTTCCATTGGAATAACTGCACTCTATTTATTTGAGATGTGATTATGATCTGAACTAAAAAATCCTTGGAAAGGACGGTTTCGTGACAGTAGCATGAGGATCCACGCCTGTCTTGTCACATTAGCTTTTAACCCTTTTTCTTAGTGAACCTTTAGTGAGCTTAACAATATAGTATTTGATCCTCTGATGTGTCTAGTGATAAATTATTGCCGAATTATCAACACAATCGACTGAACTTACAAACAGGCGCCAGACGAGTGATACATTGACGCGCATGTTAATTCTTCGTACGAGTAATATACCCACAAAGCAGTGAGACCCTCCCATTTTTAAAGCAAAAAATCTAAATGTCTTCACTCTTCCCAAACTGTACGGTAGCCCATAAGCCTCGATCTGGGTTAACATATATCTCCCTCCTCCAATAAAACTATGAGATCAATGACGACGAACATACTCATGACGTGCACTGCCAGTTGTCCTCTGGCTGTGTTTCCTTGGGAGTCCTTGGCAACGCACGCGTACCAGCCACTGTCCACGCTACGCTGCACCTCTGCCACAACCAGGCTTCCGTTGGGAAAGCTGTGCTGGCGATGGTTTTGTGGCAGTGATCGGCCATCTGAAATAGTAAAAGAAGGAACAGAAAAATAAACAACGAACAGTGATTAACTACAGTAAACCACACAGTATTATCTATTTAGGTTCATAGTTCAGCCGCAGCTGTGCAAGAAAAGGTTTATATAAACCTATTTTTCATACAGATGTCACGTCATGCTTGAAAGAAGTTTCGCTTGCAAACAGGCATAAGAGATGTTTCTTGCTGTTAGAGGCTATTGAAAAGAAATATTCGTGCGAACTGAAACGTGAGTGTGTTTTCCCCATCTGGCACTTGCTCATCACGCAACTTGCGGTAAAACTTTGGTCTTTATTGTCCATAACATGCGTACTTGCTTATCATGACCACCATTCTAGATGACTTTGAAGCAATGTTCTATGTAACAGAAATTACTGAAATAATTTCATATTATTTTTTATTTTCATCTGCTTCTTTCATTTCTTTTCTTGTTGTAATATTAAATTATAGCACATATACTTTCTTTTTATCTAGATAAATTGCAGATCTGTCGACATTACAAACGAAGCACATCGCAACGTGTTTTTGTTCACTAAAATATTATGAATTATGAAAAAGTTCTGTATCTTCTCGGTAGAAATATTTGGCTTTGCGCGCTGCCTATTCTTCTGGATAGTATGCTAGACAAAACATTGGCTTGCAAGATACGTTCATTTCAAACAGCTTCTCTCATGCTTTTAAGAAAGCTTAGTGCATTCTGTAGCATCTTTCAAAGCTGGATGCGTAGAAAGTAGTATTTGTCTTGCGATACTTTCGAAAGAAGCATGGTGTAAGTACAACTTAATTCAATTTTTTCACTTAAACAATCAAATAAGTGCTGGGAATTCCGCAATGGCTTGTTATCAATAATTTTTGCGCTTGAGTGTTTGTAGAGCACACATCTAAAAATAAGTCCTTTTTCGGAAAACTTCAGTGCGTCCGGTACGTAGAAGAAAAAAGCTCGTACACGTACGAAAAAGCAAGCGATTTCTTGATCGATTTACGTTTCGACCGTTGCGCGGCCTTCGTCAGAGAATGAGAAGCGAACAAGGCATATGCCGCTTTTAAGGGACACTGATATCTCGCAAAAAACAAAAAAAAACGTGAGAGGTTGCAAAAAAAATATCGGTGACAATACATTTTGATCTGGCACCTTATGTGACAAGATAAGTGCTTTAACTCGAAGTACATATGAGCAGCAAGCCATCGCATTAGTCAAACATCATCATCATCATCATCATCATCATCATCATCAGCCTGTCTATGTACACTGCAGGACAAAGGCCTCTCCCATGTTCCGCCAGTTAACCCGGTCCTGTGCTTGCTGTTGCCAATTTATACCCGCAAACTTCTTAATCTCATCTGCCCACCTAACCTTCTGACTCCCCCTCCCCGCTTACCTTCTCTGGGAATCCAGTTGGTGACCCTTAATGACCAGCGGTTATCCTGTCTACGTGCTACATGCCCGGCCCATGTCCATTTCCTCTTCTTTATTGCAGCTATGATATCCTTAACTCCCGTTTGTCCCCTAATCCACTCTGCTCTCTTCTTGTCTCTTAAGGTTACACCTACCATTTTTCTTTCCATTGCTCGCTGCGTCGTCCTCAATTTAAGTTGAACCCTCTTTGTGAGTCTCCAGGTTTCTGCTCCGTAGCTAAGTACCGGCAAGATACAGCTGTTATATACCTTCCTCTTGAGGGACAGTGGCAATCTACTTGTCATAATTTGAGAGTGCCTGCCGAATGTGCTCCACCCCATTCTTATTCTTCTAGTTACTTCAATCTCGTGGTTAGGCTCTGCGGTTATTACCTGCCCTAAGTAGACATAGTCTTTTACAAATTCAAGTGCACTATTACCTATCGCAAAGCGCTGCTCCTTTCCGAGGTTGTAGTACATTACTTTCGTTTTCTGCAGATTAATTTTAAGAACCACCTTTCTGCTCTCCTTGTCTAACTCCGTAATCATGAGTTGCGATTCGTCCCCTGAGTTACTCAGCAATGCAATGTCATCGGCGAAGCGCAGGTTACTGAGGTACTCTCCATTAACTCTTATCCCTAACTGTTCCCATTCTAGGCTTCTGAAAACGTCCTGTAAGCACGCAGTGAATAGCATTGGGGAGATTGTGTCCCCCTGCCTTACACCCTTTTTTATTGGTATTCTGTTGCTTTCTTTATGAAGCACTAGGGTAGCAGTTGATCCCCTGTAGATTTCTTCCAGAATTTTTATATATATTTCATCTACGCCCTGATTCCGCAGTGTCTGCATGACGGCTGATATTTCTACTGAATCAAACGCCTTCTTGTAATCTATGATGGCTATGTATAGTGGTTGGTTATACTCTGAGCATTTCTCTATTACCTGATTGATAGTATGAATGTGGTCAATTGTTGAGTAGCCTGTTCTAAATCCTGCTTGTTCCTTTGGTTGATTGAATTCTAATGTTTTCTTTACTCTGCTAGCAATTACCTTTGTAAATAGCTTGTATACAACAGAGAGCAAGCCGATCGGCCTGTAATTCTTCAAGTCCTTGTCATCTCCTTTCTTATGTATTAAGATGATGTTAGCGTTCTTCCAAGACTCTGGTACTTTTCCCGTCAGGAGACACCTCGTAAATAGAGTGGCTAGTTTTTCTAACACAATCTGTCCTCCATCTTTCAGCAGATCTGATGTTACCCGATCCTCACAAGCAGCTTTGCCTCTGTGCATGCTCTCCAAAGCTTTTCTGACTTCTTCTATCATTACCGGTGGGGTGTCGTCTGGGTTACTGCTAGTTCTTATAGTATTAGGGTCATGGTTGTCTCGGCTACTGTACAGATCTCTGTAAAATTCCTCCGCTATTTTAACTATCCTATCCATATTGGTAGTTATTTTGCCTTCTTTGTCCCTTAGTGCATACATCCGCCTTTTGCCTATCCCAAGTTTCCTCTTCACTGCTTTGACGCTTCCTCCGTTTTTCAGAGCGTGCTCAATTCTCTCCATGTTATACCTTCTTACATCGCATACCTTACGTCTATTAATCAACTTCGAAAGCTCTGCCAGTTCTATTTTGTCTGTTGTACTTGACACTTTCATGATTTGACGCTTCTTAATTAGGTTCTTCGTTTCCTGGGAAAGCTTGCCGGTGTCCTGTCTAGCTACCCTGCCTCCAACTTCCACTGCACACTCCGTGATGATACTCGTCAGATTATCATTCATTGTATCTACGCTAAGGTTGGTTTCCTCGCTAAGAGCAGAGTACCTGTTCTGCAGTGACACTCTGAATTCCTGTACTTTCCCTCTCAGTGCTAGCTCATTGATTGGCCTCTTGCGTATCAGTTTCTGTCATTCCTTCTTCAAGTCTAGGCGGATTCGAGCCCGTACCATTCTATGGTCACTGCATCTTACCTTGCCAACCACTTCCACATCCTGCACGACTCCTGGGTGTGCAGTCATTATAAAGTCTATTTCGTTCTTATTTACGCCATTAGGGCTCCTCCATGTCTACTTGCGGTTTTCTCGTTTTCGGTAGAAGGTATTCAAAATACGCAGATTATTGCGTTCTGCGAATTCTACTAGTAGCTCTCCTCTGGCGTTTCTAGTGCCGATGTCACAATCTCCTACTGCCTGGTCTCCAGCCTGCTTCTTTCCTACCTTTGCATTAAGGTCGCCCATCACTATAGTATACTGTGTTTTTACCTTACTCATTTCCGCTTCCACGTCTTCATAGAAGCTTTCAACTGAAGCGTCATCATGGCTGGATGTAGGCGCGTAAGCCTGTACTACCTTCATCTTGTATCTTTTATTCAGTTTAATTTCAATACCTACCACCCTTTCATTAATGCTATAGTAATCCTCTATATTGCCAGCTATGTTTCTGTGAATTAGGAACCCTACTCCCAGTTCTCTTCTGTCTGCCAAGCCCCGATAGCAAATGACGTGCCCATTCTGTAGCACAGTATAGGCCTCATCTGTCCTCCTAACGTCACTCAGCCCTATTATATCCCATTTAATGCCTTCTAGCTCCTCGAATAATACAGCTAGACTTCCCTCACTAGATAACGTTCTAACGTTAAACGTTGCTAAGTTCAAGTTCCAATGGTGGCCTGTCCGTATCCAGAGATTACTAGCACCCTCTGCTGCTTTGCAGATCTGATCGCCGCCGTGGTCAGTTGCTCCGCAGCTGGTGGGGACTGAGGGCCGTGAGTTAATTGACGAATGCCTACGGGAGGGGGTGGCCAGATACTGCACCAGGGTGGCCAATCCTTCTCTGGTGAGATCATCGGTGCGTACTGGCTTTAGGCCGGTACGATCAGACAGTAGTGGGAATGCTCCATGCATGTCTTCCTTATGTTGTTCAGCAGCGTTAACGGCCACCCACCACGGAGCCAAACGAGGGGACGCTACAAGTTTACAAATGCTGAAACCTGCAGACGCCAGCCGTACAACGCCACTATAACCCAATGCACCTAGACCAAGGTAGGCTATTTGCACAGGGTAAACCCTAGCCGCCAGGAAGTTTGGAAGTAAACGGAAGAGAGTAGAAGACAGGACAGATAAATAGTAAGAGATAAAGACGAAGATGTAGGGAGAGAGAGATAGGAAAAGGCGACTGCCGATTCCCCTGGGTGGGTCAGCTCAGGTGCCGTCTACGTGAAGCCGGGGCCAAAGGGGTGTGTTGCCTCTGCCGGGGGGCCTTAACGGTCCAATCACCCAGCGTCGGCTCAACTCCCAGGATCCCCTTTTCCTCGGACACGGCAAAGCCACGCACGGCTAGGCGTGGGAGGGAGTCGAAACTCCCCCGTTAGCTCGGGTTCGTGGTGTCGCTACACACCAAATGCCTACTTGCGCAGGCACCCCTGCGGTATTCATACGCTAAACAGTCAAACATATAAACAACTAAAACAATCAGTAGGCCGCGAAAGAGACCCAAGAAATTAGGTGGACATGTGTGGCAAAACAAACACGATGCGCACCTCTTTCGGTGTGGCACACATGAAAGTACTGAAGGATCACCAAACAAATTTTTTACAATTCACTGTGGTCCCTATACAAACAATAGAACAGGCAATTTAATAAAATATGCGGTGAAAAAAAGGGGGGGACTGGGCGGGGGTTGCATGAATAAAGAAGTGTGTGTGACAGGAGTGGGGAGGCTAGCGTATGAATACAAGAAACTTTGTTACTCAGAAAGAGTATGACACGTCCGATGCTTTCATTTATGGCAGTGTGAGGACTGCTGAATTTACTTATGACCTAGGATTTATGAACTTCTCGGTCGTAAAGAGTTTTAAATACAGACTGTAGTATGGTAGCCTTGATGTTTGCAAGGGAGGTACCTGGCGTGTGGACATGTTTTGATAGTGGAAGATGAAGTAGGCTAGAAGCATGGGCTCTATGGTTGTGAAAGCGTAATCTGAATGATGCTTCGTTGTGACCGATGTATTGCTTCTGGTGGCATGTGGAGCACTAAAGCGTGTAGATAACATTGGCGCTGTCGCAAGTGAAGTCTCCAATGATGCACAAGGAAAAGCTTGAAGCGCTGCTAGTTATGCAGTGCGAAGTTGTCATGTGTGGGCATACCTTACAACAGGGTTTATTGCAAAGGTGATAGCTGACATAGTTTGATCGGCTGTTTATTTTGGACAAAGTTTAGGTTTCACGCAGGTTTCACGATCAGCAATAAACCACCCTGGTTGGTTCCGCTAATATGTCTTTTAGGTGGTCATTTTGAATCAAGATGTTGTTGTGTTTCTTGATAATGGTGATCACATTTGGAGCTGATACTGAGTGTGTTGAAATAAAATTGACACTGTCACGTGAAGAACTTGCTGATGGTTTGTTACCCGTGAGCAAATCCTTGCGGTCGAGTTTTCTGCCTTCTTGAAGGCGTCGTCATTGATTCGTGAGAGGTATTTTGGTGTGAAAAGTATCGGAGGTACTCACAGCTGCGAATGAATTCATTCTTGTCGGAGCAGATGCGTTTAAAACGAATGGCCTGACTGTATATAATGCTGGTTTTTGTAGTGTTTTGTGTGGCTACTTTGAAAATGAAGACATTGATGTTTGTCGGTCGGTTTCATGTAAAACTTTGTCGTCAGTTTTTGATGGTGCAAGGTTACCATGACGTCAAGAAAAATGGCACTGACAGCTATGGATAAATGCGAGAACGAGATTTTTGAATGAGCGTTATTGAAATCCTCGATGAAAGAAAGATCGGATTCGCCATGGAGCCATATTAAAAATATAACATCAAAAAAACGGTTTTAGTAAAAAAGACTTCAAGTCAATGCGTAAAAAATTCATTTTCTAGGAAGCTCATAAAGATATTTGTTTAATTAGGACCAATACTAGTGCCCTTACAAGTGCTACTAACCTGGACGTAGTGTTGGCCATTGAACTCAAAGTTGTTTATTTGAGAATTCACTTCAGAAGCGTGACTAGTGCGGATAAATCAGTTGCTTTGTCGAGATCAGACTTGTTTTATGCGTGCACCACAGCCCTTATACCATCAGAATGCGGAGTATTAGTGTACAAAAAGCAAACATCTAGAATCAGAAAAAGAGCTAACAAAAATATGTAAATCCTTGATATCGTTCAAAAATCGTTCGTGTCTTTAATATATAAAAGAAATGGGGCAGGAATTGAACAAATGATGCTATGTTCTCAGTAATAGTACGTATTCTAGACACAATTGTTTTACCGGGATTGTTAGCTTTATGAATCTTAGGCAGGGTGTAAAATCTACCCACATCCGGGCACAGGGGAATAAGCGTACGTCACGCAGATTGAGCGATTTTGTTTTCTTTCACAAAGTCGGCCACAAAACCACTGTCAGTGTATATGAATTGTTCTGTTGGTTCATTGCTAAAGCGTCTGTAGTATGGCGTATCGTGAAGTTGCCTTTGGGTTTCATTATAGTAGCTGTTAGCATCCATTACCATATATATATATATATATATATATATATATATATATATATATATATATATATATATGTGGATAAATATTGAATTCACTCAATATTTATCTGCACACAAGCTTATATATGCTTGTGTGCAGATAATTATTGAGTGAATTCAGGTGCTCAAACCATTTCATACTCCACTCAGCTAACGGGCTATAGTTACTAAATTTAGTCGCGCCAGGCCCAGGAGACTGCAGAAGACGCGGAAGGAAGGAAAGAGTGAGTACACGGTTAAGGTGTCAGCATCGTCCGCTTATCTTCACAGCTCGAATTCATCGAAGACAGATGAGAGGACACAAAACATGCGCAACGCAGGCTTGCAGTGCCTGTGTTGTGTCCTTT